>SJYX01010131.1:0-104112 GCA_006410675.1 Oreotragus oreotragus | reverse complement strand
GCTGGATCATGGAAAAAGCAAGAGAGTTCCAGAAAAACATCTATTTCTGCTTTATTGACTACACCAAAGCCTTTGACTGTGTGGATCACAATAAACTGTGGAAAATTCTGAAAGAGATGGGAATACCAGACCACCTAACCTGCCTCTTGAGAAATCTGTATGCAGGTCAGGAAGCAACAGTTAGAACTGCACATGGAACAACAGACTGGTTCCAAATAGGAAAAGGAGTACATCAAGGCTGTATATTGTCTCCCTGCTTATTTAACTTATATGCAGAGTTTATTGTTAACATAATTGTTAGTCACTCAGGTTTATCTCTTTGTGACCCCATGGACTATAGCCCACCAGGCTCCTCTGTTCTTGGGATTCTCCAAGCAAGAATACTGGAATAGGTTGGCATCCCCTTCTTCAGGGGATATTCCTGACCCAGGGATCAAACTGGGGTTTCCGGCACTGGCACTGAAGGCAGATTCTTCACTGCAGAGCGACCAGGGAAGCTCACTGTTAACATAAGGACAGTAATAGTTAGTGTTTACTGAGTGCTTCCTCTATGACAGCCCCCATGCTTTGTGTGTCACATAATCATTCACAAAATATGTACATATGTCATATTAAGAGCTCCAGTCACAAGATCAGTTAAATGTGGCACAGACACAGGTAAAGTTAAGTGGCCCAGAGCCACACTTTCAACAAGTGATAGAGTCCAGATTGAAGACTAGGCATTCTGACCATCGTGCTGAGCTCTTCATCACCATACTATACCAACTCAAATGAAAATAAGATCTGAAAAATCAAAACATATACAATACATATAGCTATGACAAACCTAGACACTGTATTAAAAAGCAAAGACATCACTCTGCCGACAAAGGTCCATATAGTCAAGGCTATGGTCTTTCCAGTAGTCACATGCAGATGTGAGAGTTGGACCGTAAAGAAGGCTAAATGCGGAAGAATTGATGCTTTTGAATTGTAGTGTTGAAGAAGATTCTTAAGAATCCCTTGGAGTGCAAGGAGATCAAACCAGTTAATCCTAAAAGGAAATCAACTCTGAATATTTACTGGAAGGACTGATGCTGAAGCTCCAATACTTTAGGCCACCACATGGCAAGAGCTGACTCACTGAAAAAGGCCTCAATGCTGGGAGAGACTGAAAGCAAAAGGAGAAGATGGTGGCAGAGAATGAGACAGGTGGATCACATCACTGACTCAATGGACATGAACTTGGGCAAACTCTGAGAGGTGATGAGGGACAAGGAGGCCTGGTGTGCTTCAGTCCATGGGGTTGCAAAGAGAAGAAAACAACTTAGTGACTAAACAGCAAGTACTCACACACACGCACACTCACATAAATATATATAAATGAAAAATAGTGAATAAAACACATTAACCAAGACTGGAAAACTCATTTCACGGAAATTAACGTAACAAAATATGCCCTCTTTTGGGATACGGAGAGGTAATATTTAAAAGCAGACATGAAAAGCAAAGATGGATATGTTTTATCTCTGTCTTCATACACACAGATACACATGCACAAATGTCAACCAATTTTGCTTCTTTTTGGTTGTCTTTGGTTTACGTATTTAGAATACAAAATACTAAATGTGTGAGAGGAAAAAACAAAAAACTTCATGGGAGAAAGAGAAAATGAAATTTTCTCTGTGTCAATACTCAGAAAAATGGTTAATGTTTAAAATTAAAGGGCCAAATCACTTAATAAGCAATGTAATTTGGGAAAAAAAAAAGTCATACTTTGTTGCAGACCCGAACAGTTATGATTTAGAGCAACCTGAGATACAAAAGGGCCAAAGAAGCACTCTTATACAGAAGGTAACCAGGAATCAAAAACTTCTAGGCAGCCAAGAAATACATCTGAAAAATAATTGAGCTATACCGTTTCATTTATGTACTTTCAAGATGGAGGGCATTAGACAAAGATAAATGTAATGTTGCGTTGGACAAGTCTCTACAAATCAATATAATTTTCCTATCCCATCTTTTCATATAAGAATGAGAAAGCATTCAGGCTAATATGATATATCTCTACTCTTATTAGATTAAAAAGTGATTTTGCATGAAATACTCAAGAAGCCTTAAAATCTACTAAAATTACATTTTCTCCAAATCAACACAGAATTACAATGGGTTTTGAAAGAATAGTTGCTTATGTTACAAGAGCAGCATTCAGGAATACACAACTGTCAGTCTTCTATCTGGGATTATTTACCAATTATATTAATGATATAGATGAAACAATAGATCTCTTGCTAATTTAATTTGCTAGGAACATTAACTTGGAAGGAATTACTATCTTCAGATACAAGCCATATTTACTAAGTATCTATTCTATTTCGTACATTACATAAGTTAAACAAGTGTATTATTTTCTCTTTATGGAAAATAGGTACTGAGAAATATACATTTCTTTGGCAGTGAAATCAAGTTCAAAAGTGTATTGACTCATCTACTGTTAACAGCTGAAAGAGTTATGGATCAGGATTTGAATCTGGATCAAACATTTTCACCATCTCAGTTGTTTTGTGGTGGCATTAATATCTTAAAAAGCCAAACAGATTGCAACCATTGTTAATATGTTAAGCAAAATAACCATGCAAACTCCAGCTCTACGCATGAGTTATTTCTAACTAATTTACACAAAATGCAAAAGGGAATGAAAATGAACATTTATTGAATGTTCTCTGAGTACATGTTAAAACATTCAAAGAATGTTATTTCATTCATTCATACATTCGTCAAATATTTACTGGGTATGTTCTAGGTCCTGATGAAGTAGTGAAATATCAAAGATATCTGTTTTCATGGAACTCACAATCTTGTTTATTTGTTAGAAAAGAATAAACACATCAAGGGTAAATAAGTAATTTTAGGTAGAGCAACGATACAGAGACAAGGACAAAACTTTGTTTGATTTGTTCGTTTTTTAAATAATCTAGACGTGTTCTGCCTCAGAGAGAGTGTCTTTATGTCAGTTAATGAAGTCAAGGAGTGAGTCATGTAAAGATTTGGAGGTGGAATGTTCCAGGAAGAGAGAACTGCAGAGGCATCAAGGTGGGAATTTGATATATTCTATAATACCCAGTAGATCAGTGTGATCATGGTCAGGCCACCAAGGCAGAGAGTGGAAGAAAAAGGGCTAGGAAAAGGCCAGACCACGAAAAGCAGGGGTCCCCAGCCCCCAAGCCACAGACCAGTACTGATCTGCAGCCTGTTAGGAACTAGGCCGCACAGAAGAAGGTGAGTGGCAGGAGAGCCAGCAGAGCTTCCTCCGTATTTAATGCTGCTCCCCATCACTCGTGTTACTACCTGAGCTCTACCCCCTTTCAGATCAGCAGTGGGATCAGATTCTTACAGGAGCACAAACCCTACTGTGACCTGTACATTCAAGGGATCTAGGTTTCAAGCTCCTTATGAAAATCATCCTGAAACTATCCCCTCTCCCCACTCCAGTCAATGGAAAAATTGTCTTCCATGAAACTGGTCCCTGGTGCCATAAAGGTTGGGGACCGCTGAGGTAAGGGATGTGCAGGCAGTGTCAAAAGGTTCCAATTTCACTTCAAGAATGTATGGCCTGGAGAATGTCATGCTGTGATTTACATGCTAAAATACCATTCTGGCTGCCAAATGAAGAATAGTTCTTTGGGGACATGAATGACTAGAAGGAAATGAGTTAGGAGACTGCTGGTGATATCTAGCAATAGGAGATGGTGGCCTGGACGAGGCTGATAACTATAGAGTTGGAAGGAAGTGATTAGATTTTATGGGTGAATCTGGATATAAAGGCAGTAAAGAATTTGGAAGAATCAAGAACAACTCCAAGGTGTGGGGTCTGAACAGCTGAGTGAATAGTGATGACATTGGTCAAGACAGGGAAGACTAGAGGAAAGCAATTATAGGGTTTATGGTTTGGAGTTCTGATCTCCATGTCTTTATTGGCAAGGAGAGATGTCAAGTAGGCAATTAAAAATATGAGTTGGGAACTCAGAGGAGAGATAGTGGGCTGAGATTTAAATTTGGCAATCCGTTAATTTATGGCAGTTAAAGTCATGGAGTATAAAGTCATCTAAAGAAAAGAGTAGAATGTCCAGATCATCTCCTGGTATTTACCAATATTTGGAAGTTGAATTCTCGGGCCAGAGAAACTGAGGAAGTATATCCAGTTAGGTAGGGAAAACGAATAGGGCATCCTGTTATGGAAACCAAGTGACAAAGTGTTTCAGGTAGGAGAAATGATGGACTAAGCAAGCCCAATTCATATCTGGTCAAGCAGATATGAATTGGACTGTTACTCACTTTTAACAGATGAGGAAATTGAAGTTAAGAGAGGTCATTTATCTTTACAAATACCACAGTACTTAGGAGTGTTAGGGCTTCCGTTGTGGCTCAGCTGGTAAAGAATCTGTGTGCAATGTGGGAGACCTTGGTTAGATCTTTGGGTTGGGAAGATCCCTGGAAAAGGGAAAGGCTACCCACTCCTGTATTCTGGTATGGAGAATTCCATGGACTGTAGAGCCCATGGGGTCCCAAAATGTCAGACAAAACTGAGCAACTTTAGGTCACTTATGAGTGTTAGGACTCATACCAGCACTTTCTGATTCAAAAGATCATGATTTCCAGATATTCAGAGATACTTAAATATAGAGATGAGAGTTATTACAGAATCATAGTGAGTGAAAATTTGGGTAAGACTAATCATACTTATCTGTCAGAGAAAGAAAACCACCAACAATGAACAGTCATGTTTTGTGGAGAGAAACATACATTTACAAAGATGCTTGTCTTTACCACGCTTTCCCGGTATTGTTAATTTTGCAGAACCATTTTCCACTGTGCATTAATAACCTTGATATAAGTTTCATTCTCAGACTAAATCAACTGTTAGATTATAAAATTTAGGTCTCACATGTCTTAATAACTCAGTGACAAACCATTTGAGCATCCTGTATGCTATAAGCAAGAATCTGTATAATTCTAGATTTGTATGCCATTACTGTAAAATGCTCTGTGCCAAGTCTTATTTTATCTGAGGTAACCAAAGCTGAAGCACCTTTTGGTATGAAGTCCCTTTGCTATTGCCTAACACCATAAAAATTTTGGCAGCAAAGAGCTGCCATATGGAGAGAGGATGCATACTGCTCTACAATGCAAGAATCATGAAATGAAGCACAGTAATTCTCCGTGAATCTCAGCACATTTGTAAGTCAACCAAACAAAGTTTAGTTTGTGGCTTAGACGAAAATAAAGTGTACTGAAAATGGTTTATCAGTAATCTTCTCAGAATACATTCCTTAGCTGGGAGGATATAATATAAAATGGAACTTCATTTTCAAAGTTCCTAGTCGGTGACCTTCAGGCAAACAACAACGATGGTAATGAGAAAGCTGTGGACATTTCTAAACTTGTGTACTTCCAATATGTCACCTACCAGTCAAATGATTTTTTTTTTTATCAAAATGTAGCCTAAGGTATGCTACATAAAATATTCATACAAATAGCAAGTCTGTGGCCAAAATTAACAGACGAAAGTAAAATCTGACAGAGGCAAACAAATACATAATATATATATACACACATATATATATACAGACATATAATTATCTTGAAATATATAAACACACACACATATATATCATTCACATGAGCCACTTAATGTACCAATTCACTATTAAGAATACACTATAGATATAAAAGTATTATAAGGATATAGACTAGATAAATAAAACTGAATTTTGGCATCTTGAAATTCATCTGGACCAGGTTCAAGTCAGCACAAGCTTCTCTTTAGACTATGTCTGATAGGAAATATAAGCAGTAGCAATGGATAGTGTAATGCACTGTCTACCCAGTTGAATATTTCTAATAATTAGACAAAGAGACAAATTCACTATTTTAAAAGGCAGCATATCTCATATTGACCAAACCTACGTTCTTATAATTTGCATTCACAGAATAAACAATTTTTCTGCACCAGAGGCCTTCGTATTCTGAAGGCAGTCTGTATTTTCTCCAGTTGCAGTGGGTACTATGAAATTGCCTTCAATCTCTACTTTTTTGGAAACTACTTCTCTTCTGCCTTCTAGTGCTTGTCGAGAGATGGTCACCTGTGCTAAGACTGTAAGTCTCTTCCCTGGGGTTTTTGAAGATAAAACCCAAAGAGTCCAGGATAGATATCCCTGGTGGGTGCAACTATGAGCTGTAAAGATCAGAGGCTTCTCGTCATTGAAAGAGCAGTTGGAAGGAAGAGGATGGGGGAATGGAGCTGAGTAGGAGAAATGACAAGCCTTACAAATGTCAAGATGTCTTGATGAATAGTGAATCTTTGTTACAAATGAGTCTTGAGGCCCTGCGAACTCCTCCTCTAGGTTTCCAGAAGACATCCTACAGCTCTGATAATAAATTTCCCCTTTTCTATAAGTTGATTCAATCACATTTCCATTGTTTGCACCCAAGGCCCTTAATACATTCTTCTTTACTTTCACTAATGCGCATGAGAAATAGTGTGGCCTCGGTCTAAAATCCAGGCACTGTCATCCACAGTATGACTTTCTATAAAGCCTCAGAGTTCGCTGTGCCTTTCAGAACCTTCTAGTCCCAGCATTTTACTTCTTGTATAGAAGAAACACAAGAGGGACAGAAGACAGGGAGTGGGGACATGGCTACATCCAGGCGTGAGTTATCTTTACTTTCAGATGAATTTACTGTAATTTAGAATTGAAGAGTAAGGAAAGGGGAGGGCATAGGCATTGAGAATGAAGAATAAAGAGGATGGGGCAGAGGGAGGGAGTTAAAAAAGTAACAGTTTTGTCATCATTATACCTAAGGTTGGCCATGAATAGACATGTCCAAATCCAGTTAATTAGGTAACAAGCCCAGGGAACAGGTGATGAATTCTCTGGAGTGCCCTTATAGACTTTCCCAAGCAATCATGGAACTACTCACCACCATCTGCGGGTCCTACCACGTGCCAGCTACTGGGCTCGGCATTTTCATACGCTATCTTGTTAATTCCTTGGCTGAGACATCTTTTGGGTACGTTCAGAGGAATAAAAAGACTGCTGGCTATTCCCTGGAGCTGTTCAGTATGGGAGCATGGCTTTAGGTGGTGATTGAGAGAAATGATACGTTGCTGGCTGCCAAGCGTAAGTTCAGGAAAATAGCTGCGAGAGAGAGAGCGAAGATGGCTCACCCGTGGAACCCAGGGGAGTTTGTCATTGAACTCTGCTGGGCAGAGAGGAGAAAATTAAAGCTGTACATCGAATGATGATCTGTACTTAGCACAAGACAAAAGAATATATCTAAATTTATTATCATTTAAAAATATCCATAGTAAAAATTAAAAGGCATTATATTCTCAGAAAATCTGACAAAACACTGCAAGAATCACGCTAAAGTCTGAAAGATTTAGTCACTGGAAAAGGATTTCTGAGCCTATCCTAGAATTATTACCTATAAACAAGTTTCTCCTCTTAAATTAAGATTCTTGCTATAAAACCTTAGATACACATTATAAATAAACTGCAGCAACACAACGTATCATACTCCAGTTCTAGAAAAAGAGTTAACAAATGAGGTATAAAGATGATTTAAACATTCAAGAAAAAAATGAGCAATCATCCCCTAAAGCTGTCTAGCTTATATCAACTACAAAACATTTTAAGTTAAATAAAAGAAGGAAGAATAAATAAAAATAAATTAATGAATTCAAGAGAATAAAACATCAAAAAATACTACATTGGGGACATTCTGACAAGTATTTGTCATTTACCAAGACATACTAGTTAAGTTGAAAATTTTAAGTTCCTCCCTCCTTTTATTTATTTATTTTTTTAAACAGAACCTCAATGTTTCAATTCATTTCTTCCCATACGTAAGCAGCTTTTCTTTAACTCTCTCGTGGTTTATAAACTTGAAGTAGACAGAAAGGAAATCATCTTACAAAAATTTCAGCATGCTTCCATTCCTCAACTCACCATTAATAGGCTGTAGTCTAAAAACACTAAACTCATCATTGTAAATACAAAGCTTTGGGGTGTACTTTTATCAAGTACAACTTTGTGTTTTAGGAACATCTGTCTTCACATTGTAGACGAAAATCAACAGGAATATAGTATCTTAAATACTTGAGCAAAACTCAGTAAAAGATACAGTAGGCAAACATTGTGGTCGGCTCAGCAGTGATTACCAACTCATGCTCCAAATTCACTATAAAATGAAAATCAATATTTCCACAAGTTCCTGCAACATAAAAGATAACCTTCATTGATTTTTCTAGACTTAGGCCTGTCTGATAAAATCTAATATAAATTTTCAACCATGAGGATTTGGATCAGAGCAGGGGTGATAAGTCCTGCACATCTCTTAAGAGGTGGAGAATTTTTTTTTTTTTAAAGTGCACGTTCATACTATTTATAATTTGCCCTGTGCAAGTGAAAGCCTTTTCCACCAGTGCTATCAGGAATCTCTTCTAATTTTTATTACTGTGAGGCTAAAGCCTGTTCCAGATAATTTGGAAATTTCAGGGGAGCTGTGATAGGGCTGATGGTGCAGCCCTGGCTGACTTGAGAAAGGAGCGAACCGGTAATAGCCTCCATGGCTGTGCTGATTAAATGTTGCCATAGATGAAAGGCCTGCCATTGCTGCAATAAATTAACCAATCACACAAATCCCAAGTCAGTGCTAATCCTTCCTTGATACTCTGATCCTCTGATCAGCTCAAGGAGGTAAAGAAACTGGCTTGTGACGCTTGGTGCTCTAACCCCTGGATTTCATGAACACAACAAGCTAATGATATCTTGCTGACCAGTTCAATGGGATGGACTTCTCTCACAACCCTTAGGGAACACGACGGCCTTAGGAAAAAAAAAAGGAAAGAAAGAAAGAAAAGAAAAACTGACAAGCAGGAGATCTTGTGTTTTACTAGGAAAACCGCAGGCAAACTCTCCAGCCCTTGCTAACTAAAATAATCATGAAGCCAGAACCAAGGTATGGTAGGTTTTGTATTATTTAGGTTTGCACACATGTCACAAGAGGACGGCGATCAAATAGAAGTGGGAATACCAAAGAAAGCCCACTGGGGAGAGTGGCATTTCAACAGAGCAATATGGCCTTTTGTATTTTTTATTTTGTTTTTGGTTCCATTTTGAAGCAGCCCTCCATGGCACGTACTGGGTATTTTTGTAGGTGCACGTTTCAGATTCCTGCAAATTCTGTTGGAAATGCAATGCTCCATAGCACTCTGCTGGTGTGATTAGAATCTGATTTAGGAACAGACTCATTTAATCAATTAGCAGAAGGTCTGGCCACATGCAGTGTCTTCCTGTTAATTATGTGAATGCTGCCTCTGCAACAGGGTTCGTGAAATTGAGTCTGTGCTGGATGCATTAGTGGACTTCATAATTGGGGAAAGTTTTTTTGTATATAGTAATTGGTTGCTCGAAGTAAGAAGGCTCTAGGGTTTTCCTCCAGGGTTTCACACATAAAGAGTTTTTGAAAGGGCTTCATTATCTTTCTTGGTCAGTCCCAAGAAATTAAAACCAATTCTTTTATAAGGCAGATGTAGAAAAAAGGAGGAAGATGTAGAAAATCAGTGTCCTGGAAATAAAACTAGAGTTTATTAAATATGAGAAGCTGGAAGGTGAGGTAAGATACTTTTGTGAACATATATGGAATCCTTTTATTTTTGAAGGGAGAAGAAGGGAAGAATTGATCTTTTCCCCAAAAGTTAATTTAAAAATTAACTTCTACTCATTCAGTAAAATGTAATCACATTTAAGCGACTTGATGGTGCAAAGCTCAAAGACTACGATTATAATCTGGCAAGTGAGTATCCTACGTTGAAAGCTGTAAAAAGCCCTTTATAGAAATAACAGCAATCATTTCAGATCAATTCTCTCTCTTATAAAACTTTCCTGGATGTTAACTATCTTGTCATTCACCTTCTTTTTTATTTACATGATGCTCATGTGTGTGTAGCACAGCTTTCTCAAGTGACCTTCCCAAAGGCAGTCTTTCCCACTGCTGGACTCGGAGCGAGCGAGTCTGGTTGTAAGGAGCAGATCTCGTGGGAATTAATTAGTCAGAACACGACAAGAACACAGCTTACTCCCTGCAAGGCATTCTGGGCCAACACTGCAGAATAACACAGCCATTTCTGACCAAAAAGAAGGGAGGAAAAAGACCTTTTTTTTCTTTCCCCCAAGAACAACAGATGTTACAACAGTCCAGAGAGGTACTAAAGTAAGTTTTATGCAGCAGAACAACAGGGCTGGAAAGAACTTAAATAATGATCCTCTGTAGAATTTAATCCTTTTTGAATTCTCATCTGATGTCTCACACCTGCAATATCTGTTCAAATGTAATATTTATCCTCATTAATAGTTTTATATAATGCAGTGATAGTGCACCAGTGCTAGGAGAAATTCAATTCACTAGCATTCCCAAATGAAAGGCACTATTCACGGGAAAAATTAAACAGGAGACCATTTAAAAGATGTTGTAGTACACTGAGATTTTCTTCCTAGCTTAGGATAAGGATAACTCAAATATATTATTATGCTATCCCTATATTTTTAAATTAAGATACGTTGATACTCATCTATATCCTTATTATTAGAATATTAATCTACATTGAATAGGATAAAAAATAAGAAAAGTTGGAAATGGCTTAAATGTAAAAAAAATCTTTTTCTGCTATTACAGTTATTATTTCATATATGGCTGTGCTTTCATCTAGTGCTAATGAGTATATACCTAGTATGTTTATGAGAAAATCACAGAGGTGAGAAATTTAACTCTATTCTCTTTCTCTTATTAACACACACACACACACACAAATCTTCTAAATAATAAATATTTTAAACATATCATCTCCATATCCAGTTTTAAATAAGTAGAAATATTTGTGTCTGACACTATTTTTACCCAAATTACATGACATTTCAAAATGATAAAAATAAACATAGAAAAAATAAGTTTTTTAAAACTTAGGTGTCAATTTCTGCCAAGCCAAAGGTTTCTTTCTGATTTTCAGAGATGCTAAACAGAGTCAAGGCATAACAGGACCCTAACATTCAACTTAAATCAAAAATTCAGGGTCTATTAATAATGCCCCTTTTATCACAAATATTTAGACACAGCTTTCATATGTACTGAAAGGCATATATATATATATATATCTTTTATATGTATATGGGTGTGTATATATATATATTCATATATACTGAAAGGTAAGGATGCAGTTATACAAAAGAGCTGTCTTGGGAAATGGAAGTCCAAGTATATAAGCCTTGAAAACAGAAATATTTCAGTGTATAATCTGCATTCTACTTTTTAAAGAACAATATTATTAACTAAACTTTTGGAGCAAAGAAATAAGTAGCAAGCGGTGGGGGAAGTATGTCTGTCCATTTCCTGACACCATGTGCTGAAAATCACCATAGTTGCTACCTTGCTTAGTTGAAGTTTCAGAGATAAAGCAACAGGGGAGAGAGGGCCAAGGACCCTGGGAATTTCATAATCACATGCACAAAAAAAGAAGATCAAGGTCTAATACACAGAGATCTCCTCTGTCCTGAGTTACTTTATATGATGATTAAAAAGCAAACTCTTATAGGAAAGAAATTGAGCTCTTTTCTCACCCCTGCTACACAAGAGAAGCTTTGGATGCAAAATTAAGAAACTTCTAGAAGTTTTAGGATTGATACTAAATTTGAAAAGGCTTTACAGGAAAAGTAGAATATCATTTTCTCAATAGGCTTATCAGCATGGTTAGGGAGCATATAAATTTCTTTGCATTGGGGATAGTGCTAATAAGGCAAATACAACCTTTGTTATTGGCTTCCCAGGTGGTGCAAGTGGGAAGAACCCGCCTGCACATAAGAGACTCGGGTTCCATCCCTGGATCAGGAAGATCCTCTGCAGGAGGGCACAGCAACCCAGTGACGTATTTTTGCCTAGAGAACCCCTTGGACAGGGGAGTCTGGAGGGTTACAATCTATAGGGTTGCAAAGAGTCGGACACGACTGAAGCAACTTAGCACAGCACAGCACAACCTTTAATATAAATGGTCTTTTCTTTTTTCTCCTTTTCTCTTTTGCTCTATCTTAGAAAAATGCAGAGACTGAAAGAAAAGGGGAATGAAAGAAAAACCTTTGCTCTCTGTCTCATTTTTTTTTAACATATTTCGTTTTCTCTCTTAATGATTTCTCTTCATTCATTTTTATTCCTTTTAACTTAACTTGACTAAGCATGTAACCAACAGGGATCCAAACATGCTTTCACTCATACAATTTACAACTTACACTCCTGTTCTGATATGGATACCACTAACTGCCATAAGTGTTTAAAGAACACACAGAACTGGTGTCTGCTCAATACTAAAAACGCTTCATCCGTTTTGGCCAATTTTATTACACAACTTTTCATTTATTTTTGTGTTTTTCTTTCAGACAAAAGGAAGATATCAGTTAATTTTGCTTTCCTTGCTTCCCTCTCAGTTTAGATTCTTTAAAAATACATATATATTCTGGATAATTTTGGAAACCAGTTATAAGATATTAGTGACTGCTATACAATTCTCCTTTGGGATTTAATCATGAATAACATATAGAAGGCAATGGCACCCCACTCCAGTCCTCTTGCCTGGAAAATCCCATGGATGGAGGAGCCTAGTGGGCTGCAGTCCATGGGGTCGCAAAGAGTCAGACATGACTGAGCGACTTCACTTTCACTTTTCACTTTCCTGCATTGGAGAAGGAAATGGCAACCCACTCCAGAGTTCTTGCCTGGAGAATCCCAGGGACGGGGGAGCCTGGTGGGCTGCCGTCTATGGGGTCACACAGAGTCAGACACGACTGAAGCAACTTAGCAGCAGCAGCAGCAGCAGCAGCAGCAGCAGCAGCGGCAGCAGCAGCAGCAGCAACAGCAACATATAGATTAAAAAGACATAAGAAAAAGTTGGGGGCTTCCCGGTAGTTTAGCCGTAAAGAATCTGCCTGTGATGCGGAAGACACAGGAGACCTGGGTTCAATCCCTGGGCTGGAAAATCCCCTGGAGGAGGGCATGGCAACCAACTCCAGTATTCCTGTCTGGAGAATCCCATGGACAGAGGAACCATAGGGTCGCAAAGAGTCAGACACAACTGAAGTGACGGAGCATGCATGCAAAAAAAAAGTCATGTGCTCACTCAGTGGTTAAAGCCAATAAGAGAGATGCTCTTAGCCATGAGGTTGATTTTTTAAATGTTGGCAAACATTGTTCACCATATTTAATATTCTCTAGCCCATCACCACTGAACAGAAAATAGCGTCCAGTTTTGGGGGCTGGCATGGAAAGTTTCCTGTTACCTTGATAGCAATCTTTCCTTTTGCCCTCATTATTAGCCTTACTTCATCCAAATTGCTTATATTTCGCTGCAAACACTTGCTTGCCTTTATGCTTTCATATATGCTTTGGCTTCTCCCTGGAATTTTCATTTCAAATTTATTTGCTGAGTAAATTCATCCTTCAAAACTTTTCTGAGAATAGCTGTTGAGAAGCTTTCCTTGGGTACTTGAGACAGTTAAATGTTTCATCCTCAGACCTACCCTTGGGGGATAATTTCTGTTTTATGACTGGCTAGCATCTGGTCCAGCTCCTTTGATAATAGCTTCCTATGTGTTTCTGGGTGATTCCTCTGTTGGATACACACATTGGAATATTCATCTAGGGGCCCTTCTTTCCCTAGCCAAGTGGCAGAGATGTGACCCAATCTAGGCTGATAGAGCACTCCCTTCCTGAACCTAAGTCCCTAACAAAGAAAGACGAAGGCCAAAATTTGCTGGAGCTCATTCTTGCCTGTGGAAGCGCCTTGGTAAGATTGCACAATGGTTCCCACTATGCGACACCTCCCAGCCTTAAGCAGCTTTGATTCTTGTCCTTTTCTAAACCTATTTCTTTGACCTCGTTCTTTTTCTGTGAACCATCCCCCGTATCTTCTCCATAAATGTTGTTTGTGCCCCAGTTAGCCAGAGGCTGTTTCTATGGCTTATTGCTTTTTTTTTTTTAAGAAATAATTTCCTGCATGTGCTTTCACTGGCAATCAACTCATTATACTACAGTTATATGTTTGCATATCTGTTGCTCTTGTTAGACTGAACTTCTTGAGGGGAGAGACTAAGCCTAATTCATTCGTCTCTGCTTAGTCCCTTTTACAGTATCCAACTCGTGATAGGGATTCAAAAAGTGTATGTTGAATCAAAGAAAGACTTCATGAGTGAATCATGATTAATGCAAATGCTGAGGAGGGCCATTTTAGAATGAGACTATACATATGCATTACAATAATTTAATTGGTTAAGAACTTTTAAGTCAGATTTGAGTTCAAATACATGGTTTGCACTGATACAACTGAGTGCTTTTAAAGGAGTAACTGAATGAAGCTGAACTTAGCTTCTTTATTTGTAAAATGGAAGGACTAGATCAGCATTACAGAGTTAACATCTCAAACAACAAAATCTTAATCTCAGCCCTTGACATTAAAAATACTATTAATATTTAGGTTGTGAATAAAATGATTATATGTTAGAACTGCAGGCATTTGAAACTTAGAACCAAATGATAAATCTTCAATACAGTCTTAAAATTTTTTTAAGTCATTAAAAAAGTTACAATATTAAAGAAAATTTTGTTCTTGGTTTAAAAAAGTGTACTGTCAAACACTTCTTGAGTGAAGAATCTTCTAGAAAATAATTGTTTGAGCTACTGACACAATTTCCTTCCTAAACGCAAGAGACATAAACTGAACGAAGGGTTACTGTCCTGAAATTAGGCAAGATAAGTGGAAGCCAAAGAACTCCATCACAGAAGAAATGGGCTGATTTAAAAGGAATAACTCAGGCATTTTGGTTTAAAGATGTCCTTAAAGATCTTATTGCATTCTTTGTCAATAAACGAGATAATCAAAACTTAAAGTTTTTACTACAATAACCCTGGGTTCCCTTGGACAATACTCTGTGAAATCCGAGAGCAGTTTTAATACCTAGAAGCCCAGCTGCATAACAGCGAGGTCAGCTGAGGAGCAGGGCTGAGACTCGAGGCCACAATGGCTCCATACGGAGCCTGAGAGCAGCAAAGGTAATAAACTTTCCCACAGTGATTTCTTCGCTCCTTGCAGTGCTAATGTAGACTGACAGTCGCACATCTTTCTTTCAAGGGAATTTTTTGCTTGAGGAACCATGATTTTTTGCCAACAATGATTACGATCTACAAATACAAGGAAAGCACTGGCCCAGCCTAACAAAGTCACCTGCAAATGCCTGTGTGTGTGTGCCTGTTTAATCTTTTAATGTAACTGATACAAAGTCTGCACCCCTTGACTTGAGCAAAAGATATTTTCCTTTTTTTTTTTTCTTGGAATGAAGACTCACTGAAGAGAAGCTGGCATTAGCTTCATGGTAATAAGATGACTCTAAATGAGGTATCTGAGACAGCAACAGTAGAAATTGGGGATGGCTGCGGACAGCAGATTTGGGATACTGGTATCATGTATGTAACAAATCTTTATTAATAAGTACATTAAATCCCATATTTTTCATTTATAACTGCTGCATAATTTCCTGTTAACACTCCATGTAAATTCCAGATAAGGTAATAATTTTTTTTTTCAGAATTCTATTTCTGTTTCATTATATGTTCTATACTCTGCCCCACAGGTCAGTTGCATGATTGAAGTATTATGCCTCATTAAAATTCCACTAGTTAAAACATGGAGACAGAATTTTGGTAATTCTTTTCTCCATTACTAGAATTAACCATTCCAATACATTCCCAGGCTCCCTGAACCTCATAATTTATGTATACATATATCCTCACCTCGACACTATTAGTAAGTTCTTAAATGGACACACAGAGAAGAAGCCATGTAGCACAGATATATGCTGGTCAAGGGGTCTCAGTGTCCTAAACAGAAAGCTCTTATCTTTCTTCAGCTCCAGTGGCTGAAAATCCTTGCCCCACCACCTCCCAGTTCAGTATTTCTAGCTAGCAGCTGCTATCAGAAACCTAAATAACAAAAATATGCAAACTTGCACACTAATTCCCTTTGGAGATAGATCTTGGCTGCAGCCCTGTCATAAATCAGAGAATTTCGATATGAAATGAGGCAAGCAGCTCTAATCATTTCTGCATTTCAAATTGGATCACTGGCTCAATCACTGGGCTTTTTTAAACTGCTTGCCTAAGAGCAAATGTGAGGCGGGAGATAATTCTGAAGACATCTCTTCTTTTGTGGCCGTGGAACTCTTTTAACTGTTTCAAGACTGAAGGCCACATTTCAGTGATAATAGCACAAATCTGCTGGGAGAGATATGGATCCTTCAAGACATCTTCCTCCTCTTTCAACTCACAGAATTCCATCAATATCTGCATATATTATATATATTAATATATGTGTGTGCATATGGGTTTTGTGTGTCTAAAAAAGGAAGTGAGGAGGAAAAAAAAAAAAAGAGAGAGAAACATCTGACATGTATCCAGTCTATTTCTCCTCAGAATTTCCTGTTTTTGACACAAGGCAAGTTTCAATTGCACTATGAGATAGTTAACATTTTTAAACTGGGAAAATGTATTTCAAATAAAATGAAATTGTACCCAAATGTGAAAGACTTTGGGGTTTCAAGGATGGTCTGCTGATCTGGCCACTCTTCAATAGCCAAATGAGAAACAGGAGAGTCTTTTCACCTCCCTAGATGATTTCTGAATTCTTATTATGATTGCATTTTTATATTTTCACATCTCAGACAACCCTTTAAAAACAATGTATCAAGAGGAAAAAAAGGAAAAGAAAAAAAGCCTCCGAGGCAATTACTGAGAGTAAAGAATCCTCTTGACCTTTTGATATTTTTACTTTGAGTCTCCCTTATTTCTTATCCAAATGATACTAAAGGCTTGTTGCAGGTTTCCTGTGCTCATGACAGCGCTTTGAAATGGAATTTAACTCTGTTTTTCAGAGAGTTTTTGTAATGCCTTGTAAGCCTAATAGTGATCTGATGAAATTTTAAAGCTAAGCTGCTTGTGTTTTGAGACTAGACTAAAAATGTTTATCAATTTATTCTTTGACACAGTTAAACAAAACAATTCTGCTTTATCTGGTGTTTATTTTTCTATTTTCACCTTTTAATGGCTGATACTATATTATACTTCTGGGGACTCAGGATACAAATTTACCATTTCCTTCCTTATTAATTTTGTTAATGGAGAGAGTGTTGATGTCATGCTGATAAAGGTATTGGAGGACTTTAAACATATTACATTCTTACTATGGCACCCTAATAAATGATAATATTCCTGGGTATTTTTGATATAGCTTTATACATTGCATTTCTAACTCAGCAACATGAATATGACTCATTTTCCTGCATATTTTCAGATTCATTAAGATAATCCAATTTCTGAGGTTTATCAAATACTATAAAAATATAATATGTCTTTAAGTAAAATTTTTATAATGTGAAAATTTAGCATTTATTTGATTTTTCTTGCACACAAATTTAAAACTGTATTAAAGACTCAGCATTAACATTTTCATTGTGTTAATTAAAAGCTATATTTACAGAACTATCTTTCTAAGCTCTGTAGCTGTAATAATGAAGAAGTGTCATATTTCTAAGAACTATATTAAACTCTTTGTTTAATAAACATATTATGTGACTTAAAAAACAGGAAAAAATGCTTAAGTAATGTATAAGATTATAAGGCGAAATCTTTGATTACCATTAGGTGTCTCGGTTTTTGTTGTCACTTTCTTCCCAAATAATTATTCAAGGAGAATGCCACAAGGTTCTAAGAAGTTTCAAAATTTTAATCTCATGAATACATAAAGTTTACTGTTTACAACCTAGTTTGTGGCCTCCACAGAGAAGAAAAACATCAGAATCAGCCCACTGATTCATAACCTATATTTACTTTTTTTCTTTATCTGAGAACATTCAGCTAAGGCTCCAAGCTTTAGTGGGGAGTTAAGTCTGAAAACTGAGCTATTTTAGGAGAACAGGGGTGGTTGTTACCTCACTAACTTATCTACCCACAACTGATAAATACTTATAATAATCTTGCATTATCCCCTTAATCCCTCCTATTTTTATTTTCCTGGATAGATCCCAAGCTACTAAAACTATGACACAACTACAGTCTTTCAAGTCTGATATGCTTATTCCTAAAGTGCACCTCATGTCTTTTGTACAGTGATTGAGTGGGTGTTGGTAAATGCTAGCTACATTTCCACTGACTCTTCCTGTGTGCGCACGTGTGTGTGTATGCATATACACATACTTTTTTCTTATATTATTAAATGAATTTCTTCAAGGTAATGTTCCAACCTATCATAAAAGCTGTCCATGTTCATTATAGAGGACTTGATGTTTTGGATACAAACATCTCTTCTTCAAATTAAATCTCTAACTCAAAAATACCTTTGGTATTATCTATGGCCCCCAAAACCATTTAAAATAAACCAATACAGCAAATACAATACAGTAAACCAATACCAATTCCAATCTTAAGAATGGAATACACAAAAATTTTAGTATATGTGTGACTTGAAATACAGGCATTGAAAAGTAAGTAATAAAAGTATAATATAAATACAGGTTGTCTGCTCTATGACATTTACACACTTTATGATTATTATCTTGCACGGACTTTCTATCTGCAAAAGAACAAGGACACTAACCTGATATACTTGGAACTCATTTGAGGGGGTTTCTTAGCCTAGACACATCATTATGATATCAGTGACTACAAACAAGTAGTCAGTAAAACAAACTGAATTAAATGTAACTCAGCCGAGACAAAAAATAACCCCTCACTAACAGTGCTAGGAGTGGAGCATACAACAAAAATATTTGTTGGGGCATGAGGCTAGCTCAAGGAAAACTAAGGGAAAATAGTTAAAAGTGGTAGAAGAGAGTCACTTAGAAGCTAATGAGAAAAACAAGGGAGAAGATAGCAGGCTGTGAACAAAATGAGTGAAAGTTGAGTTCTAGAAATTGCCAAGAATGGGAAGAATATGAATGGCAGAGTGGAAAAAGAATAAAAGTAAATAATACCACTGTGAAAGAAAAACACAAAACTAAGCTAGTAGGAAAGATGACAAGGTCACACATAGGTGATTTAGACAGCAAAATGTACTACGCACATTAACCTAAATATATCACTAACATCCCCAACAATCTGCCTAAGTTCAAATTTCTATATTAAACAAATCCCTAGGTTTTTTAAACCTTAGATTTTATGAGCTTTGTTGGAAGAGTAGATGAAATTGTTTGCAAAAGTTAACTTTTCTAATTATATATAAAATACTGCCACGTGGCTGGTAGGTACTACCAAGGCAGTCTCTTTGTTGAGGCTTAAGAAAATTATTGCTATATGTGTTTTTAAGTCTGGATAATGTGGCAAAATTTGGGACTGTCATTTTTAATACACTGTTTCTGACAGCCAATCAAACCATAAATACTGACGGTAAATTATCAGGGATAACTGAATAATAGGAGTAGAGATCAGGTCATGGAGTTTAGATTTTAAGACCTACAAGGGTTGCTCTTACCACTGAGCTTTCACCTTTCAGGTGACTCTCCAGGCTAACTGCTTTGTAACACATTTAGAGCTACTAAAGGTTTTAAAATATAATGAGACTTCTTAAATCTCATACAACTCTCTGCACTAAGGACGAGGCATGTCTCCTGACTTGTAACTATGCTTTCAACAGGTCAATGAGGAGACAGCCCCCAAGCCCACCCATCATCAGCTGTCACCTAAACTTGCCCCTGGACTGGCCTGACATACATCCTTACTGTAAGAATTTAGTAAAGAACTATCTTAAATGGCATCCGGCCTGTGTGGAGGCAGTGTGGTTAATCTTTGACAAAAGAGCATTCACATGTCAACAAAACAAATGCCTAATGGAGGGTCCTACTGCAAAAGAATAAAGTAGGCCATTCAAGTTGCCAATAGAAAAGAAGTTTAGGAAAGATTGAAAGTTTGATTCTAGCGTCATCACTTGCACAGAGATTGAAGTCCGACCCAACATCCAGAGCTTCTCCAGGAGCCCTAAACTGAAGTTACACCAGGCTTCAAAGGGGCAACCTGAACAGTCCTGTGGAATGACTCCCTTTCTGTCTGGGAGAAGGAAGAAAGGAAATCAAAGCACTCTTTTATTTCAACATGAAATTTTCTTATAAAATGTGATTTCAAAATTATTGTGGGAAAGATTACTGAAAAAAGAAAAATGCTTTGTATCTTCTACTTGCCCCATCCGCCTACATTTACCATAGGAATCCTTTCCTTTCCACACAAAGAGTAATCTTGGGTAATCACAGATTTTGCCACACCAAAATCTGAGTTAGATATCTTAAGAGAATTTGTGTCTCTGTCCGATGCATGCAGGAAGATTCATCCTTAGCTAAAATATTGCCTAGTGCATTTTAATGCAATTCTTCTCTTGCTTTTATAGGTGATAAAGTAAGTGTATTTTTCAAATTCAATCACTATTTCGGTTTCCTGCAAATGCATATACTATCACCCGATATAAGAGTCTAGTAGTCAGTAAAACAAACAAGTAAAAAAGATCAACAGTAAGAGGTAAAAAAAAAAAAAAAAAGTGTATAAATTTTCCATAGTGGTTTCATACACCACACTAGTTAACTTTTTAAAAGATTAATTCCACTGGTTCTCAACTGGGGGCAATCTTGCCCCCTCCCACTCCTCCTCCGCCCAGAGGACATTTGGCAATGTCTAGAGACATTTCTGATTATCACAACTGGGGGCATGCTACTGGTATCTAGTAGATAGAGGCCAGGGTGCTGCTCAACATCTTACAATGCACAAGACAGCCCCCACTCCAAGAACCATCTGGCCCAAGAGGCCAGTGGTGCCAAGGTTGGAAAACTCAGTTTCTGGTTGTGGCAAAATTCATGGCTATCCAAGAATACTCCCTTTGTATGGAAAGGAAAAGATTCCTTTTAGAATCCGTATTACTAATCTATATTTTCTGGCTTATAATTTTAACACTGTGGAATAGTTGCATTGTCATGTCTGCTATATACCAATGTTCCATATGGAAACCTAAAAACAGACTTGTCGGCAATTTCTTTTAGGATAATGTTGTACCTGGAGCACTTTGCCAAAGAAAGGTGGAATCAGCACAGTCCCTGCATGTCATTTTCCCCTTAGTTTTATCATAGAAAAAAAGTCTTGGGCCTGCATTCTCAAGTGAAAGGCATTTTGACCATTCTTATGTCAAGTTTAACACATTAAAGGGCAGTAGCTCTAAGTCTAAAGGGCAGCTCTTTGCTTATAGCTAAAGCTCTTTCGTTTTAGCGCCGTGTGGTGTCATCTTCACTTTTGTCCCATACACGTGCCATTCTTCTCTAGGACTGTTAAATTCTCACCTCTGCACACAATCCTCAAAATAATTTCATCTGTTCTAGTTAAGCCACTAATTAGACTGTACACTCTCCAAGGGCAGGGATATTTTGCTTATTTCCTAAGTCTGCTCAAATGGAAAATAAAAATTTGTGCCCTGAAAGCCAAACGCTTTATTAAAATCAGAAAATTTCAAATACGTTTTGATATTGGATCAGTTACAATAAAGATATCCAGCAACTTCCAGAGAGGCCTCTAATAACTTTACACAACAACTCGTTGCATAAATTTCTCTAAAAAATGGGAGACGACAGAAGATAGAAGGTGGGGGAGAATTATTTCAGTTTTAATCTCTTTTGACAATATTAAAAGTATCATAGGTTAATCAAAACAAAATTTAACATTGCATGGAAATAGTCTACCATACACTACACTCTGAAGTGAACTGGGCTGATGCTTTAGTATCTCACTGAAATATTTTTAAACTGACTTAAAAATCATTTAATCCTATTGGACAACCCAACAGTTTTTGAGGTTTACCATGTTTTCTTTTTGCCCCAAGGCATTTCCACATTAATTAATGTTCTAAATCTTCTGTCACCTCCAACACACAGACACAGACACAACAAACATACCAGAAACCCTCCCAACTCACAAATACTCTTAATCTAATTTATTCTTATTCATTCTACGGCCTACCTCCCGAAGATATAATTTCTATTTTTATCCCCAAATATATGTTAGATATTTTTCTAGCATACTATATTTCCTCCTTTAGCACTCATAATATCATTGCTGCTGCTGCTGCTGCTAAGTCACTTCAGTCGTGTCCGACTCTGTGTGACCCCATAGACGGCAGCCCACCAGGCTTCCCCATCCCTGGGATTCTCCAGGCAAGAATACTGGAGTGGGTTGCCATTTCCTTCTCCAATGCATGAAAGAGAAAAGTGAAAGTGAAGTCGCTCAGTCTGTCCGACTGTTAGCGACCCCATGGACTGCAGCCCACCAGGCTACTCCGTCCATTGGATTTTCCAGGCAAGAGTACTGGGGTGGGGTGCCATTGCCTTCCCCGAATATCATTGCTAATTAACCATTATACAGCAGTTCTCCATTTATTTGTAACTCCCACTAAAATGTAATCTCTGGGATAACAAGATCGATGTTTATTTCAAACACACAAATGCATTCAGTGTTGACAACCACAACTGGTATTATCTCTTCAGTAATAAATGTTTGTTAAATTAATGAATAGATGAATAAAATAAAATATATAACTAGTTACTTCATATGCAACAACTCCTACTCAGAGCACATATATGATTTAACTCAGACCAGACAGTTAAGCTTAGTGGTAAGGAACCCACCTGCCAATGCAAGAGACATAGGAGATGCGGGTTTGATCCCTGGGTCGGGAAGATCCCCTGGAGGGGGGCATGGCAACTCACTCCAGTACTCTTGCCTGGGAAATCCCATGGACAGAGGATGCTGGTAGGCTACAGTCCACAGGGTTGCAAAGAGCCAGACATAACTAAAGCAACTTAGCACACACTCATGCAGGCAGTTATGTGCTTAAAACAAATAATACTTCAAGGTTAAAGGGATTTGGGGATCTAGATCCTTAGAGAGGAAACTAGAGAGCGCTGGGTGCTGATATCAGTGGAAATGGAAAAAAAAAAAAAAAGGTAAAACAGAGATTGTAAAGGTTTTATACTATTTTTCACATAGCTGTTTGGTGCTTCCTTCTTTAAGAAACACCCTATATTCACCACATGTCTAGCATGGAAATCCCCCAGCTCCCAGAAAAGGTACATTAAGGTATTTAATTATTTTTCTCTGTGTAGGTGAGATAACATGGTGACAACTATTAAATACCTGATAATTTGTAAGGATTATGGTGTGAAACACTGTCTTGCCTAGATTAGTTCCCAATGCTTCCCTGACCCAGTTACAAGTGGTATTATTTATTCTATCATATCAAACTTCCCCTCCCTCAAAAGGGTCATTTGCTTTAAGTCAAAATCAGTAAAGAAAAAGAGCACAGCCCCAACACCCCAGTTTGTATAGCCATATGCTTGCTTCTTATCAGAATCAATGTTCCACCTTTAAAGACAGGAACATAGAGTTTCAAATAACAGTTCTGATAGCCAATGTGGTTTTGCGTTTAACTGATCATCCCAACTCTAGTGGAGAGATACAGGCCACTGTCAGATACCTAGTATTTTTCAGGACATTGTCCAGACTAGTCTCCCTGGGCTTTATCGGAGAGTTTTATCAGGCCTCCACATGATAAGAGTTGCTACTATTTGCCAAGTTGGAATTTTTGTAAAATTCCTTAATTTTCTGTTGTTAATCCATCAAATACAAACACATGAGAACTTATCTTACTCTACAAGAAGAAATGATTGTTGGACTGAAAAGTACTAGGAGATAGAGGGCTGGGGGCAGTAGGCTGTCTTTAGTTTACTTAACTCTGTCAAAACCAGGCTACTTGGTGCTTTTAACACCCGAAGAAAAAGGAATCTTTGCACAGCACTAAACTCCCTGCTGGCCGTTTTCTTGGTGTATTCAGAGCCAGAATTTAGACAGAAGTAACTTACTTTCCCTAAAATATTTTGTTGTTGTTGTTAGAATATAGATGATAAAATATATTCTGTTGAGGATGTATAGGCATAATTTTTAGAAAATTAACTACTCTGTAGTTCCAAAATTAACCTTAAAAACATTTCAAGTAATCTCTAGAATTAGTTCAGAGTACCGCTCTACTAAACAGTATTATAATTTAGAATTTCTCAATATTTAAAAATATTGATTTTTCATCAGCAAAGTCATTTTCTAAGTTGCCGAAAAGGCTAAAATATAAATCAGGCCTTAAAAAAAAAACAAAAAACAAGCTGTGACACTAAACTCCAACAATCAAAAGGGAGGTATGATGAAAACACTTTATGAGGAATTTTATGAATAAAATTGTTTAGCTAGGCAGCTTATTATAAACATTCTAGGTATTGCAAATGATCTTTTCTTATAAGGTTTTATGACCACAGTAGTTGGCAAGAGGGCTATTCCATGATGCTCTGTTAAAATAGATGGAGAATGAACAATGAGTTGGACAGGCTGTGCAAGTTCAGAGTTCTGAGCCCTCAACTCGACTTCGGTGGAAAACTCCTCTCATTTACTTCAGCGCCTTTTCTCCAAACCAGCCCTTCCGCCCATGTGTTTATTCTCCAGCCCTCTGGGAAGTCACCTTTCATCAAAAGAAGTGCGCTAATCTTCCGCAGTTTCACTGCCATTGGCACCTCTGGCCCCCTCTCTGCTGCTTCCATCTGAGTATACACGAAAAAAAAAGCTTTCAGGATCCTCAACAATACAAAAAAGAAAAAAAAAAAATTCTCTTTACTGTCCTGGCAGATGAAAGATCTTAGTCTCAAAACTCAGTTGCACAGACCTCAGCAATCATAAAATGTGTGAATCCAAGAAAGATATCCTCTAATTTTTATTTTTTCAGAAACATACTGTAAATGTGTTGCCTACTTTTTTCTGTAAGCATTCAAAGGCTAAAACATTCTTTTATAACAACTTTATTGTCAACATTTCCAACATCTATTGTGCAAAACCATCCCAAATACTATGAAAAATGTAATACTCAATGTTGTTCTTCATACATGAGTGTGTAATCAAATAATACATATAAGCAAATATATAACCAAATAATAAAAAAATCTTATGAAGTTGAAGAGTTTAGGGAAGTGATAAATACAGATGATGTCCCACTCTATATTCTATTAATTAAAAAAATATGAATAAGTTCCAAACATGCAATGCAGCCCAATAAGGATTTAAGAGCTTGGCTTTATTAAGACTACAGATGTTAAATGACTGATTTCTCATTTTACCTTTTCTACCTGAAGTTCCATTTAGCACAGATTTGAAGAAACTACCCATATTTCTGGATAGTTATCCCTAAAAGAATTCCTTGATTACAAATCTATCAGATGTTGCCAGGGAATTCCCTGGTGGTCCAGTGGTTAGAACTCTATGCTTCCACTGGCTGAGGATGCAGGCTCAAGTCCTGGTCAGGGAAACTAAGATCCTGCAGACTGTGTGATGTGGTCAAACAAATTAAAAAATCCCCCTAAATCTATCAGATGTCACTAACCAGAGAAAAGAAGAACATGGGCAGCTGCAGCATTTGTTCCTCTCAGGGAGATAAATAACCACACTAAAAACTGAAATTCATTCCTGCCAAGTTTTCTGTTTGGAATATTCGTGGTATGGACCTTACATCAGGGTTTCTCAACATTAGCAGTGTCAAACTCTGGGGCCAGCTCTTTCTTCACTGTGGGAAACTAGTGTAACTCCAGCCTCCCACACACTAGAGGCCAGCAGCATTGCTTTTCCTTTCCTCCACACCCCTCTTTCCCGCACCCTTGGCCTCCAAGTTTCCACAACCAAACCTGTCTCCAGGCATTGTCAAATGGTCCTTAGGGGCAAAACGGTCCTTGGGCAAGAACCAGTGAATTATTTGGGTTTCGTTAATGAAGAGTTATGAACTCAGTCTTTCATTCTTTCCAATTCATTTTTCTGACCTATACCAGCTTAAAACTGTCATGGATTCCTATCATAGGATATCCAGGAAGGTTGGTCAATAAAATTATAGTTTCCCCAAGACCTCATTCTGTATTTTTGAGCATAAAATCCTAGAAAGAAACCTTGACAAGATGAAATTGTACAATTTCATCCAACAAATGATCTCACTTCAACACTCACACTAACTTTACTATTAAGCAAAAACAGGCACATTTTCAAATATTGATTCCAACTAATGTCTGATCCTAACAGGCATGATCTTATCAAGGCCCCACTATAACAGAAGGAGTGTCACAGTTAAACAGAATAGGCTGGGATAAGATCGCAATCTTCTTCACAATGATGTGATGGTATCACAGAATGGGGATGGTATTCTAAGTAATTATCATTAATAGATCCTGGCAAAGGAAAGAGCAGCCCTTACTGGGGTCTAAACAAATTTGGGTGAGATAAACCAAGATTGCTGAGAATTTAAGGCACCAGGTGTTCCTGAAGTCATTTTTCAAAGTTTAAAATACCTAGATTTTAAGTGAACAGGGAAGTGTACAATGATTTTAGTAAAAATGAACATGCAAGGGGAAAAATTGTCCCTTTATTATTGATACAGGTGCATTCATTTGTCTTTCTGCCCATTATATCCATTCTGGTTATTTCTATGCTTTGATCTAATTAGGGTATTTGTAAACAGGTTAGTTCTAGCTACTGAATGAGGTTAAATGCATTAGCTATTTGCAGTCTACCAGACATCAATCTGATAGATTAAGCTCCATCACAAGAAACTGAAAAGGTTTGTTTATATTCCTTAAGTCTTCGGTCCAGCTCTAGTATATTCACATGATACTAGGTAAGACACCTTAATACAAAAATAGCTCAAAAGAGCTTTTTCAAGCTGTAAATTTAAGATTCTTGTAAAACACTGACTCATTCATCCATTGGCCCCTATGCCATAGTACACAAAAGCTCACAATTATCACTTCAATATTTAACTTTTCACTGAAGCAGGGAAGTTCATGCAATCTATAAAAAGTCAGGATGACTTTTTAACTACTCATTAATGACAGTTTAATAGACACAATGGGAGATGTTATCTTAGGTCTATTATATAAATCCATTGCAGCTTCCTGAAACTGTTGTGCTTCTTACATTGAGCTAAATAAATATTTGCATGGAAAAAAGATATTAGTGATCATTAGTCTAAATAATTAATAAAACACAAACAGTTTTGCTAGAAACTTACTATTGAATGGGCTTCCCTGGTGGCTCAGACAAGTAAAGAATCTGCCTGAAATGCAGGAGACCCAGGTTCAATCCCTGGGTTGGGAAGATGCCCTGGAAAAGGGAATGGTTACTCACTCCAATATTCTTGTCTGGAGAATTCCACAGACAGAGGAGTCTGATGGGCTTCAGTCCATGGGGTCACAAAGAGTTGGACATGACTAAGTAACTAACACTTATTTACTACTGATTAGGTCATTACTCCCTCTTCTTTCATAAAAGAGAGATAGAAAGTCCTTTTCTAATCACTGTGATGTAACATATAAAGTTAAACAAATGATATAAGGGGATTTTAAATTAGTAAATGTGATCAAAAGGATTTTTCTCAGTTATTATTTCATATATCTTGAGAGCATGATTATCATTATTACAAAAGCAATGTTATTATTCACGCTCTGTCCAGACTTCTCTGGGGAGGGGGACGAGAAAGTCAAACTATATCTTAGTGTTTCTCTTTTCAAATGGGTGATTAATTACAGGTGCTGAAATCTTTTTGATAATCACTGAGGATGAATGCATCGCTGAAATCAGCAGTACATAGAGAACTCTAAAAGCTACTAGTTGTTAACATGGTAAAACAAAACAGAACATTCTACACTTGGTTATCTTGTCTAAAAATAATGCAGTCATTGACCTTAACCTTATCAAACTGGTCTCATCATCAAGGTCAAATACAACAGTAAATAACTTCAGTAGGACATGAGCATACCATAAGTATTTATGAAACAACTATATCTGTACCTTGCATCTTTCTATAAAAAGTTCTCACAAATAAAAATAGTTTTTCAGTAAATGATTTTAATTTTGAAATAGAACTGTGAGATTTGTCAAAGATTTAAGATAAAAAGTTTATCCACTGTTTAATCTTTTCAGAACCTCCATTTCTATCTCAATACCATAATAGAAAATACATATGGGCAAATCTCAAAATGTATCAAAAGAGACCAAAAGCTGCAATTGTTATCAGTATATACCCTAAGGAGATATTTTTTACTTTGACCAAAGGAAAAAGAACATATGAGAAGATATTCAGACAATCTCTGGGCTCTCATTTTTTGGGAGAGACATCACTGATTCATGGATGGATTCTGAGGCATTCATTGGGCTTCCCTGGTGACTCAGTGGTAAAGAATCTGCCTGCAACACAGAAGACATGGGGTTCAACCCCTGGGTCAGGAAGATCCCCTGGAGAAGGAAATGGCAACCTATTCCAGTATTCTTACCTGGAAAATCCCATGGACAGAGGAAACGGGCAGGATGCAAGCTGCAGTCCATGGGGTTGCAAAAGAGTAGGACATGATTCTTGTTTGGCAACTAAACAGAAACAACAAGCAACTGAGGCATTTTGGGTCTAGAAAACTATTTTATGTCTATGCAGCAGATAAAGGGACAGAAACAGCACAGGTATGGTGCTAGTTTTCCAGACTCGCAACACTTCACAAGAGTTAGCCATTGGCTTGGTTCACAGAATGGCAGGAATGTCAGGCAGCTAGCTATATTTGAGTTTCTCTTAGAAACCACCATGATGCACCCTGCTAATTCTCTTTCCAGTTTCCTTTCTGCAACAATGAATCAAACAAAGAAAGGAAACTATCTGAAAAAAAAAATCATTAGTTGGTGGAAAGATATATGGAAATACTGATTTTTGTTCCTTCACACACTACAGGGATCTATGCAAAGAGAAAGCAAATGTCACATAGTGAAACTAGGGGCTGACTCTGTTGCCGAAAGGCTCATCACTATTTTTCATCTTTGTAACATATATACCCACAATATGCTCTTTTTCTTCAGCCTGCTAATCAGGGCAGTGGTACCTGATAGTGTATGACTGACTAAAGAAATCAAGATTGAACTTATTCCCTGAGGCACACTGTACCTCAGATCAAAGAGAGCACATGTGGCATCCTGAAAATGCACTCCAACTGCTCTCACCTCTTAAATCCCTGACACGGGAACCAAAGACAATAATCCTTACAAATCAGAGCTACTTTCTGTAAAGAGGGAGCATATAATCAGAGGGAGAAATTTGGAGATCTGGACTGACTCAGTTAAATAACTTCTTTTTGGACTGACTCAATTAACTAAATTATTTTTTTTTAAAGCTTACAGTTAGTTTTTACTTTCTAACCCAAATATACATTCTAATCTCAATGACAAATTAAGAACAGCCATATTGGATGCTAAATGCTTAAAACCAAGATGATCTTTTTGCAAAAGAATGGATAGAAGCTGATCCAGAAATTCTGCTTATCACAAATGCAATGAGGTTTATTCTAAGAACTGGACAGAAATACAGGTGCTAAAACATCTTTTAAAATACCTGTAGCACCTTTAATTACACTGCCATTAAAAAAATACTTCTTTAGCTATTTCAAAAATCATATCTCATTAAATGATAGTTAAGAGAAATATTATAAAGACTTACGTACTATCTCATAAATAAGAGTACATAGAATAATAACAAAGTTCATCCTGGTATAGGATCAGATTTGTAATGCCATATCAATGTAAACTATAAAAATGTAATTAATGCCTGTGGAGTTATGAAGTTACCTCTTTTTAAAATAAGTTTTATAGCATATTTAGTTATATTCAATAGATAGCATTCTTCTTAAAGTATAATAAAGAAACTCAAGTGCTAACTTGAACCACTCTAGCGAACATCCAGTCACTTCACTGGGAAATCTGCTTTACTCCTACATACCTCAATGATGAAAGCACTTCCATGTTATCAACAGAGCATTAAAATTAATATCCAGGTGTAATGCTGATGGAATCCAAGACTTTTACCATGCTAAGGTTAATTTTTTTTAATTTTAATTCTGTTATTTCACAACTAGTCAATATAGATTAGATAGATTTGAGATGAGTCACATCTGCAAAACAGAAGCAAATTACTGAGAAATTAAGTTCTATAAACATTATGAATACTTTGTATTATTTGACATTAAAAAATATTCAACACATCCTACAATGCCTTTCAGGAGAAACTATGGTAAAACAATACAGCAGAATAAGATAAGTGAAAGCTTGATTGCTGTAACTGACACCTAAAATGGAGTGTATTTCTTATTCCTACTAGTTTCCCTTTTTTTCAACTTTATGATAACTAACTACATATGAACTAAGGAAAGACAGCTGGAGAACTATTGAGAAGATGCAACTCAAATAGGAGGCCATGCATTCCTTTGAATGCTGTCAAACAAGCTAAAGGAGATGACTTGCTTCTCTTTTCAAAACCTCAGTGGCTATAGTGGTATAAAAACAACAGAAGACTGAGTACCCTTTTCTTTCTACAGTGAGAGTGGTATATAAAATTTGCAGCAAATATTAGCAATACTTCATAACAAAATACCACCAAACCACTCATTTCTTAAGTTTAAAGATAAATGCTGAAAACTGAACATACTATTCAGTATCCCTAAATCAATTAAACTCTTTGAATCATGAATAATCACAAAACATTTATTATATCATCTTAATGATTGTTATGGACAGTTCTCAATAATTCAAATGCATAGAGAATAGAGAGTAAGGGGAAATGAAAACTCACAGAAAATCAAACAATATAAAAGGGTACTTTGCATCTTATGTTTGTATATTTTTTCATTTCTTACATTTTCTTTTACTTTTCTTACTATATTTGCCACTAACAAACATTAACATTTCTATAAGTTTCCAGGTAATCAAGAATTAAAACATCTTTTTCATCATCCAAATTTATACATCAAAATGTTCTATATTTATTCTAAGTTACCTACTGGAATGCTTAAAATATCATTATGATAATTTGTCAATTATGTGCTTTGCCATAAGATAAAATAATGAAATTATGAGGAAAAATGAGAAACATTATCAATATTTACAATGTTGTCCAATCTATGACAGAACAAAGCACTAAGTTTTTGTAACTTGTTCAAAAATAGAGGTGTGCTTTATTTCATGATACTATTTTATTTAGGAAATAAACACATCACTTGAGTTAAACAAAATAAAAATGAAAATACCAGTTTTATTCGCTGACTTAAAAATCAACCATTGTGTCGTGTGTGTGTATAAACTTATGTGTGTGCATGGCTGTGTGTGAATATAATGTTGGGGCGTTAGGTTTGCTTAAAGTAACATATAAAGGGTACATCAAGGGTGCAGATAGAATTCAGTTATATTTAAATACTCATATAAGGAGTAATTATGCTTGGAGAGAATTTAGTTTTTGTACCCTCACTTTTTAGCAGAGTTCTTAACTTGCAGCACATACTTAATTGAGTCAAGCTTTCTTCAAGATGTCCTGCACAATACATCTAACATCAGAGAAAGAGGTTTTAGGCATTCAGTTGCTAGTAGTTAACAGCAAGGGGAGACTGTTGAATTAGTTATGAAATAATAAAAATAATTACCCCACTTGTGAGTTCCTGGGACTGCAAGGAGAACCAACCAGTCCATCCTAAAGGAGACCAGTCCTGGGTGTTCATTGGAAGGACTGATGCTGAGGGTGAAATTCCAATACTTTGACCACCTCATGCGAAGAGTTGACTCATTGGAAAAGTCCCTGATGCTGGGAGGGATTGGGGGCAGGAGGAGAAGGGGACGACCGAGGATGAGATGGCTAGATGGCATCACCGACTTGATGCACATGAGTTTGGGTGAACTCCAGGAGTTGGTGATGGATAGGGAGGCCTGGCGTGCTGCGATTCATGGGGTCACAAAGAGGCAGACACGACTGAGCAACTGAACTGAACTGAACTGACCCTCTCATGTAAAAAAAGATAAAATAACTGTAAAAACGATAAAAATAACACACCACTTGGAAGACACACAATTTGGTGGGGGATTAATTAGAGTGATAAGTTAAAAATGGGTCTGTCTCCACTCTTGTATCCAGCCCCTTAAGTCACCAAAGCCCAAAAATTTCTATTGTGCCCATTCCAGTAAGTGTATTTTATGATTAACTTCAAATACAAATAGATGGCCTTATAAGGAAAATCTGAAGGCTCTTTATGAATGCAAAGTAAGACTGAGAAAAGTGAAAGTCCCTCAGTCACGTCTGACTCTTTGCGATCCCATTGACCGTATAGCTAACTAAATTCTTCTGTCCATGGAATTCTCCAAGCAAGAATACTGGAGTGGGTTGCCATTCTCTTCTCCAGGGTATCTTCCCAACCCAAGGTTTGAATCTGGGTCTCCTGCATTGCAGGCAGATTCTTCACCGTCTGAGCCACTCCAAATATACCTATCCTTCTGGGATTTCTTTTTTTTAGGAAGAAAAAGTTGAAATGACATTGGTAAATATGTCGCTTTCCTTCTAGTTTATCTATCCTCATACTTACATACAAACATTATTTTAAACAGCATTTAACAGCCTAAGTTAAACAACAAAACAAAGAGATTATCAGCCAGGGCTCAGAAGAGGGAATACACTTCACCTCTAGGCAACTGAGCCCGCCTAACTGAGCATACTACCATCCTGGGTATTGAGGTCACTGCCTATCATTCATCCCTTTGACAACCACTTTGATTCGGACTCTTTATGCCTGTATGTTTGTTTATAACTTGCCAGAATAACAGTGGAGTGAATGAAAGAAAATCCGAGTAGTATCTGTTAGTTTAAAGATACTTAAAGATCACAGCTGGTTACAGGATGACAGCTTTTCCAGCCCCCATTCACTAATTGCTCTCTGTTTTCATTTTATTGCGGTATGCTTTAAAATATTGTTTCTATTTTACTGGCACTTCAGTTGTCTTTCTTTCTTTCCCCTTTATGTGTAAGAACGACTTTATTTTAGCTAGGACTATCAGCTCAGTTTCTAAAGCTCACTGGAAATCTGTTAGCTATATGAATTTTTAGGAAACGTTTAAATTTTTTTTTTAATTCAGAGCAAAAATAGCACATTTATCCCCTCTCAAAAATCCCAGTAAATAATAAAGGTACATTAGGCTCCAAAATAGCTTAACTGAACCATATGTGAATCCAAAGGCCTGCCAAATAGAATCAGCATTATAAAAGGTAGTTTCATATTTCATCCAGCCATAAAAGAGGAATCTACAGTATATAAAATGCACTGACCACTTGCACAGAGCTCACAATGACAATAGCATGGAAACGCATTGTCAGCAGATAAGTGCCCTTCATATACACTCTGGGAGTTTCTTAAGTTTTTTGTGTTTTTTTCTTTCCGTGTGTGTGTGTGTGTGTGTGTGTGTTTAACCTGGATTGGCTAATCACAGATCATGGGAACAAAAAATTTAAAACAGTATCTTGAACCTCAGTCCCTCTGACGGTTTCAGAATTTCACCATCGAAATATTTCATTAGAAAATCTTCAAGAAGCTGCAGAAGGTTTGGCACTGAACCCTTAGGATCCCGTTAAGGGCCTCTGCTGTAGTCCGTAGCTCGTCTAGTCCAAAACGGCCCTCTCTACTCTCGCAAATTCTCTCCAAAGCCATCTGAATCCTCTTTTCCTTATCAGGATGATACAGACTCACATCATCCTTGGAGCCTTCTGACAGGGGCGACAGCAGCTGGGGGTGGGGGGATGCTACAACTGTTCATTGTTTCCTTTCACAAAACACTGCCACAGGGCGCAGATTAACACCAAAAAAATAGATGGCTGCAACGGAAGAGAAACATTTTTCAGAAAGCCTCCACTTGATTAATGAAGTAATGGAGCGGACCAGGGGTTGACTTTTGTCACGCACTCTTCTTCCCTCAACCTTCTCCTTCTGGAGAATCAGCAACGATCGGAACGCTTCTGCCAATGTCCACTTGCTCTGAAGAGTCATTTTCACAAAGTTGGAAGGAAGACCATGGTTATTCAAACTGCCTATATTCCCTGCTGGAAATATTCAGGTGAAGGATAAATTCTTTTCACCACCTCTAAACTACTGCGTTGAAGGCAAATGCTATCTCTCTGCCCAGCTCCCCAAAACCCCCGCTCCCAGAGTTGATGCTTTATTTGATGTGTACTTGGTAGCTCATTTGTAAATAATCCACTGGCAATGCAGGAGACCCCAGTTCAATTCCTGAGTCGGGAAGATCCCCTGGAGAAGGGATAGGCCACCCACTCCAGTNTGCCCAGCTCCCCAAAACCCCCGCTCCCAGAGTTGATGCTTTATTTGACGTGTACTTGGTAGCTCATTTGTAAATAATCCACTGGCAATGCAGGAGACCCCAGTTCAATTCCTGAGTCGGGAAGATCCCCTGGAGAAGGGATAGGCCACCCACTCCAGTATTCTTGGGCTTCACTGGTGGCTCAGCTGGTAAAAATGTGCCTGCAATGCGGGGGACCTGGGTTCAATCCCTGGGTTGGGAAGATGCCCTAAAGAAGAGAAAGGCTACCAACTCCAGTATTCTGGCCTGGAGAATTCCTTGGACTGTATAGTCCATGGGGTCGCAGAGAGTCAAACATGACTGAGCGATGTTCACTTTCACTTTGGACCCTGACGCTTATCTCAGATGCACATGAGACTGTCACTGGGCACCTTCCACAGAATAACATTCTACACATGCCTGCAATGACTTTAAGATGCAAGGTGGTAATAAGGACACATCCAAGGTTAGCAGCAGAACCCAAGGGACTTGCGCTGCCCCTGTCCATGAGATAATGCTTGCACACAGGGTGCTGTGCTGTGCCGTGCCTCGTCACTCAGTCATGTCTGACTCTTTGCGACGCCATGAGAAACAGATGGTATTTGCCTGACTTCTCAACAAAAGCTAAAACCTAAGGCCCATGAACTGCCTTTGTGCTTCCAAATTTTGTCCCCATTCTTTCCTATTTTACGGTGCATCGCTGTCTGCCTTGTGATGTGCCTTATTCACTCCATTCTGTACCAAGCTCTAAAATGCCATAAGTAACAAAAGAATTGAGTTAGCATTTTAAAATACAAACCAAACTCAAAAGTGACTCAGACAGGGTAAATTACTTTTCCAATTGTCTGAAATCCCCAATCACACACCTGAGAAAAGCTTTCTGAAGAAATACTCCTTACGAAAAGAAAACACAAAGGAGCCAGGATAATTCAAAAAGAAGTTTGACCACTTAACCTTTCTTTCTCTTCCTAAAAACATGTTTTTTCTCTTGTTTCCGTGGTGATTGTCTCCTTAGATGATAAATACTCTTAAGTGCATACCTTGCACTTCTCTAGGCTATGAGTTCTCAGAATACTGCTGCTAGCTAATCAATACGTATGTGTATGTTTGTGTGTATATAAATACATGTGTGCACATGTGTATGAGGATGTATATGTACAATGACAGCCAAGAGTGCTTTTTAAAATATGTTCAGAGAGGGGACAGAAGAGAAGAGGCTGGAAGCACAGTTTGGCAAATTAAGGGAATGAGTAATCTACTTTCTATTCACAGGCATAATAAAAAGTAATCTAGATTGTATAACAATCTGTATATTTTTCAAAGTGACTAAATGCATATAATTTTATATAATTTTACAACTGTAAGATGTAGGGCTGGTATTATAACCCCCGTTTTATAAATGAGGAAACTGAGAGTAGATGTGATTACCCAAGACAGCACTTTGGGTAATAACAGTTGGGACTAGAATCAGACTACTCTGACCACATCTTGGGCTCTTTCCCATGCCTTCTCCCGATTTCTGATCTTTACAACGTGTTAGTGTATGTTTCTCAAAATTACTGAAGGAGAAATACTCAGCAAACAGCCTGCCTCTGGCTCCTATTTCCCTTTAGATTTTACATAACTGTTCCATATATTTTCATTCATCTTTCTCTGTCCTCATATTAATACTCAATTTCTAAACAAATAAATCAAGAATTTATTCATGACTTTCTATATGGAGCAGTTTATCTACCTTCAAAAACGAGAATAAAATGTATCTCATTTTTACATGTATCTTTTACTTACAGTTAAACCTTGATTATTGGTTATGATGTTTTATAATATATGATTTAGTCTTTCCTATTTAAATTAATTGGATTTTATTTTGTGATGTCTCCCAGTGCTCCTATTATTTGAAAGTCCTTCCTTATTCAGAGAGGTGAGGTAACTTTATGTACATTATCTTAGCAGTAAACAGCCTCTGAGATGGCCCCCAGTGATCACAGCCTTTGGTTTTAAGCCCATGTACAATGCCTTTCCCTTCAGCGTGAGCTAGACCTGCTGACTCAATTTTAATAAAAATAACTCAGCAAAAGTGACGGGAAGCCTACTTCCAAGACTAGTTTATGAAAAGACTATGATTTCTGTCCTGGGCTCCTTGTCTTGCTCTCTCATTTGCTTGCTCAGAGAGGAGCCAGTTGCCATGCTATGAGCTTTTCCTCGGAGAAGCCAAGGAGCCAAGATACTGAGTCAACAGCCATGCAGTGACCTTTCAAGCAGGTCTTCCTTTGGTTGAGACTGCAGATGACACCATAGCCTTGGCTGTCATTTTTTGAATCCAGCCTTGTATGAAACACTGTACCAAAGACACACAGATAAGCAGTGCTTATAATTCTGATCCTGAGAAAAGAGTATGAGAAAACCACAAGACTAAGGCACATAACCCTATGCTTCATTCTGAGCTCCTGACCGTTAAAATAGAAAGAGATATAAACCATATAAAACAGCACAAATGATATACAAATTATTAGGATCAAGAAGCCATAGTTTTGTTGAACTAGGGCAAAGGATTTTATTTTTTAAAGTGATATAAAAGCAAATGACTAACACAGAATGACTTTAAATTCACTACTTAAAGGAAAAGAGATGTATAAGGATGTATAAGGAAAAGAGATGTTCATTTCCAAAAGAGAATTTCTCAAATAAGTTTGCATGTTTACAAAAGCATTCTTGAAATATTGTTTTTTTTTCCTTCATAAATAAATGTAAGAATTATTGCCTATGGACATCATAGAACATCAACACAAGCCTTGTAGGAGTCACTTGGACAGGGTCAGACTCACAAACCTGCCTACATCAGGAAAACCTCTTATGAGACTAAAGACTGGCAATGCCAACTGAGAGCTAATGTTAAGATATGATATTTAACTAGTGGTGTCCTGGGAATATCTATTGATACTTAGTTATAGAATACAGTCAGATATTTTATGAGTCCAATATGTCCAATTTAAAGGGTTATGCCTATGTAATATTGATTTGTAAGAACAAACAAAAGGAATACAAAATAGCACGTATGTCCATTTCTTTAACAGTTATCTCCAAGTTACTGAATGTATTAATTATGCCCAGAAGACATCATTTGCTATATTTTTGTAACACTGGAACAATATATATTATAACTATGTAAATAAGAGGGAAATGCTCATGCCACACAATTGTTTTATAAAGAGCTGTAGAATGGCAAGACTTGAAAAAAGTCAAGGAGAAAGACGTTAAAAGGTAAGCCAGATATATCAGCAAATAATCAATAAAATTTTGGGTCAACTTTGTAAACTGCTCCTCATAAGTGTGTTCTCATTTTACCTTCTCCTCCAGCCAAAAACATTTTTTCCAACTTTATAGTCCATAATTTGTGTTATGGAAACAGCAGAGCTATAGTTTGCAGATCATTCCCTCATCACCCAAGAATGTGATAGACTTTCCTAAGGGAACAGGGATTCTATCCCCTATGGGACCTTAAGCTTGAGAAAAAATTTACAAACAGGAACAACTCCATAAAGAGAATCTGGATGCCTAAACCAATAGCCAAACTGAATCTTTCATATCTACGTTTGTGGAAAAGGTTGTGTTACTCTTTAGTCTGTTCAACTTTGTATACACTGTCTTCTTAGTAGAGCAACTTTAATCATATTAAATGCCACAAAGTAGTTACTCCTTCCAGACACTGATTATATTAATAGCACATCACAGAGTCATTTTAATAACTCCATGAGAAGACCATTTTCAATAAATTCTCCTTGGAATTCTAGAAAAAGGGAATAATAAATAATCTTAAACAAAACAAACAACAAAAAAAAGACGCTTTCTGTTTATTCAAACTTGACCTAAGTATAAGTAAACAGCTTAGCCATGTAGCATAATCCAAAGGCAAAATGTATTTAGATTTTAGGCACAGATCAGTAGGTTAGACCCATAAATAAACCTGTCTATATACGGCAAGAAATTGTGTCTTTGTGTTCCTACCTTTCAAATCCAAGTGCAAACATAAAGAACCTAGAAAGATTTCACCATAGAAGAAAAAGCAAATTAAAGGTAGACTGAGATTAGTAGACAGACTAGCTATGCATAAAAGGTGTAATTTTAGGAGGCAGATACAAATTATTACAAAAGACCAAATATCATTTCAACATTACAAAAAGAATTCCATTCCTAGCCAATATCACTATGTCTACATTATAATACAATAAATCCCTTCAGATCCATACATAATTGACCTCACTCATTTGTTTCGACAGATTTGAATTGTTGAATAATTCCTTGGTGTTTGGTTTCTTTCTTTCTGACTCAGATTCTACAGGATGCTTTCACTAACTTGGGACTTCATGCCAATCTCTCTTCTCCCTGTGCACTCTCCTCTTCCACAAACAAACAAAAAATGAACAAAAAGTCCTCCTCTGATTCTAGAAACCAAACCAACACACCATTTTCCAAGGCTCTGCTGTACTAAGTGTCTTGCCTCATGTCTTCTTGGAGCAGCTTCCGCTGTCCACTCAGTTTCCATTAATTCTCCACATGGCAGATAGAGTATAAGAGACGCCAGGATCTTGGCCTCCCTAAGGGACAAATCTACAATCTCCATCAATAATGAATTTCACCAACGTTTCCTCAGAGGAACAGGGTACAATTAAAAAGGTTATAAGTCCTTGCACTACTAGAACCTAAGGGCATCCGTGAATGAAACTGGCTTAAGCCCAATTAGAGGAATCAGTACATTTGTCTTCTCTTGGAACAACCCTGCTCTTACAGTTCCCATCAATTCAGTATAAATCTGACTGATCTTATCCAAGAAGTTAATAGAAAATTGCTCACAGTGGGCGACTGCCACCTCAGTTTCCAAGCAGAGACAGATGGAATTTCCCAGATGGTTTGTCACTGGAAAGTGCAAGGCTGGATGAGACTTCACAGAAAGCATGGTAGAGCAGAATACCTTCTTGGCCTTCACCCAGGTCATAGTGAAGGATTGAAAGTGGATTCTGTTACAAACAAATCATAACTGCCTCAATGGGCTCACCACCTTGTCCTCTTTAACTACTTCAAAGGGGTGCAGATCGTACACTGAAATTAGTCAATATTTATCAAGAAGCTGTCATAGGCATATCTTTCTGTTAGGTAGAACCTGACAAAATAGATATAGTTATCTTCCTCTACTGCATCTTACATTCAAGTGAGATTAAGAAAAAAAGTATAAACAAATAAAACAGGCACAAGATGGCATTAACTGTGGTAGTGTATTGCTAAGTTGGGCAGATGAAGAAAGATCTAAGAGGAAACAGAAAAAAAATGGGCATAAAGACTCAAGGAGAATACCAAGGTCTTGAATAAAGCAAGATGTTCCTCAGTTGCTGATACTGAAGAAAACTTAAAGGAAAGAATTAATTGACTCACTTTCTAAAGGTTATTTACTGAGCCCTTGCTATAAACCAGACATTGTTCTAGATAAGAAGGACACAAAGATGAATGATAAGCAGCACGTAGCTGGTGGCACTAGGGGCAAAGAATCTGCAATGCAGGAGACGTAAGAGGTGGAGGTTTGATCCCTAGGTTGGGAAGATCCCCTGGAGGAGGGCATGGCAATCCACTCCATTATTCTTTCCTGAAGAATCCCATGGACAGAGGCACCTGGCAGGCTACAGTCCATAGCGCTGCACAGAGTCAGACACGACTGAAGCGACTTACCAGCAGCAGCAGTGTATGCGTGAGACAGACAAGTAAAGAGATATTCAGAATTATGCAGTAAATGTTCTACTCCTAGGAAGCCTAAAGATCATAGAAATATCCAAGGAGTTGATATCTATTCCAGACTGGAGGCTTTAGGGAAGGTCCACTTTGGGGTAACCTGGGGCTGAGTCTTGAAGTGAGAAATGGAGTTAGTGTGATAAAGAAGGGCAGGAAGGGGGAGCACAGGGCTTTGTGGATGATAAATAGCACAGCCAAATGCACAGAGACATGAAAAAAAGAGTATATTCACATTGTAGGGAGCTGAGGTTGACTGAAAGCTACACGGAGAGTGGAAACGAGGTCAGAGCTGAGCAGGTGATATCATGAAAGCCCTTCCTCCGGAGTTTGGCTTCTCTTGCGCCCTTGAATGATATCAGGCACACAAGTAACAAGTTTTGCTATAAGGACACACTGTGATTTGGTTAAAGAAAAAGAAGACAGGAAGGAAGGCAGAAAGAATAGTTAGAAGAATACTGTGATAATCAAGGAAGAAATGATGGAGGCTTCACCAACAGCAGTGGCCGTAGGAACAGAAAGAATTTTTTTTTTCCTTCATAAATAAATGTAAGAATTATTGCCTATGGACATCATAGAACATCAACACAAGCCTTGTAGGAGTCACTTGGACAGGGTCAGACTCACAAACCTGCCTACATCAGGAAAACCTCTTATGAGACTAAAGACTGGCAATGCCAACTGAGAGCTAATGTTAAGATATGATATTTAACTAGTGGTGTCCTGGGAATATCTATTGATACTTAGTTATAGAATACAGTCAGATATTTTATGAGTCCAATATGTCCAATTTAAAGGGTTATGCCTATGTAATATTGATTTGTAAGAACAAACAAAAGGAATACAAAATAGCACGTATGTCCATTTCTTTAACAGTTATCTCCAAGTTACTGAATGTATTAATTATGCCCAGAAGACATCATTTGCTATATTTTTGTAACACTGGAACAATATATATTATAACTATGTAAATAAGAGGGAAATGCTCATGCCACACAATTGTTTTATAAAGAGCTGTAGAATGGCAAGACTTGAAAAAAGTCAAGGAGAAAGACGTTAAAAGGTAAGCCAGATATATCAGCAAATAATCAATAAAATTTTGGGTCAACTTTGTAAACTGCTCCTCATAAGTGTGTTCTCATTTTACCTTCTCCTCCAGCCAAAAACATTTTTTCCAACTTTATAGTCCATAATTTGTGTTATGGAAACAGCAGAGCTATAGTTTGCAGATCATTCCCTCATCACCCAAGAATGTGATAGACTTTCCTAAGGGAACAGGGATTCTATCCCCTATGGGACCTTAAGCTTGAGAAAAAATTTACAAACAGGAACAACTCCATAAAGAGAATCTGGATGCCTAAACCAATAGCCAAACTGAATCTTTCATATCTACGTTTGTGGAAAAGGTTGTGTTACTCTTTAGTCTGTTCAACTTTGTATACACTGTCTTCTTAGTAGAGCAACTTTAATCATATTAAATGCCACAAAGTAGTTACTCCTTCCAGACACTGATTATATTAATAGCACATCACAGAGTCATTTTAATAACTCCATGAGAAGACCATTTTCAATAAATTCTCCTTGGAATTCTAGAAAAAGGGAATAATAAATAATCTTAAACAAAACAAACAAAAAAAAAGACGCTTTCTGTTTATTCAAACTTGACCTAAGTATAAGTAAACAGCTTAGCCATGTAGCATAATCCAAAGGCAAAATGTATTTAGATTTTAGGCACAGATCAGTAGGTTAGACCCATAAATAAACCTGTCTATATACGGCAAGAAATTGTGTCTTTGTGTTCCTACCTTTCAAATCCAAGTGCAAACATAAAGAACCTAGAAAGATTTCACCATAGAAGAAAAAGCAAATTAAAGGTAGACTGAGATTAGTAGACAGACTAGCTATGCATAAAAGGTGTAATTTTAGGAGGCAGATACAAATTATTACAAAAGGCCAAATATCATTTCAACATTACAAAAAGAATTCCATTCCTAGCCAATATCACTATGTCTACATTATAATACAATAAATCCCTTCAGATCCATACATAATTGACCTCACTCATTTGTTTCGACAGATTTGAATTGTTGAATAATTCCTTGGTGTTTGGTTTCTTTCTTTCTGACTCAGATTCTACAGGATGCTTTCACTAACTTGGGACTTCATGCCAATCTCTCTTCTCCCTGTGCACTCTCCTCTTCCACAAACAAACAAAAAATGAACAAAAAGTCCTCCTCTGATTCTAGAAACCAAACCAACACACCATTTTCCAAGGCTCTGCTGTACTAAGTGTCTTGCCTCATGTCTTCTTGGAGCAGCTTCCGCTGTCCACTCAGTTTCCATTAATTCTCCACATGGCAGATAGAGTATAAGAGACGCCAGGATCTTGGCCTCCCTAAGGGACAAATCTACAATCTCCATCAATAATGAATTTCACCAACGTTTCCTCAGAGGAACAGGGTACAATTAAAAAGGTTATAAGTCCTTGCACTACTAGAACCTAAGGGCATCCGTGAATGAAACTGGCTTAAGCCCAATTAGAGGAATCAGTACATTTGTCTTCTCTTGGAACAACCCTGCTCTTACAGTTCCCATCAATTCAGTATAAATCTGACTGATCTTATCCAAGAAGTTAATAGAAAATTGCTCACAGTGGGCGACTGCCACCTCAGTTTCCAAGCAGAGACAGATGGAATTTCCCAGATGGTTTGTCACTGGAAAGTGCAAGGCTGGATGAGACTTCACAGAAAGCATGGTAGAGCAGAATACCTTCTTGGCCTTCACCCAGGTCATAGTGAAGGATTGAAAGTGGATTCTGTTACAAACAAATCATAACTGCCTCAATGGGCTCACCACCTTGTCCTCTTTAACTACTTCAAAGGGGTGCAGATCGTACACTGAAATTAGTCAATATTTATCAAGAAGCTGTCATAGGCATATCTTTCTGTTAGGTAGAACCTGACAAAATAGATATAGTTATCTTCCTCTACTGCATCTTACATTCAAGTGAGATTAAGAAAAAAAGTATAAACAAATAAAACAGGCACAAGATGGCATTAACTGTGGTAGTGTATTGCTAAGTTGGGCAGATGAAGAAAGATCTAAGAGGAAACAGAAAAAAAATGGGCATAAAGACTCAAGGAGAATACCAAGGTCTTGAATAAAGCAAGATGTGCCTCAGTTGCTGATACTGAAGAAAACTTAAAGGAAAGAATTAATTGACTCACTTTCTAAAGGTTATTTACTGAGCCCTTGCTATAAACCAGACATTGTTCTAGATAAGAAGGACACAAAGATGAATGATAAGCAGCACGTAGCTGGTGGCACTAGGGGCAAAGAATCTGCAATGCAGGAGACGTAAGAGGTGGAGGTTTGATCCCTAGGTTGGGAAGATCCCCTGGAGGAGGGCATGGCAATCCACTCCATTATTCTTTCCTGAAGAATCCCATGGACAGAGGCACCTGGCAGGCTACAGTCCATAGCGCTGCACAGAGTCAGACACGACTGAAGCGACTTACCAGCAGCAGCAGTGTATGCGTGAGACAGACAAGTAAAGAGATATTCAGAATTATGCAGTAAATGTTCTACTCCTAGGAAGCCTAAAGATCATAGAAATATCCAAGGAGTTGATATCTATTCCAGACTGGAGGCTTTAGGGAAGGTCCACTTTGGGGTAACCTGGGGCTGAGTCTTGAAGTGAGAAATGGAGTTAGTGTGATAAAGAAGGGCAGGAAGGGGGAGCACAGGGCTTTGTGGATGATAAATAGCACAGCCAAATGCACAGAGACATGAAAAAAAGAGTATATTCACATTGTAGGGAGCTGAGGTTGACTGAAAGCTACACGGAGAGTGGAAACGAGGTCAGAGCTGAGCAGGTGATATCATGAAAGCCCTTCCTCCGGAGTTTGGCTTCTCTTGCGCCCTTGAATGATATCAGGCACACAAGTAACAAGTTTTGCTATAAGGACACACTGTGATTTGGTTAAAGAAAAAGAAGACAGGAAGGAAGGCAGAAAGAATAGTTAGAAGAATACTGTGATAATCAAGGAAGAAATGATGGAGGCTTCACCAACAGCAGTGGCCGTAGGAACAGAAAGAAGGGAGTAGACGTGGAGAAGGCAGGAGTTATGGTACTTGCTTCCTGGATGTGAAAGCAGAGTCTTGGGAGATGTTTGGCTCTGAATGGCTGACAAAAACAAAGCTGTTCATTATAGGCAATAAAGGAAAGATGTGCGTGTGTGTTTGTACCTACACGTGTGTGCACGTACACATATGACTATGTATGTAAATGGACCTATGAGATGTGAGAGGGGAGAGGTAGAAATGGAAGGAGGGTGCCGTGGAATAACTCATAGAATGGACTGCCTGCAGAGGCAGCAAAGGAGAGGCAGAGATTTAGCTTTAAAAGTGACCAAAATTTGGAAGGCAGGGAAAAGGGCACAGAGACAGTAGGTGGAAACAATAATAAACTCTCCTTACGACTGTTGAGTTGGAGGAAGTCAGTGGGAAAGCCTTGTAAAACAGTTGAAACGTGCTATTAGAGAAAGGGTAAAAAGCCAAGGTTAGAGATTTTTTAATTTAAATGTCATTTGTAAATTAGTAGCTGAAGCTTTGCGAGTGGATAAGCTCCCTGAGGCACTGGGAACAGAGGGAGAAGAGAAGAAAGGCCATAGTGTTTTGGGAAACATAGTTAAATTTAAAAGAGCCAAGACTCAGAGCGATATGAGAAGTAGAAAAGTATGGGAGTCCTGAGCCCAGATTAGAATGAATATTAAAAGGAGGATATTATTCACAATGTCAACATCAATGGAAAGAAATATAAAACCCAACAAAAAGTCATGCCTCAGCAACATTATAAATTATATCACTGAGAGGGTGAAGCTGGGAGGGTGTGGGTGGGGTCGGTCAGATTGCTCATCGTGAGGAAATTCAATTAGATTATATTTTTATTTTAAAGAGCATTTGTTGAATATCTATTATTTACCAGAGGCGGTGATCTAGAATTGAATAATTATGATTTTTTAAAATCTATACTGTCTAGAATCTCAGCAATAACTTGGAATATTACGTTCCAATTTATTTCATTATTATATCTTAGAAGCTGTCTTGGCATGGCTTTCCCAGAAGGTTACCTTCAGACTGATTCAAGTGCAAGTAGTTTATTCGGAGGTGACCTCAGAACAGTTCAGTAGAGGTGCGGAGAAGTAAGCAGGAAGGAAAAGGAAGCCCATAAAGGATGTGTTATAAAACTGGCTGGAGCTCAGTCTCACTGGAAAACTCTAAGAGATCTTGTAAAACACTTTTCATATCCTAATGGAAAGGCAAGGAAGCAGGGGGGTAGTTATCCACCAACTTCTGTCCCTCACTGGTTAAGGATTACTTTTGGAAACATTAATTTTCCAGCATGTCACAGCTTGACTGGTTTCCAGTAAGTTTGCTCCTGAGGCTGGAAAAAATGGACTCAAATAGAAAGTCAGAGATGTTTCCACCAGGCAGCCTTTGACACTATAGGTAGAGACCTATGGGTTGAGATATAGCCACTGTAGGGTGTACACAACACGAAGCTTGAAGACTTGCAATGAATGGGCCCAGAGACTGGTACTGGAAGATTTAGAGCTGGAAGGGCACAATGGAGCTATCTAATAATTCTAATATTTCCCTATGATGTAGATCAGGAACCTTTAATTCTTTCCTCAACCACATTTCTACGATAACAACTACCTTAAAATTAAGATGGAATTTAATGTGCACATTATTTTATTATTAAATCAATAAAATTTTACCTATAGTACCCTTTATATGTACACTTTCTGTTTGTAAAATTCAGTATCACAACTACATGGTAAAATAAAACAAGGCTCCCTTCTGATTGAATGACATCAATAAAATGAAATTTCTATGTCAAATTTCATTTGCTGAATTTAACAGATTGTGATAAGTTTAGTATTATGTAGTAGGTAACCTGGGACTTTCTATTTATGTTCTGTTTAATTAAGTATGCATGTTGCATGATTCCAGCAGGCAGTTGGCTGAATAAGACTAGTTACCTACTGAAAGCTGATTCACTCAAAAGAGAGAATGAGAGCAAATGTCACTAATATTGTAGACACCAACCTTCCAAATAATCGGTGTTATCTGATAATTATAAGCACTTAACAGGGGCTAGCAGAGCAAAGATTTAGCATATTACAAAGATTTATGTCTTCAGGAGAAACTGAGAGAACTTCAAAGGCACAACATATAAATACAGAAATTCTAAAATACTTCCAAAACAGATATTGATCACAATTTAAATGATTTTTAAAATTCCTTCCTTGTGAATAGTCCTTTGCTATTTTCAATGAATAAAATTGTAAGATTTTCAAAAACATGAAATTTGGGTCACTATGATAGCACTTGATGTAAATTATTTCTTGACACAGAGTAGGATGTTGGAAAGAAAGCTAGGCTCCCTTACTGGTTAACAACTCATACAGGAGTGGAAGACTATACCTGAAAAATGAAATCTTACAATATACTACAGACCTTTGGAAACTATGATGGCTAATTTTGTGTGTCAACTTGGATGGTGTTTTTGTTGAGACTGACATTTGAATCAGGGTACTCTGAATAAAACAGATTGCTCTCCATACTGTGGGTGGGCCTCACCTAATCAGAAGAGAGCTTGAAGAGGACAAAAAGACCGGCCTCCCCAAATAACAAACTTCATCTATACCATCAGCTCTGCTGGGTCTCCAGCCTGCTGACTCACACTGCAGATTTTCATTAAGCCACCTCCATGATCATGTGAGATAATTCCTTATAAAATATATAAACACACACACGTCATACACCCTATTCTGTTTTGCTGGAGACCCTGGACTAAAACAGTGTCCTTGGAAAACAGTGAAATTCAGGCATGTAAAATCCCCAAATGCCAAAAGTCTATAATTTGACTTATTTAATTTGGTGTGTCTATTCAGTTTTAAACTTGAAAGATCTTAATGGACCCATTTTTACAGGTGACTGAGTAGTAATAATATTAGTATTTCTTAACAATTCATGTATGCTACCTCATTTAATCTTTACAAAACCCTGACAAGCTAGGCAGTAATATTGTCCTTATAGATAAAATTTCTAAAGACAGTATTAGATTGCAGCATAGGGGTCTCAACTCAGATTGAGTTGACCTTGGTCTAGTCATTCAGCTTCCCAAAGTAGCAATTTCCTCCTGTGAAACAAAGGAGGAAAAAAAAGGATATTATCTTCTCATATGCTCATGTAAGAATTAAATGAGATATAAAACCTGTAAAGCACTTTGACCCTAACTGGTCCAATGAAAATATTAACTATATTCTGCTATTAAGCATCAACTATCTAACAAGATAATAAGGTGTGAACAAAATTTTATTTATTTCTATGTTCATTGTGTTATATGATTCCAAGAAGAGCATTTTGTCAAATTAATTCTTTTGATGTTTCCATATAGCCTATATTTCTGTTAATGTTCTATATATATATCCAAATGCCTGGTCTGTAAAGGCTTCCTGCAGAAGGTGGCATATTGCTAATGCACTTCAAGATGGGAACTTGAAAGATATAAAAAGGATTTGACATCTGGCATGGTGACTCAATTAATTACTGTGTTGGATTAATTAGTTTACTGGGTCTCTTGAGACAACACCATGAGCCTGAACAGAGTAATATAACATTGGCTGGTGAATAAGCAATTTAAAAGAGTGCGCTAATTCCAAATTTGATTTCAGGTTGGGTAAGGTAGGGTAAGGTAGGGTTAAGAGATTATATATTATATTATGAAGAAAATTTATCTTCATGATATAAAACCTATATTAAATGACTGTCGAAATTATAAAGAGGTAATAAAATTGTGGAACTCTCTGAATTAATGACTAATTCTTCAGTCATGATAGTTATGAAGTATTATAACAATTATTTTGCCCAAAGTAAGAAAAAAGAACCTACTTGGAATCATTGCATATTTCTCCCAAAGCTTTTAATAAATTTAGAATTTACGTAAAGAAATTCCTAATAATTTTATCATACTCAGATCATGTTACAGATGCTCTTGGGAAGGAGTGTGATCTGGTATTTAAAAACACAGATTCTGGAATAAAAAAGCCTGAGCCTTAATTTTCTTGTCTATAAATAAGATTTTAAATAGGACCAAATTCGCCAGTTTGTTTTGAGGAGTAAAAGGGCTAATACATTTCTAATCCTCCATATAGTGTCTGCTGCTGCTGCTGCTGCTAAGTCACTTCAGTCGTGTCTGACTCTGTGTGACCCCATAGACGGCAGCCCACCAGGCTCCCCCGTCCCTGGGATTCTCCAGGCAAGAATACTGGAGTGGGTTGCCATTTCCTTCTCCAATGCATGAAAGAGAAAAGTGAAAGTGAAGTCGCTCAGTCTGTCCGACTGTTAGCGACCCCATGGACTGCAGCCCACCAGGCTACTCCGTCCATTGGATTTTCCAGGCAGGAGTACTGGGGTGGGGTGCCATTGCCTTCCCCGCCATATAGTGTCTAGAAAAGAATAAATACACAGTGTAACTTAGACAATTATTCTGTAGAGGTAACAGTAGTGCCAAGAGTACTACTAGTAGTATTTAATGACCTAAAATCAAAAGTAAATTCTAGGAAGAAAATATTATCAAAAAAAATTTTTTAAGTACATTTTAGCAAAGCAGCTACATTTTAAAATAGAGGAAAATTCTATAGTTTAGGGAAATAACATGAATCAAATGTTTAAATTTTAAGACAAAAGAAGAAAACTAAGTTATTAAGATTATTTTCTATTAAATAATTATTCACCACAACTGGGTTTTTGATACCCTAAACAGTATCCATTCACTTCAAATAGTACCAAAAATACCACAATGTCACATTTATAACCAAAGTATTTAAATGACATTAAGTATGGCATACGATAGCTTTAGAGTGATACAGAAATATGAAAAAAAATTATGTCATGTCTGAAAAACAGGAAATTGTTTCATTGAAAAATTAAACTTCCACAGATAGGTTTACTTTCCATATATCATAATTTAGCATATGCTAAAGATGTATAAAAAGCATCATTCTACATATATATCATGATATAAATATTAATTAAAAATAACATCTTCATAGAGATATCATGCTGATATAATAAAAAGGAAAACATGTGTTTCTTACATTAACAATAGCTGACACCTAAGCGGCATTACACTTTTGAAGAAATAGCAGGCAAATGACGAAAGTTTGTGTTGGTGTCTGATACACAGTGATAAGTAAGATAAATATCTTATTGCCTAAAACATTTTGAAAGCAATGCCAGAGTACCAATAGAAACACCCAGATAAAATAGGTTTTGCAAAGGATTTAATTCAACCTTTGATGTTGAGACAGTCTTCCCCTTGCCTTTGCTTGATTAAGCAGTATAATAGCTGGTATCACCCTATCAAAGGAATCAATAGAACAGTCCACTATACAGCTCAGCCACGAAGGTCAGCAGTGTTTGCGGAGCCACTTCCCAAACCCTTCTGCAGCAGGCACACTGGACCACCACACAGTACACTGCTCCAGATTATTAAATATTTAGCCTGGTCTGTCAACTTGTTTGGTTCCTAAATACATGTGAAGTCTCCTACTTTATCCTTTTATGGATAAACACAAGGATTTAGAAAGTAAAAAGCACACTTCTTGAATCTGTTATGCTGTTTAAAAGTTGGATGACACAACTTATTTATTCCAGTCATTACTTTTAGTTAAATCAATAACCTCTTTCTCATTCACATGGCATGAAATAAGGAGAGATCTGCACATATTAGTTTCTTTCATGTAATAACCCAAAGAAGTGATTTCTTTCATGTAATCAACTGAAAAAGGAAAGCAACATTGCTGAGTCAAGTACACTTGTTAAAACCCCTCTGGGAGTTCTTATGCCCCCACTTCCACCACCTCAATGCAGATAGAGTCATTTAGCAGGCATAAAACTCTTCCTACATAAATGGCATTTAGAGAGAGGGACTTCCATTTCATATATATATAATTTCTGGATCTCCTGAAGAATATAAAATATTTTTATCCCCAAGTTTTGTCACTTGTATTATCACACATAATAGGAGAGGTCCTGGTGTCCTGATTCCTGGACTTTGTGCAAGTTACCTTGCTGCTGCTGCTGCTGCTAAGTTGCTTCAGTTGTGTCCAGCTCTGTGCGACCCCATAGACGGCAGCCCACCAGGTTCTCCCATCCCTGGGATTCTCCAGGCAAGAACAATGGAGTGGGTTGCCATTTCCTTCTCCAAGGTATGAAAGTGAAAAGTGAAAGTGAAGTCTCTCAGTCATGCCCGACTCTTAGCGACCCCATGGACTGCAGCCCACCAGGCTCCTCCGTCCATGAGATTTTCCTTCAAGAGTACTGGAGTGGGGTGCCATTGCCTTCTCCGGTTACCTTACAAGGCAAAAGGAAATTAAAGCAGACGGAGTTAAAAGTTGCTAGAGTATCCTAGATTACTCAAGTGGGCCCAATGTAATCACATGCGTTCCCGAATGTGCAAAGGGGATACAGAAGAGTATCCCTTTATTCTGACTCAGCCAGAGTCAGAATAAAGATATGTAAAAGACTCAGTCAGCCATTGCTGGTTGTGAAGATGGAAGGGAGCTGTGAGCCACGGGTTGTGGACAGCCTTTAGAAGATGGAAAAGCAAAGAAAACATCTGTCCCCACCTTCTAGAAGCTCCAGCAAAAAATAGCCCTGCAGACACTTTGATTCTAGCCCCGAGAGATTCATTTCAGACTAGATTCATTTCAGGTTATGATTCGTTTTAGACTACAAGACTACAAACTTGGGTTGTTTTAAGCCACAAAGTTTGTAGTAACTTGCTGGAGCTGCAATAGGAAACTAACAATTGAATTAAGAAATGAAGTTTAAATGTAATCAAATACTCCATCTTTCCATAACTTTTTAAGATAGCTAATCAATCATTCATATAATTTTTCCCAGAGGTAGACTTTCTAAGCTCAGAATATTTACAAAAAAGTTAACAAGAAAAATTATGATGCTGATCACTAATCCTCACTCTTAAAAGTACAAATAGAATTGCCAAGCAATATCAAGGTTGTTTATTTCTTGTTCATCACGTAAACCTGTAATGTATGACAATTAGTGTCATCTTAAGAAGAAAAGCATTTGTATATATTATTAAATATGAACAATATTAGTCTGGCTATGAAGATAAAGCAACCTTATAAATTACCTTACTAAATAACCATTCAGTGTGATTAACCTGTTTCCTTCTAAATTCTGCATATAATACTGTCAGAGACAAACCACTTGGAAAATATTCCAGTTTTACGGTCCATGAAAAAGAAAAAGCAAACTGTTACTTTTAGTGTTTTCACTAGGAAGCAAGCAGAGATAATTTCTGTGCCATGACAAAGTATTAAGAGTCAACCATCTCAGAACATCCACATACCAAGGAATTATTATTCAAGTCCATCTTCCCAGCGAATGGCCCCCACGTGGTTCCCACTGGAAGCTGCTGCCGACTCTGAATTTTTCGCTCTCCATCTTTCTGAAACACCTCCAGCTCTCCTGCAGACAATGAGCACATGAGCATTTAAGTACTTTCACTTATGTTTTACCGACAGCTGACTCTTTTTGCATGTTTGGCCTACATGCACAATATTCTCAGGATTCATATAACGAGAATTGATTATGTTCATCTCAACTGATCTTGGTATCCTGAGAGGATAATAAAACTTGTCCTTTTAACTGTATTCACATTTAGTCCAATTTCTTTCTTGAGTTTTTGCACACTTATCGTCTATTGTAGGGCTTACCAGGTGGCTCAGTGGGTAAAGAATCTACCTGCAATGCAGGAGACGCAGGCAGACCTCGATTTCCATCCCCGTATTAGCAAGATCCCCTGGAGGAGGGCATGGCAGCCCACTCTAATACTCTTGCCTGGAGAATATTGCTCCTTGAATGGACAGTGGAGCCTGGTGGGCTGCAGTCTATAGCGTTGCAAAGGGTCAGACACGACTGAAGTGACTGAGCATGCATGCACACACGTCTACTGTAGTCAATTCTATTCAGTAAATCCTTAAGAACCAGAAATGATAACCCATCTTCAAAAAGCACTGATACAATGTAAAATCAGACAGGGAATATTAGGACAATAGCTCAGAGTTAAAATTCCTACATTTGATCACCAATGTAAGTAAAACATTGCAATTACAGATATATATTAAGTGAAGTGAAGTGAAGTGAAAGTCGCTCTGTTGTGTCCGACTCTTTGTGACCCCATGGAATTCTCCGGGCTGCTCCCAACCCAGGGATCGAACCAAGGTTTCCTGCATTGCAGGCAGATTCTTTACCAGCTGAGTCACCAAGTAAACCCAGGAATATGGGAGTGGGTTGCCATTTCCTACTCCAGGGGATCTTCCCAGGTCAGGGATTGAACCTGCGTCTCTTGCGTCTCCTGCATTGTCAGGCGGATTCTCTACCACTGTGCCAGCTGGGCTTCCTAAAAAGATATATACCTTAGGCCATAACTCTACTACAGTGATTTAAGACTTTTGTGAACAACATGGAGAGTTTTTTTTAAGTGCTTGGCGATTTCCTGAAATTACTACTAGTTTCAGTGGATAGGACAACTACATGTGCAAACAGTGGAGGTGTATGTTTTCCCAAATAAAAAAACAATGTTCAATCAAAGTTGTTATGCTTTCACATTTGGTGCTTTAGACAAGACTTTATGCTACAAGTTTGGACAAAAACCCTTCAAAAGCAGGCACTTTAGGTTGATATTCTCCTTTATTTCTTCCCAATTATTACTTTGTGATCATTATATAGAAATAGGAAATAAAGACAGTATTCAATGGCATACAGTAGGAATCAATCAAAAGCTCACTTAAGAAATAAATGAATGGATTAATAAAAAATATATAAATGAAGCCTTCAAAATGTCAAAGATGGCCATTAGACCTAAACATTGTTTGGGATAAATAAAAAAAGAAATATCAATCAGGAACTGGAGACCTTCTCTTTAAGTAATTAAATCTATGACATTCATGTTCTGGGATTATTTCCATACTATATTATCACACTAAATTTTTTAATATTTCAAAATGTTAATCATAATAATGTAATTTGTTATTTTTAAAATAGAATTTTATCTCAACCTGTTCAAGACCAGACCTGAAAATGGAAGAAATAAAATAGGAAGCAATATGAATGTTAACCCATATACAATAGATAGCTGAGGAAAGTTCTAAATAAAACAGAATATATTCACTTGCTTCACTCAGTATGACACTGGGATCTAAAAAGATATTATACAAATCAACTTACTACAAAACAGAAAGAGACTCACAGACTTAGAGAATGAACTTGCAGTTGCAAGCAGGTGAGGGGGAGAAGGACGTGAGAGTTTGGGATTAACACGTTACACACTTGTATATTTGAAATGGATGACGAACAAGGAACTACTGTAAAGGACAGGGAACTCTGTTCAGTGTTATGTGGCAGCCTAGACAGAGGGGGATTTGAGGGAGAATGGATACACATATATGTATGGCTGAATCCTTCTGCTGTTAACCTGAAACTATCACAACGTTGTCAACTGGCTTAATTTGTTTACCTTAATACAAAATAAAATGTTTTAGAAAATCAAAATGAATTCAGTAATTACACTTTGCAAATGATGTATAAGTCATGGTAGGTGATACGAAATATTTGCTTTAATTTTACCTTAGTTCCCATCAAGTTAATAACTAAATTTAAATATACAGCTTTAATCTTGATGCTTTTAAAGGCAACACCATAGAAATAGAGTTTTCAAATGATAATTTTCTCCAAATATATGCCCAGGACTGGAATCGCTGAATCATATAGTAACTTTATTTTTGGTTCTCTAAGGGATATCCTTACTATTTTCTATAGCTGCTGTACCAATTTACATTCTCACTGTGTGCTGCTGTATGCACTCAGTCATGTCCGACTCTTTACAGTGCTATGGACTGTAGCCTGCCAGGCTCCTCTGTCCGTGGGGTTCTCCAGGCAAGAATACTGGAGTGGGTTGCTATTTCCCTCTCCAACCATCAGTAGTGTAGGAGGGTTCCTTCTCCCCCACAAACTATAATTCAAAAAGATATGCACCCCAGCGTTCACTGTGCTAAGTCGCTTCAGTCATTGCTGACTCTTTGTGACCCTATGGGCCATAGCCCACCAGGCTTTTCTGTCCATGGGGTTTCCCAGGCAAGAATACTAGAGTGGGTGGCCGTTTCCTTCTCCAGGGCATCCTCCCAACGCAGGGACTAAACCTGCATCTCTCACATCTTCTGCACTGGCAGTCGGCTTCTTTACCACTAGCGCCAGCAGTACTGTTTACAACATTTGAGATGCGGAAGCAACCTAAGTATCCACAGAGAGACAAATGGGTACAGAAGATGTGGTGCATGCATACAAGGACATATTACTCAGCCATAGAAACGAAGGAAATAACATTATCTGCAGTAAAATGAGTGGACCTAGAGAATATCATACTAAGTGAAATGTCAGACAAATATATAATATTGCTTGTATGTGGAATCTTAGAAACGATGCAAATAAACTTATGTAGAAAACAGAAATAGACTCATAGACATAGAAAACAATTATGGTTACTAAAGGGGAAGGAAGGAAGAGGGGATAAATTAGGAGTTGGGGATTAAAATCACACTATTAACATGTATATATGGAATCTAAAAACATGGTACTGACGAAGCTATTTGCAGGGCAGGAATAGAGACGCGGATGTAGAGAATCTACTTGAGGACACGGGAGGAGAGGGTGGGACAAACTGAGAGAGTGGCAAGGAAACGGATACATTACCATGTTAAAAAGACAGCTAGTGGGAAGTGGTTACATAACACAAGCAGCTTAGTCTGATGCTCTGTGATGACTTAGAGGGGTGAAATTGGGTGGGGGGGAGGTTCTACAGGTGCGTGCTAAGTCACACCAGGCCTTTCAGGCCCCATGGACTGTAGCCCTCCAGGCTCCTCTGTCGATGGGATTCTCCAGGCAGAAATACTGGAGTGGGTTGCCATGCCCTCCTCCAGGGGATCTTCCTGACCCAGGGATCAAACCTGCAGTTCTCAAGTCTCCTGCATTAGCAGGCAGGTTCTTTACCTCTAGTGCCACCTGGGAAACCTCCATATAGGTATACTTGTGGCTGATTCATTTTGTTTTATGGCAGAAACCAACAACATTTTAAAGTAATTATCCTCCAATTAGAAAGAAAAAAGAACACTATTATGTATAAAACAGATAATCAACAAGGATCTACTACTGTATAGCAGAGGGAACTGTACTCAGTATCTTGTAGTAACCTATAATGGAAAAGACTCTAAAAACGAACACACACACACACACATATATAACTGAATCATTTTGCTGTGTATCTGATACTAATACAACACTGTAACTCAATTATATTTCAATAAATTTTTTAAATGATAGCAATATCATCAACCTGAATTCAATATCTTATTTATCTACTTTGTATCACCTTTTTTAATGGTTAGAAGACAGACATCCTTTTCCATGCTTTTATTGCTCAGCCCCAAAACCGGAATAACATATATAAGCAACAATCCACTAAAATATTGTGTAATGGTTAAATTTTGCCCATTATGAACATAAATGTATCTGTATCTGAATGATGACGATGGACTGGAAATAAGAATTCCATGTTCACTGTAAAAATTTAAATTCAAGAACTAAACCACCAGCCTTTCTTCTTTTCATGCTTCCATCCTTTCTCATTTGTCAATTACAATAAAAATGGAAGTATTCATTCAACCTATTAAATGAAGACAGACATACACTTCTCTTGTTTTTCATTCTTATGTATCAGTAGCTAAAGATGATCTGTAATGAGGCAAATGGATCCAAAAAGATTCAGTAAGTCTGAGCTTCTTAAATATTGCTTTATAAATAAAAACTTGCTTGAATTAACATATTAATGCTTAAAAGTATTGAACTCCAAAGCCTACTTGTAGTTCAGGAAATATGGAACAATAATAATTTGTTTTCTGCATGCAGAATAACAAACCCATTTCTGAGATTTCCCCCTGAAAATATATTTCAACCTCATACAAACCTTTTGATTAATGAGTTGAAATCAGAAACTTGTATAGGAAATCCTCAAAGATCGAGCATAGCCAACAATTTCTTATGACATCAAAAAGGGCTCAGTGGGAAATATCCCTTATCATATGCCTGCAGTTTCATATTGATAATGCAGTTATTTAAATTTGGGGGATAATTTTTCTATTTGATAGTTCTTATTTTTCAATCATACATTTTAAACAATTTCCTTACCATTTACCCTTTAAAGACAAAATACTTTTCTTCAGCTAAGAATATTCTTTTCTGCATAAAAATAATGCCTAAATAATTTGTTGTTTTTACATACTAAAAAAAAAAATTGTCATGTCACATTTCAAGTGATACCAGAGGAATCATGAAAATCTTTGAAAACCCTTTAAAAATGTTATTCATCCTCTCTTTCTTCCACTGACATTTTTCATGTGAAAAGGGTTCAGAGTCAGTCAAACAGTGACTTCTTATCTATACCTGTGGATTTACAAGCAGGTCTGTCTTTTAATGGATTAAGAACTACAAACTTAGGGCAAACCATGAATTGATACCCAAATATCTCCAAAGTTTCCGAGGTGTCTTTGACTATGCATTAAAATGTTAAGCAGGACAAAAATAGGTTTATGAGCTCTTAAAGATGGCTATAACAGAAAGTCCAGCAACTGTTCAAGCTCTCAAGTCAATCTCTCCAAGTGTGTTAGACAAACTGGCAGATCTCAGGCAAATCTCAGTCTTCTTTCTAGTCTATCAAGACGTTAAATGTTATTTTGAAGTCTGTGAAATTCTTTCTGCTGCTGAAACAGTTAAATAAAAATATTCATTTATTCAGAGCAGCTTTTCAGAAAACTGGGCTTCCCTTGTAGCTCAGTCAGTAAAGAATCTGCCTGCACGACAGAAGACCTGAGTTTGACCCCTGGATTGGAAAGATCTGCTGGAGAAGGAAATGGCAACCCACTCCAGTATCCTTGCCTGGAAAATTTTATGGACACAGGAGCCTGGTGGGCTGCAGTCCATGGGGTTGCAAGGAGTTGGGCACGACTGAGTGACTAATACTTACTTTCAGAAAACTGCAAGCATGTTGCAAAATAATTAGCATTTATACACTACCATCCCTACATAGTTTAATGACAGCAACAGAAATATGATGGAAGCTTTATTTCATTTGGCATACATGTTGCTTTTGAGTATAATATTTTTAATTTTTTCAAACTCTAACAAGAGTCATGAAATAGAGGAAATACCATGTATTACAATAAGATTACATTTTAGTTCCTCTATCAAATAGTCAGTTGATGGCCATGAATAAATTCTACATTTTATGAATCTTTGGTTTGTCATTGTTAAAGGGGTTTGTCACTTACTACTTAATATGGTGTCCATGACACCATGATTTTCTTTCTCCAGAAGTAATATATTATGAGACTAGAAAGAACACTAAGATGGCAGGTCAAAGACTCAGGTCTTAGAACTAGCTTATCATAAAAGGAATGTTTGACTTGAAAAGATGAGAGATTTCAAAATAAAGAAAGCAAAGTTCCCTTTTCATTGGATTTGCTTACTCATTCTTTTTTTGCATCCATTCATTAGCTTATTCATTCATTTATTCTACTAATATTTATTAGTTACACTCAGGCATAAAGCAATAAGCAAAACAAACTTAGAGCCTGGATAAATCTGAGGAAATGTAATCCATAAGGTTTGGGAAGTTGAAGTCACAGAATTTAGTATTACTTTTAGATTTTAGGAATTAGAAAAGGAAAAATCCAGCAATGATGTTCTGGGTATCTGGCAGGGGCAAATGGGTCAATGGCCATATACCTATTGCAATAAGGCACACAGGGAAAAAAAAAGATTTAAGGTTAAGATGAGGAATCATAGCTTGGAAATAATGGGGCCAAAGTGGCTTTGTAAGGAAGGCAAGAGGTGATTTGGGGTGGGTTAGGTGGCCAAGCCTGTGACTTGGAAGCAAGGTCTTGACTAGAGTGAAAAATGTTGGCATTTATTTGTTAAGACTAGCTTGTATATGGTAATAAAATTCATAGAATTGTTGATCTAGAAGAGAGTGTAACATGATAAAACAATAAGATTGAGGATAGAGTTCCAAGAATTTTCAAAAGACAGAGAGATAGAGGAGCAGGCACAAAATATTTGGGGAGTGTAAGGGAAGTGTAAGAAAACGGAAAAAAGGGAAGAAACTGGACATGGTACCATAGCATCCAATGGATTGATTGAGAATTTAAAGGAGGAATGATCAATCAAGTAACCTGAAAATTTATGTAAGTAAGAAAAGGACTGGGAAAATTCCTTTTGATGAGATGGAGACCATGGGTGTCTCGGATGAAAGGAGTGTTTTAGAAGGAGGCCAGCACACGGATTAGAGTAGGTTCAAAATCAAATTGGAGAAAAGTGGAACAAGTTATGTGATCCTGAGTATCTAATAAAATTTACTATTTCACCACAAAGAAAATGAAGCACTTCTAAGAGCATGTCCACATACTTCCATCAGCACATCTAGCCATTCAGTGTCTGTGATCACATTCCTTCTTTAACACCTCTATCCAAAACACTCTCCATACCTTGATTTTTGTCTTTCTTTTAAATATCTCCTGGATTCACATTTCTTATCAGCATTTCCCAGTTTTGTTTGTTTGCTTGTTTGTTTTCTATCAACTCAGATGTAGAGGACCAACCAGCCTCAATTCACTCTACAGCTCTGATTTGGGCTCCAAATCCTTGCCAAGATAAACTTGCTTAAACTCCACTTTCATCATGTTATTCATTTGTGCAAGTCCCTTCACTGCTTCCTTTAGACCATCCGACTTGAACATCTATGCCTGAATCCTAATACCACCTCAGCGTTGCTCCACGGAGTTTGCTTGACTGCCTATTTGCTCTCCAGAGCTTCTTCTCTCCAGTCAAGTAACTCTTTCTTGTCATACCTTCCTCCTCATCTACTTTAACTCCCACACCTTCCTGAGAATTGTTGTGGCTACCTGGCAGACACAACATCGTCCTGGCTGCCCTGATAAATCCTACTAATGTTGCAAGATTAAAGTTATTTTCTTTCACCAAACAATTCTGAACTCTACAATAAACTGAGTTCTCCTCTCCTAATTCTCCCATAACATTTACAGTCCACACAGTTTTGCATTTAATTATTCCCTAGTGGTTTCCCTTGGATAACTCTTCACCTCAACAGGATTATATGCATCTTGAACTCCAGATGTATTTTTTATTTGTTTATTCTATGGTAATTAATATAGTTTGTGATGCAATAATTGCAGAATACAAACTGAACATCATTGATTGGATGAGAATTTTCATACGCTCATAGACCTAATTGTACAGTTAAAAATTGATTTTAAAGACAAAAAAAAAGTTGTCTTAATATATGTCTGCTCTTTGTATTACAACAATCATACACTTCATTTGTTCAAAATTTTATTACACTAACTACATTACCTCATGTGTGAAACATGGAGCAGGACGAAAAATATTCTTTTTTTCTGCCCAGTTCATATTTTTGCAGCTACTCTTCAAAAAGAAGCCCACTTTAAAAAATTATTTTTAACATGCTGGGTAAGTTCACACAAAATATTTGAGACACATAGGATGGACTAATCAATTTTGGTAAAAGATAATATTGTTAGTGCTGAGGGCTGTTTCTCTTATCTTCTTGATAATGCATACTTTTAAAAGTCTGTGATTACTCAAAGACTTATGATAGCTTTACTTTAAAAAAAAAAAAAGCCCTAAGTCAGAAATCACTACCAAACATACTGCAGCTTTTAAGATATCAACCCACTTTTTTTTTTTTGTCCAATTAAAAGAAATTTACTGTGGAAAGAAAACTCAAAATCAAGAGAGATACCCTCAAACCTTTCTTTATTGAAGGTGCTATCAAGTCAATGCTTTGTTTCTTTTTAATAGAGTCCTTTTGATGCCTCATTAAACAGCAAAGTATATCAAAACTGTAGCATACCGAAGGGGAAGAGACAGGATGTGGGCATTTTAGCATAATTATCAGCAATCATGCTTCAACTGAATCCAGCTCAAACCTTTCTTTATTGAAGGTGCTATCAAGTCAATGCTTTGTTTCTTTTTAATAGAGTCCTTTTGATGCCTCATTAAACAGCAAAGTATATCAAAACTGTAGCATACCGAAGGGGAAGAGACAGGATGTGGGCATTTTAGCATAATTATCAGCAATCATGCTTCAACTGAATCCAGCATTAAGTTAATGGCATAAATGTATATGGTATTTATGGGACATCCCTTAACTCCAGGCTCAGATTTCAAAGAAGATGGCTGCAAGTAAATGAGATGACAGAAGACCCTATTTCATTTGCTGAAAATAAACTCTGGATTGATTTGAACTTGGTTTTAAATATATAACCAAATTTTAAAGCAGACCACATGAATTAGCTCATAATGTTTATCAGGCCTTACTACAGCACAAGGCTATAGCATCAGAACCCATATTTATATTTTCTTCATGGTTGGAAAACATTATACATCATGGTATCAAACATGGACAGCCCCGAAGTCATGCTGAGTTCAAAAAGCGCTCAAAGATTCTAAAAATCTCAAAACATTTTCAAAGTCAGCCAAGGTGGCTGAAGTATGGCAGAGCTCTTGCTATTTTATGGTTTAACCATTTGACAGCTGCCTGCCAGATACATAAGAGGGTTAGGCGATCATTTTACTGCTGATTATCTTCACAGCCAAACTGCAGTATTGCCCCTATGCGTGTTTCCTCAGGCATTAATAACAGCATGTTTCATCTGCATTTTAAGACAAATAGTGTCATTTATACTATACTCTGTTGATCCATCTCAAAGCATGGTTTGGCACAGGAAATGATGGTTCTTGGTTAACAGCTACAAATTGCCTTATAGGGATACCTTTTCTAATTTTCCTTCTCAATTTTTGAGTCATACAGCCATAACACACACTAAACTACAGTTTTGAACATAAACTTGAAATACGACATTCCCTATTCAAGTACTCCAGTCAAACCCTGATAAATCAGGCTGGCCATGCCGTGATCTTATCCCTTCTGACTCTTTAATAAATCGAACCTTGTAACTTTGTACTGTTGGAAGTTGTCACTAAATGAAATTGTGACCTTATCCGGCGCATGAACTTATCCTGCTGACAACTACATTTATTGTGTGGATAAGAAAGGAAAAAAAGAAGAGAAAAGAATAAAGAAAAAAATGAGATATTTGATAATTCTGATCTTAGCCATATGTAACTCTAACAGATGGGATCTTTTTGATGTTCCATTAATGATTTGCCAAAGATGAGTCTCTACTTAGAGAAAAATGCTCACCCTAGGTAAGTGCTAGGGGCACTGCAGATGGTATTAAAAGTGCATGAAGAGGTACTAGGTGACAGCGGCGAATCAGAAGCTATTAGTGTAACACAAAGAGCCCCGAATTAGGTTGTAATTGCACTGGAAAAGATAACATAATGGTGGTGGCAAAACAGAAACATTCTCTTTTCATGCAATGCATTCAGTACCTAATACTAAAACAAGACACTGGAATTGTCTGAAACGTAGCAAAGTTAATTCACTGTATTTCTTAAGAATACAAAACACACCCTTCGGCTACAGTTTCTAAAAACTCATAGAAAATCAACGTGTGTAGCATTAAGAAGCAAATTTACATGCATATGCTACCAAATACTGGCATGTATTTACTAACTCAGGAACCTTTTACTTTCCTATTCTAGCTGGCATTGATGATTCATTCTGAAGCTATTATATGTCTGAATATTCTATCTTAAGACCCACTGGAACCTACAAATTATCACCTTTCAGATAGATAAAAAGAGATAAACTATGGTTCTAGGTGGTACTGTTACTGGTAATAAAGTACACAACTCAAGATGTTTTTAAAAACAAAACTGGGAGGGGGGGATCTGAAATAACTAAGAAACCTCTACCTACCTCTTCACATATAAAAATAAGTTTCATACTCAGAGACCACGTTTAAGACTAAGAGAAAGAAACTGCTGGATTCTGCCCTTTGTTCTATGGTCTACTTATACGAAGCAAAACCTAGCTCATCCCAGGTGTCTGAAGCTATTCACTTGGAGTGTGACTAACTCTTGCAAGTGTTTGGAAAAGTAACTGGAAGGAAGAACTGCAGTTTCTGGACATTGTTCAGTTGCTGAAAGGAGGGGGGGAGTTGGCACTCTTTCGCTCAAGAAACCTGGCACAGTAGCCTTCTTCGCTGCCAGAACCCCCCTGACCTTCCAGACACCACTCCTTGTCACACGCCGACCCACCACACTTCCTGATTCAAATCCTGAGACACAGAGGGAGGGTATGTTTTGGGAGGTACAGTTAGGGAGGAACAGCCTTGGTTGTGAGAGGTCTGGGCGAGCAGATACAGGAAACAGCAGCAGAGGAGCAAAAGTCAGAAGTCTCTATCGGCAGGAGGTCCATAGAAGGGTCAGGGACTGCAGAGCGCTGGTCAGAGAGGCGTGTACTCTCCACGAGGACAAACTCTAAACGAGAAACTTTGGATAAAAATCAACTGTAAGCTCCTGTTCGACAGAAAGCAGCAAGGAATAGCTTTTAAAGCATATTTAATATAGAACACCAGTAGACCTCATTGTGATTCCAGGGTCGGGAAGACCCCCTGGAGAAGGGATAGGCTACCCACTCCACTTCTCCTGGGCTCCCCTGGTGGCCCACATGGTAAGAATCCTCCTGCAATGCGGGAGACCTGGGTTCCATCCCTGAGTTGGGAAGATCCCCTGGAGAAGGGCATGGCAACGTGCTCCAGTGTTCTTGCCTGGAGAATCCCCGTGGACAGAGGAGCCAGGCAGGTGACAGTCCATGGGATCGCAAAGAGTCAGATGTGACTAAGCAAAGCACAGACCTTATTGATATTTAAGGTTCTAAATTTAAGGCAACATTTATTTTTGTCTGTTAAAGTTCCATGTTTTCTCATAGTTACATTTATTAATTTAGATTTGGCACACAGTGGAACTTTTCACAAGTCATTGCTGATACTTGAAGATCACTACCATTTGAGGTATCCTTGAGCCAACTGGGAGGCTCACTGGGAAAGAATCCACCTGCCAATGCAGGAGACTCAGGAGACTCAGCATCAACCCCTGGGTCGGGAGGATCCCCTTGAGTAGGAAATGGCAACCCTCCCCTCTCCAGCATTCTTGCCTGGAAAATTCCACAGACAGAGGAACCTGGTGGGCTACAGTCCGAAGGGTCATAAATAATCAAATATGAATGAGTGAATGAACATGCCTTATGAGGTATATCTTGACATCTATTAATCCAGATACCAGACCATGAAATACCAGACCACCTGACCTGAGAAATCTGTATGCAGGTCAGGAAGCAACAGTTAGAACTAGACATGGAACAACAGACTGGTTGAGTATTCTTGCCTGGGAAATCCCAGGGACAGAGGAGCCTGATGGGGCTACAGTTCACGAGGTGATAAAGAGTCAGACACAGCTGAGCAACTGAACACACACACAGTATTTATTCATTCTTTTATTCATTTACTAAGTCATTTGATAATCATTTTTAAACACCTACTGAGTTGAGGTACGAACTACGAACAGATTAAGAACTATGTAGTATCAGTACAAACAAAGCTAGTGGAGGGGATGGAATTCCAGATGAATATTTCAAACACTAAAAGATGATGCTATGAAAGTGCTGCACCCAATATGCCAGAAAATTTGGGAAACTCAGCAGTGGCCACAGGACTGGAAAAGGTCAGTTTTCATTCCAGTCCCAAAGAAAGGCAATGCCAAAGAATGTTCAAACTACCGCACAATTGAGCTCATCTCACACACTAGTAAAGTAATGCTCAAAATTCTCCCAGGCCAGGCTTCAACAGTATGTAAACCATGAACTTCCAGATGTTCAAGCTGGGTTTAGAAAAGTCAGAGGAACCAGAGATCAAGTTGCTGGCATCTGTTGGATCATCGAAAAAGAAAAAGAATTCCAGAAAAACATCTACTTCTGCTTTATTGACTATGTCAAAGCCTTTGACTGTGTTGATCACAACAAACTGTAGGAAATTCTTAAAGAGATGGGAATACCAGACCACCTGACCTGCCTCTTGAGAAATCTGTATGTAGGTCAGGAAGTAACAGTTAAAACTGGACATGGAACAACAGACTGGTTCCAAACAGCAAAAGGAATACGTCAAGGCTGTATATTGTCACCCTGCTTATTTAACTTATATGCGGAGTAAATCATGAGAAATGTTGGGCTGGAGGAAGCACAAGCTGGAACCAAGATTGTGGGAGAAATATCAATAACCTCAGATATTCAGATGACACCACCTTTATGGCAGAAAGTGAAGAACTAAACAGCCTCTTGATGAAAGTGAAGGAGGACAGTGAAAAAGTTGGCTTAAAACTCAACATTCAGAAAACTAAGATCATGGAATCTGGTCCCATCACTTCATGGCAAATAGATGGGGAAACAATGGAAATAGTGACAGACTTTATTTGGGGGGGCTCCAAAATCACTGCAGATGGTGACTGCAGCCATGAAATTAAAAGACACTTACTCCTTGGAAGAAAAGTTATGACCAACCTAGACAGCATATTAAAAAGCAGAGACATTACTTTGCCAACAAAGGTCCAACAAGTCAGAGCTATGGTTTTTCCAATAGTCATATATGGATGTGAGAGTTGGACTATAAAGAAAGCTGAGTGCTGAAGAATTGATGCTTTTGAATTGTGGTGTTAGAGAAGACTCTTGAGAGCCCCTTGGACTGCAAGGAGATCCAACTGGTCCATCCTAAAGGAAATCGGTCCTGAATATTCATTGGAAGACTGATGTTAAAGCTGAAACTCCAATACTTTGGGCACCTGATGCAAAGAACTGACTCATTTGAAAAGACCTCGATGCTGGGAAAGATTGAAGGAGGCGGAAAGGGGACGACAGAGGATGAGATGGTTGGATGGCATCACTGACTCAATGGACATGAGTTTGGGTGAACTCCAGGAGTTGATGATGGACAGGGAAGCCTGGTGTGCTGCAGTGCATGGGGTTGCAAAGAGTCGGACACAACTGAGTGACTGAACTGAACTGAACTGAGTTGAGGTAGTAAATATAAGCTGCAATTTTATTAATTTTGTTAAAGGAAATAAGTGTTTTTGAGTGGCAGCTTTTTTATTTTTATTTTTACTTTATTTTACAGTACTGTATTGGTTTTGGCATACATTGACATGAATCCCCCATGGGTGTACATGAGCTCCCAAACATGAACCCCCCTCCCACCTCCCACCCCACATCATCCTTTTTTTTTTTTTTTTCCATTTAGGCAAATCTCATCAGTCATGCTAATGGGCTAAATTTTACAGTTTCTTCACTCCCTCCTTTACTCCTTTTTTGTTTTCTTTTTAATTTGCATACAGTTCACCTTTTAAATTTCTTTTCTTATAAAATAGAATACATATAGGTGGCTCAGACAGTAAAGAATCTGCCTGCAATGTGAGAGACCCTGGTTGGATCCTCGGGTTGAGAAGTCCCCTGGAGCAAGAAATGGCATCCCACTCAAGTACTCTTGCCTGGAAAACTCCATGGGCAGAGGAGCCTGGTGGTCTGCAGTCCGTGGGGTCACAAAGAGTCAGCAAATGACTTAGCAACTAAGCAACTAACAGTGAAGGCTGCTTTGACTGCCCTCATTTTTTTTGGCACATCACAAATAGTAATATTATTATTACTGTCTTATATAGTCAATCATCACTAAGATTTACCTACATAGTTATCTCTTCCTTCTATTTTCATGTATTCTAGCTTATTCTTATTTGCTGTTTCTGCTGACCTCATTCATTATGTCTTATTTTTGTGTGTGCCTATTTAACTTTGGCTATGTGCTGGACATTGTGTTTGAAATATTATTTATAAAAATAATTTGTAATGTGGGATGATTTTTTTTTTCCTCCAAAGAGTTTCCATTGACTTTCCTAGGCTCCTAGGGGCACTGGCTGGCTGGGATCATCTTAACTCAGTTTTAAGATTTGCAACTTTCTGGACTACTAAAATATTGAAGAAAGGCTGCAGTCTGTATAAAGACAGGTTTATGTTTGTTTTACTCTTGGAATCTTACACCAAAATGGGGTGTGGTTTACTGTGGTAGGTTCAGAACTCTGGCTTGTATGGCCTGGTGAGATTTTTCAAAACTGCAATTCAGATTATCAGCCCTGATATTAGGACTACGGTTTTTCCAGTAGTCATGTACAGATGCAGGATTTGGACTATAAAGAAGGCTGAGTGCTGAAGAATTGACACTTTCAAACTGTGGTGCTGGAGAAGACTCTTGAGAGTCCCTTAAACAGCAAGGAGATCAAACCAGTCTATCCTGAAAGAAGCCAACCCTGAATATTCATTGGAAAGACTGATGCTGATGCCAAAGCTCCAATAGTGGCCAAACTATTGTGAAGCAGTAATAGAAGAACTAGTAGAATAGTAGTAATAATAGAACTTTGGCCACCTGACGCAAAGAACTGACTCATTGGAAAAAACCCTGATGCTGGGAAAGACTGAGAGCAAGAGGAAAAGGAGGTGACTAAGGAGGAGACAGTTGAATGGCATAACTGACTCAATGGAGGTGAGTCTGAGCAGACTCTGGGAAATAGTGAAGGACAGGGAAGCCTAGTGTGTTGCAGTTCTTGGAGTCATAGAGTGGGACACGACTTAGTGACCTAACAGCAACAATTGTCCCTGGAATGAAGGTTGCCCAGAGTTCTGGGCTTGCCTTTCTTGATTCCCTTTCTCTCCTGGATCTTGGTCCAGAAATTCCTTATTTTTGTTAGCTTTTGGTGCTTTTATGTATTTTTTCTGTTTGTCTAGTTTAGATATTATCTAGTCATTTATTCAGAGAAGGCAATGGCAACCCACTCTAATACTCTTGCTCTTTGGCCACCTGATGCAAAGAACTGACTCATCTGAAAACACTCTAATGCTGGGAAAGATTGAAGGCAGGAGGAGAAGGGGACGACAGAGGATGTGATGGCTGAATGGTATCACTGACTCAATGGACATGAGTTTGTATAAACTCTGGGAGTTGGTGATGGACAGGGAGGCTTGGTGCACTACAGTCCATGGGATCGCAAAGAGTCGGACACAACTGAGTGAATTGAACCCAGATACAGTCATGCTTTTAACATTGTGAGATGGTATAGACAGAGATGAAAGAAAATGTATTGACAAGATTTAACAGGTAAACATTTTTAAGTATCAATTGTGATTAGGATGAGTTTTGCCTGGAAGGAAAAATCTACATGAAGCTCCATGTGGGGATGGGGAGGTCACATTTTAGGTCACAATATGAGAGAACCAATAACCAAATTATTTGGCAAAATAATTTGACAAATGAACAAATAACATGGGAATTATAGCATTATTGTGAAACCCTTTAGTATACTTCAAGGAAGTAACAGTGTCCTGCCAATTACTCTCAGTCAAAGAAGACTGCAGAATATTATTCTAAAAGTGATATTCCATTACACATTTTACTTTTTTATTCTGAGAAAAAATATCACTTTTTTAAAGTTTTTAAAAAGAAATAGAAAACAATTATGAAGATAATAAAAATTTAACATGTTACCAATGAATACAAATTTGAGGATACTTGAGTTTACATCTAACACTATCGCCACTGCAGCACATATAACATTGAAGTGTTTTATGGCTCAGCAGGAATGTAATCTGCCCATAATGCAGGAGCCCACAAGAGACATGGGTTCGATTCCTGGTATAGGAAGATCCCTGGAGGAGGAAACAGCAACCCACTTCAGTATACTCACCTGAAAAATCCCACAGTCAGAGGACCTGGTGGGATACAGTACAAAGGGTCGCAAAGAGTTGGACATGATTGAGCACGTGAAGCCTTGATGTGGGTCCCCAAACTGGGGAGAATAAATCTTGTGCACTGACCATGAACACATTATCGATACCAGCCATTTAATTCTCTTAGTTTATGGCTTCTTCAGAATTACAATATACGTATGTTACGTGTTAGTTGCTCAGTCATGTCTGACTGCAACCCCACGGACTGCAGCCCACCAGGCTCCTCTATCCATGGAATTCTCCAGGCAAGAATACTGGACTGGGTTGCCAATCCCTTTTCCAGATGTAGGGATCAAACCTGGGTCTCCTGCATTACAGGCGGATTCTTTAGTGTCTGAGCCACCAGGGAAGCCCACAATATATGTATATATTTTTTAATTTGAAAATGCCTTTAGTCTACAGAAAAATTTACTATGAAGGTTATAATACAGGCACAAAGATTTTATTTCTAAACCTTGAACTCATTGCTAAAGACATTTTTAGTTTCAGATAATACTTTTTAAAAAGTAATTCCTAAAGATCAAGCAAGCTGCTGTCATTTACTCATAATTCTGGAGTATTTTATTAATGCTTGTATATATTCACAGTTGTATATACTCTTAAGTTACACATAGCAGACCAGAGTAATCTTGCCAAAAGCGGCCTCCTTGACACTGACTTTTTAGTGTCATATAGTCCATCTCTCTGTGCTGTGAAGGCCTTAGCTCTCTAGTATATGACCCAAAATACCCACCATCAGTGTTATATTTAAAAATCTATCATTTTTGAAGTCTGTCTCTCATTTCCTTATAAACATTTCCCTGATTCATATAGCCTCTGCATGGCAGAAAATCAGAGGTGATCTCTTCCTTTGAACTCCCAGAGTATTTGATTTTAGCTCTAATAATTTTTTAAACCATTTTCTTGCATATAACAGTGATTTGTGTGTATTGATTATCACTGTACATGGAACATTCTAGATTACCCCACAATGTTTTTACCTGGTAGGGTTGCAGAAATTATAAATGTGTGTGTGTGTATGTTCACCGTTTTGGGTTAAATGATTATTTTAAAGAAATGATAATTCTTGCACATTCATAATATTTTACTTTATAACACATTAATAAGAAGTTTGTAGAACAGGCATTATTATTATGATTATTTTATCATTTTACCATCATAGGCATTGGGCTTTTTAACTCAAAGCTGAAGTAACTTATTTAAGTTACAAAATTAGTAGTCTTGTAGGATTTCAACCCTAGTTTTCTGGGCCTCTCATGTTGATTTCACTTTATCAGATTGCCTCTTTTTAAAAATTTTAATGACTTAACGAGGTGGAAGGATTTCAAGCACACTGTCATATCAGCAGCCATTAGAGTGGATGCATTTATAAGATTAGCTGCCAGTCAATTTGGGAAGCAGAATGTGAATGCCTGAAGGACGGGGCCACAGGGTGAGTTTTGAAGGAGGCAAGGTGGTGGAACTATTAAACAAACAAGACACCGGGAAAGCAATACAGAGAGAAGAGTGGCAAAATTATTGTTTGATTATGAGTTCACAATAAACAAATTTCAGACAGAAGAAATCAAAGATACATGGTTTTAAAACAGGAATGTCCCCCACCTCTACCCTCTTCACAACAGCCCCTGACTACCATTCCTCAGAGAAAGTATTCTGCTACTGAATAAACTTAAAAAAATGAAAAAAAAATTTTAAATTGATAATCTGATTAAATATATCAAGTCATTATTAACATATGAAATAATATAAGCTTTTCTTTCTAAGAACATGAAGTGTATAAGGCATTTTGAATATTCCAAAACAATTTCCCATCTTTTCATTTGGTTGATAGCATTTTCTCTGAAGAGAACTTTCTGATGTGAAATTATATGCAGTGATTGCAAACTAGAAAATCTGGTGCCTTCACATTCTCCAACTTGTAAAATATTTCTATATATACACACACACATATGTGTGTGTGTGTATGTGTTATCCTTCTCCTCAATTCCTCTCGCCTTTCCTTGGATCATTCCCTTTCCAACATGAATGTGGGATATAGAAATGCCAGATCTTGAAGAAGGAAGCAAGGGAGAGAGCAAGGAAAGAAAGCAGGCAGGCAGGCTGGCTGATAGTACTCAAGAGCACAGTCTCCACAAAACTCAGAGATCATTGTGCAGAACTAATGTTTAAGCCTTTCCTGCACTTAGAAGCAAATGCCTCTGACTAAATCATTTCTGTGGAGTGACCTCTAATATGAAGTTTTACATATGCTCATTTGGAGTATGGCCCAATAGACCAACAAGAGATGACCAAGCATTAAACATCTGCAATTACTGGAATCTAGGACAATTTTTATTCATAAAACCTCACTCAACTGAACTTCATTCATAGAAGTATTTTCTCATTCAAAATTATTTGTTGAACACATAATGTCAGGCAGGATGCTGGATACTGGAGATATAAACATGAATCATATGTAGATCTTTTCCTTATGTGACTTATTCTGATGGTTGTGTGGTAATTAGCACCTAACACACAAAGCTTTTTGATAAAGAAAAGAGATACAATTTGACCAGCAAGAAGAAAAGTCTCCTACGTCAGCTCAGATTCTGAATGACAGCTCAGAGGTGTGAAAGCTGGCAAAAGACAGTATAAATCATCTTTTTTCTTTAATAGATCAGAAATAATGTATTTCAAAAATGAATACAATACAGCGTCAACACGAGCATTTAAACACATTTGTTATGTTACAGGGCGTCCCTGGTGTTTCAGATGGTAAAGGATCCTGCCTGCAATGCAGGCAACCTGGGTTCCATCCCTGGGTCGAGAAGATCCCCTGGAGGGGGGCATGGTAACCCACTCCAGTACCCTTGCTTGGAGAATCCCATAGACAGAGGAACTACTTGCAAGGCAGAGGTTCGGTAAACTAGAAAGCACTGCCTTGAGTTAAAATTATGACGAAATCAGAAGAAACAAATGACTGGAATTTGTGGTAAAAAAAAAAAAAAGGTTAAAGACCATAGAAGTCGTAAATGATGGTAAGTTTCTGTTGTTCACTATCGCAAGTGAGTTAATTTTAGACAAAATGATATTTCTTAAAAGTGCTGGAATAGAACTTGTAATGTACCTTCATCTGAAATATTACTAGCGCTTTCTTATAAAATATTTTCAATATTAGGATATTATACTTCACTCTTTCTTGATAATTTCATATACACTCTTGAAATTGAGATAATCATACTAGAAGTTATCACTTTAAGCACTACAGATCAGAGACGTACGCTCATTTGCAAGTGTTTCTTCTCTAGAAATGGATGCATCTATTACTGTTTATAGTGACTACAGGTAGAAGGGACCCTTTTCATCACTTGTTCCTTGACAGATCACTTGACAGACCAGGTGAAGTAATCTACAGGCGATCATCAACTTACAGTGGATCAGTTTAGGATTTTTCACTGTATGATGCGAAAGCAAAGAGCTGCTGCTGCTGCTGCTGCTAAGTCGCTTCAGTCGTGTCCGACTCTGTGCGACCCCATAGACGGCAGCCCACCAGGCTCCCCCATCCCTGGGACTCTCCAGGCAAGAATACTGGAGTGGGTTGCCATTTCCTTCTCCAATGCATGAAAGAGAAAAGTGAAAGTGAAGTCTCTCAGCCTGTCCGACTGTTAGTGACCCCATGGACTGCAGCCCACCAGGCTACTCCGTCCATTGGATTTTCGAGGCAAGAGTACTGGGGTGGGGTGCCATTGCCTTCCCCTATAAAATAGTTAGGGGGGTTAATTTTGTTCAACCGTAGGCTAATGTAAGTGTTTTGAGCACACTGAAGATAGGCAGGCTAAGCTATGACATTGGGTATTAAGTGCATTTTTGACTTACTATATTTTCAACTTTCAATGGGTTTGTGGGGCTGTAACGCCACTGTATGTAAGTCAAGGAATATCTATATTCTCTAACAGGTGAACACATCCAGAACTAATGGTAGGATTCTTGATATCAGAATCCCCCACCCAGAAACAACCATATCTATCTAAACTATGTATTTGATGCAAGAAGTCAACTGCCATTCTTTAAAAATGTAGCTTTAAGTAATTATTATTTGACAATTATATATGATCTGGAGGGATGATGTGGGGTGGGAGGTGGGAGGGGGGTTCATGTTTGGGAGTTCGTGTAAAAAAATAAATACAAAAAAAATGATATAAAATAGAAAAAAAAAGAATACTCACATAATCAACACTATTAAAATTAAAGGTTATTTGTAAACTTCTATCATGTAAATGGATAGAGTGAAAGTCGCTCAGTCATATCCAACTTTGCAACCCGATGGACTATACAGTCCATGGAATTCTCCAGGCCAGAACACTGGAGTGGGTAGCCTTTCCCTTCTCCAGAGGATATTCCCAACCCAGGGATCGAACCCAGGTCTCCTGTATTGCAGGCGGAGAAGCCCAAGAATACTGGAGTAGGTAGCCTATCCCTTCTTCAGTGGCTCTTCCCAACCCAGGAATCGAACCAGGGTCTCCTGCACTGCAGGTGGATTCTTTACCAGCTGGGCTAACAGGGAAGCCCCAAATGAATAGATGTTGTCCATAAATACGAAGAATTTTTGTAAATAAATATTAGAGGTTAGAAAGTCTGTTTGGAGTAATGAACAATACATCGTCAAATATATATAAACATTGGTGACATATTCAGAAAGGCTTTTTTTTTTAAAGATGGATATAAATGTAAAGATAACTTGCACTAAGCTATTAAATATATGTTATGTCTGATTTTCTCTTTAGCTTCACTAACTTAATTAAAACCATAGATAATAAATCGTATTCTGTAGCTTCATTTTAGTTTCTTTATATTATTCATCTTAAATATTAGTTATCTAGAATAGAGTTAAAATATAATAGATATTGAACTGTGGAAATAATTAAGCTCAGTGTTAACTAGAGTCAAAGTAACAATTTTCCATTGCTAAGAGCATAGGCTTAAGCACTCTACTTTCAATTTGTAGTAATAATCTGTAATATTTTCTCCCTCACTGAATGCATGTGTTCCACAATTGTGAATTTTCTTGTATGATGAATTGGACCAAGGAAAGGAAACCATGACACTTTTATGAGCATATTGGGAAATAATTGCATATAGAGATAATAAGGAGATGGCCAATAGAACATTATTAAATTAGATTTGACAAATTCTTACAATGATTTCATAAATCATCAAGAACAGGGATTATATACACTCTTAGGATTCAAAAATACAGATGATATGAGGAAAAAAAGTATTGATTATCTTGAGCATCAGCCTGGATTCTTAGTGTACCCACTGACTTGCTATTATTTCCCACGGGTATCAGTTTAATTTCCTACTTGTTCTTCCAAAGTTTGTTGTGAACATGAAAACAAAAAGGTGAAAGTCTCAATAGGATGTCTGGTACACAGAAAGTGTTCAACAAATGTTATAAATTTTATCTTAGTATTTTTAAATTGAGAATAAAAGGATAAAACGAGAGAAGGAAAATGAAGTATATGCATAAAACCTACTCGCATTGCAGACTTGCTTGATCATCGTAATTACTTCAACTAAGACAAGCTTCCACCCTGAACCATTTTCACTCCAGATGTAGAAAAATGAGAGGCATAAAAGATCATACTGGATCCAAAAGATGCCAGGAAGAGCCCCTGGAGGTGATGGAGAGCTTCAGTCCATAGTAACCCACACTGCTATTTCTTAGCTACTTCATAGTTAAGCCAGGCTGAGGTCTGTAGTTGTGAAGTTTAACATCAAAGGTGAGTTACCAGTTCCATTTCTAGATAACCAGGATTAACTGCTCCACTGACATTATCCTGACAGTATAGAATTCCAGACAGGAGAAAATAAGGAATATGCTTATATCTCTATGAAAAAAAAAAGTTGAACAATCATATTTAAGACAATAGCATATATTTATCCTATTTTACTATCATTGTTAGATTTTTTTCATTTCCTCCCTCAAGTGTTCTCGATTATAAAATTATCAGGATATATTCATAATATTTATTGAGTGCTTATTTTGGTGCCAGATACTATATTGAGTCCTTTACTTAATGGTCTCACCCTCACAGCAAAGTTAACAGGAGCAACAGAAAAGTAAACTGCTCATGGTAAACCACACAAATGAAAGTAAAAGTATTTTTATTAGCTCTCATTATCTTTTTTAGAATATTGGGTCTTATTTTTTTCTAAATATTTAGAGTAGATATATATATTACTTTCTTTTCCTTTTTAACTTAGAATAATTTTACTCAAATTGTTGCAATCAAATGAGTCACAACAGGTGGGGAGAGAAGCTGATCAAGATGAAAGAATAGCTATGATTACCTACTACATGATCCAGGAGAGATGGCTCCTGGGAAGAAAGAGAAGTCCCTAACAAGCACTGCTATACTGAATAACAGTGATTATTTGTATAATGGACAATTATATGAAAGTCAGGACAATCCTAGTTTCTTGACGGAAAAAAATGGTAGTATTCCAAATTTAAAAAGATACTCCCTGCAGTAGTCCTTCACAAATATTATATTAATATAATCTCTGAAACTTATATATATCTTTATCAAAGTAAAAATCTTTCCTCAACCAGAATCTTGTGAAAATGTAGATACTACTATCATCATTGTTTTTGGCCCTTCTGAACAAAATGTGAGCTTCTAAACCAAGAGAAAAAGCAATGATTTTGAGTAAAGCATGTTTTCAGGAAAAATTACTAATAGCATTTTAAAGTACATTGTTTATTTTTTTGAATTTTCAATGCTAAAAAAGTATGAAAAAAAATCAAGAATCAAGGTTATGACACAATGACAGTATTTAGCCATTAGTTATTACTAACCACATAGGCCAGGCAACGGGGAAGGCAATGGCACCCCACCCCATTACTCTTGCCTGGAAAATCCAATGAACGGAGGAGCCTGGTGGGCTGCAGTCCATGGGGTCGCTAACAGTCGGACAGACTGAGCGACTTCACTTTCACTTTTCTCTTTCATGCATTGGAGAAGGAAATGGCAACCCACTCCAGTATTCTTGCCTGGAGAATCCCAGTGACGGGGGAGCCTGGTGGGTTGCCGTCTATGGGGTCACACAGAGTCAGACACAACTGAAGTGACTTAGAAGCAGCAGGCCAGGCAAGATTATAGTTCCATAAGTAAGTTGAGGGACAAGCATGTATCATTAGTCCTACCAAATTCATTTTTTAGTTTGTTTCCTGAATAAGTATGCAATGAGCTCCACTTTTATGTATGGCCCTATAATTATCATGCATTTTGGGTGCCATTTTCCTTAAATAATTTTGCTGAAGATCATTAAATCAATACTTTAAACCTAACTTGTATCGACAATAAAGCAAACACTTCTACCTTTATATTTAATTGTGACCACATGAGTCACTCATACCTCCTTTTCTCCAGAACATGAACTTAGAGTAGAACGTTTTTAGGTTTAGCTTCATTATATGGATTTATGATCAAGCTGGCAGGACCAGAGCTAAAATCTGAAACAGGAGCTAGAAGCAAAAGAATAATATAAACAAGATTTAAAATGAGACTACTTAATAGAATAAATTCTAAAGCACTTAAGAGAAATTGATTTACATACACACAATGCAATTACAAGAAAAGAAGAGGCCAGCATCATTAGGGCAGGGTGAAAGAAGACTCCAATTACAAATCATGGCGCTCCTCATTTGACCTCACTTACAATATTATTAGTCATAAACACCGCCTACATATGAAGTGAAAATGACAGAACTTTATTTCTTTTATCAATATACTAATACGCATGTTAGAACTGATTATATCCTTAAGAGTTCACACTCTTGAGGCTTCCCTATTATAATTCAGAAGTGTCTTCTGACACATGCTATTTTGTTTCAGAATTTTACTGTTTGAGAAACCTAAGGGCCCCTGGTTTTGTGACTCATGGAAATATCATGTAGAGGACCAAAACGGACATGAAGAGGGCGTCCTCCAGAATGCCTTCTGGTATCAGCCACTCTCGGTTAGGATTATTCACACTCTCTTCCTTTGTACCAACATCCATTAGAGTACCTACCATGATGCAGCATGTGTGTCTGCATGTCTGACTAATGTCAGGATGGAAGAACTTCATAAGTATTATTTAGACATACAGAAGAAGGAAGGAAAGAATAGAGGAGAATTTGAAGACTATTTGCAAAAGCACATAGAGTCACTTCAATTACAGAGGATAAGATGAACATGAAAGTGTAAATGAAGGAAAGGATGCATCTCTGAAAAATTAGAAAACAAAGATTTCTTCTTTTATACATTGTTAATAGGTTTAATTTCTTCCAGATATATAAATACAAAAATATGATTTTAAAGAGAGAGAGAGATGAATTTATATAATCTGATTGAGTCGGGGAAGTCATACAACAGTTTCCCTTGGCTACTGACTCTATGATATGATACTACCCTGTGTAACAACGCTCTCTTTTAATCCATGGGGGGCAGTGCACTCAGGGGGAACACTGTTCCTCTGCTCTTCAAAGGAAATGGAGGTAAACACTTCAGAGGGTTTGAATCCAGAAGATTCTTAATTAACTTCTAATCATGGAAATGCAAATCAACCTAAACAGTCTAAAAACATCACCAAGATCTTTTACTGGCTTTAATTATGGATTTCAATAGAACGCTAGCCAGTAAACATCTTTCTGGACAGTGAAGTGAAGTGAAGTCGCTCAGTCGTGTCTGACTCTTTGCGACCCCATGGACTGTAGCCTACTAGGCTCTTCTGTCCATGGGATTTTCCAGGCAATAGTCCTGGAGTGGATTGCCATTTCCTTCTCCAGGGGATCTTCCCAACCCAGGGATCGAACCCGGGTCTCCTGCATTGTAGACAGACGCTTTACCATCTGAGCCACCAGGGAAGTCCGTAAAAACAGCCTAATGAACTATCTGACTTCCTGAGAACACGTTTAGTTCTAAAAAATTATGTAAAATTTCAACACACACACTCACAGACAAGGATAGTAAAACAGGAGAAATCAGAATAAGACAAGTGGGTTGTCAATATCAATATCCTGATTGTAATGATATACTGAAATTTATAAATTGTAACTAAAGGAAACTAGGGAAAGGGTATAAGAGATCTCTCTAAATTATTCCTTACAAGTACATGTGAATCTATAATGATCTCAATAAAAATTTCAGCTAAAATATGGATTTATGACCTTGAGAGTTTTTAAAATACTAATTATAAAAAACAAAGCAAACAAATATATTTAACCCATATCATTATAGAAAAAATAATCAACAATTGAAGTAAATATGAAATCTATCTACTTAGGTTCCATACAGTTGCAAAGAGAGAAATCATCTTAATATTCACATATTCAATTGATAATTAAAGAATTGAAAATTAACAATATGACATTTCTCTTTTATTATTTTTGCTTATTTGTAGAACTTCAATTATAATATGTGTAACTCACTACCAATAAATATAAATTGATTATAACAGCTGTCAGAAAATAATAATTTGCAATATAAGAATTGTTTATTGTATAAATAACAAAGTATTCCTTTTTTGGAATCTAGCTTTATCTTGAAGTCTGAAAAAAGTGATTTTTGATTATTTTTGAAATATTAACTTTAAAATACTAATATAAATTATTAACTTTCTAATATACAGAAATATTTAACAATAATACTTATTATTAGTCTTCAAATATTGGTTTATTTTTGGAAAAATAATTTTACACATTTATAAAACATTAGCAATTTCTTCAAAATGTAGGTAATTTAACTGATAATTGACATTTGGCATCCATTTTCTCATCTGTTCCTTTTGTGAGATTCAGATGCTATACTGAGGCAGATAAAGTCATTACAATGCTGCAATAAAATAGTGAAATACGGGAGATACACTGCCAAAATGGATTTAATCTGCTACACTGTTTTAAATGGAAATATATTGTAAGATTATACATTTTCTAAAATGGCAACACAGATATTACTGCTCCCTGGTGAAAGATACTAAAATCTCCATTTATTTGGCTGGTGTAGGTATGGCCTTAGGTGTACACCTACAAGTGAATTAAATCTAATTGCTTATTTTCAGTTTCCTTGGAAAGTACTGCCTTTAAGCAAGATGTAAATGCATTTAAATGGGTATGTTCATCTGAAACTCTGTTCAATAAGTCAAGTGTTTCTTGCAATATAAAGATTCTTCTTTGATCCAGGATATTCATGATATTTCACTTAAAAGTACAGGCACAGCATGGTGGAATTGAAAGAAAATATGTTTTGAAGTCAGATGGACATACGTTTGAATTCCAGCTTTGCTACTTAACTGTGAGATAAGATAGTTAAACTGAAATTCAGAATCCTCATTTATAAAAATAAGGGAAATAATACTTATCATATGAGATTTTTGTAATAATAGTATAATACGCAATAACAAGGCTTAACATAAAGCATGTATGTCAAAAAGAATATTATGTCAGGAATATTATTAAAACTTGGTATAAGTTTTGTAACATAGAATTAATACAGGAAATTTCCCCCACTCCACTACTTTATAAATAAGCACCAGATGCCTACTTTTGACACATGAGTTAATGTTTTAACTTTGAAAAAGTTTGAACATACAGGTCAGCAGACAACAGTAAAACTACCCAAATTGTCAGCCACAGAAAATTATTTCAAAGTCAGGTAGTGGCATTTAAATGAAATTAATGCATAGTGTAAAAGACAAAATCCACATTCAGTGACATACTTTCCAGTTAAATATCTTGATGAAATATAAGCAAAGGGAAAAAAATATTCCAGGTGTAATTTTCTGTATATGGGACCTTATTGCTGATTCCTTACTTTCAACCATATGTTCATATTTTTTCTTTGATGTTAGGAAGCTTCATATAAAAGATCTACAAAAGGGATGAGGATGTGGTCTGTTGAAAATAATTCTTTGTCATGTAGTGACTGATTTTTTCTCTTAAACATTAAAATGCATGTTACACAGCTTCTTTTAAATGCAAGAAGTATTTTAAATCAAGGTCTCCCAAATAAATTTATAGGAAAGGATTAAATCTGTTAACTTACATTTTAAATTTGCTTTAACTAACTTTTAGCAATTTTTACATACTGTAAGGGGATCAAACCAGTCAATCCTAAAGGAAGGAAGGAAGTCAACCCTGAATAATCACTGGAAGGACTGGTGCTGAAGCTGAAGCTCCAATACTTTGGCCAACTGATGTGAAGAGTCAACTCACTGAAAAAGACCCTGATGAAGACTGAGGACAAGTGGAGAAGGAGGCCACAGAGGATAAAGTAGTTGGAAGGCATCATCAACTCAGTGGACATGAGATTGAGCAGTCTCCGGGAGATAATGACAGGGAAGCCTGGCGTGCTGCAGTCCATGGAGTTGCAAAGAGTCAGACACGTTTGGCAACTGAACAACAACACTGATTATAAAGCAAATATATTACTACCAGTATGAATTTATCATATATCATAACCATCACTTCGTAGTACCTACTCTGTATCAGGTACTAAGTTACTCTGCCTTCCATGAATAATCTTATTTAACTGTTATAAAAACAATATGAAACATATTATTTTCATTTGACAGATGAACAGTCTGAGGATGTGAGATTAATTTGACCATGTTCAGAAAATCTTGCTCAAGAAGCAGAGCCTGCAATGAGGTACCTGTAAATATGAACTCCGCATGTTAAAAATCCTCCCAAAAAATCCCTCTGAATATATTTGAGCCCTCCTCAAATCTCTGGTTAAAACTGATTCCTAAATTATTTTTATATAAAGAATTATACCATGTAAAATAATCTTTCATCTTAAAATAAAGTAGGGAAGCACAGAGACAGACAGAAAGATGGAGAGAAAAATTGAAACAGAGAAAGAGAAACAGAGAAAAAGACAGAGAGACAGATGGAGAGACTAAGAAAGTGAAAGTGAAAAGAGACAAATAATCTGGATAAAACATTTCAAAGAAAAAATTTAAAGGAAATACCGAGGAAACTAGAGTTAATAAATAATATTTATGAAAATATTAAAATAATAAACTAGGCAAATAATCTGCTCTTTAAAGTTGAATAAAGACCAAGTTCTTTGGGTAGTCAGGGAAAATATGAATGAATAATAAAATAACTGGATAACCAAGAAAGGGTGTAGAACTAAATATTCTTCTGGGTACACTTAAGGGATTCGACACTTGTAAAATGATACAAATATCCATGGTCTGATTGGCTGGTGTTGGACAACTTTGTGCTAGGGCCCTGTGACTCTTTCCTATACCAATNGAAGTGAAGTCGCTCAGTCGTGTCCGACTCTTTGCGACCCCATGGACTGTAGCCTACTAGGCTCTTCTGTCCATGGGATTTTCCAGGCAATAGTCCTGGAGTGGATTGCCATTTCCTTCTCCAGGGGATCTTCCCAACCCAGGGATCGAACCCGGGTCTCCTGCATTGTAGACAGACGCTTTACCATCTGAGCCACCAGGGAAGTCCGTAAAAACAGCCTAATGAACTATCTGACTTCCTGAGAACACGTTTAGTTCTAAAAAATTATGTAAAATTTCAACACACACACTCACAGACAAGGATAGTAAAACAGGAGAAATCAGAATAAGACAAGTGGGTTGTCAATATCAATATCCTGATTGTAATGATATACTGAAATTTACAAACTGTAACTAAAGGAAACTAGGGAAAGGGTATAAGAGATCTCTCTAAATTATTCCTTACAAGTACATGTGAATCTATAATGATCTCAATAAAAATTTCAGCTAAAATATGGATTTATGACCTTGAGAGTTTTTAAAATACTAATTATAAAAAACAAAGCAAACAAATATATTTAACCCATATCATTATAGAAAAAATAATCAACAATTGAAGTAAATATGAAATCTATCTACTTAGGTTCCATACAGTTGCAAAGAGAGAAATCATCTTAATATTCACATATTCAATTGATAATTAAAGAATTGAAAATTAACAATATGACATTTCTCTTTTATTATTTTTGCTTATTTGTAGAACTTCAATTATAATATGTGTAACTCACTACCAATAAATATAAATTGATTATAACAGCTGTCAGAAAATAATAATTTGCAATATAAGAATTGTTTATTGTATAAATAACAAAGTATTCCTTTTTTGGAATCTAGCTTTATCTTGAAGTCTGAAAAAAGTGATTTTTGATTATTTTTGAAATATTAACTTTAAAATACTAATATAAATTATTAACTTTCTAATATACAGAAATATTTAACAATAATACTTATTATTAGTCTTCAAATATTGGTTTATTTTTGGAAAAATAATTTTACACATTTATAAAACATTAGCAATTTCTTCAAAATGTAGGTAATTTAACTGATAATTGACATTTGGCATCCATTTTCTCATCTGTTCCTTTTGTGAGATTCAGATGCTATACTGAGGCAGATAAAGTCATTACAATGCTGCAATAAAATAGTGAAATACGGGAGATACACTGCCAAAATGGATTTAATCTGCTACACTGTTTTAAATGGAAATATATTGTAAGATTATACATTTTCTAAAATGGCAACACAGATATTACTGCTCCCTGGTGAAAGATACTAAAATCTCCATTTATTTGGCTGGTGTAGGTATGGCCTTAGGTGTACACCTACAAGTGAATTAAATCTAATTGCTTATTTTCAGTTTCCTTGGAAAGTACTGCCTTTAAGCAAGATGTAAATGCATTTAAATGGGTATGTTCATCTGAAACTCTGTTCAATAAGTCAAGTGTTTCTTGCAATATAAAGATTCTTCTTTGATCCAGGATATTCATGATATTTCACTTAAAAGTACAGGCACAGCATGGTGGAATTGAAAGAAAATATGTTTTGAAGTCAGATGGACATACGTTTGAATTCCAGCTTTGCTACTTAACTGTGAGATAAGATAGTTAAACTGAAATTCAGAATCCTCATTTATAAAAATAAGGGAAATAATACTTATCATATGAGATTTTTGTAATAATAGTATAATACGCAATAACAAGGCTTAACATAAAGCATGTATGTCAAAAAGAATATTATGTCAGGAATATTATTAAAACTTGGTATAAGTTTTGTAACATAGAATTAATACAGGAAATTTCCCCCACTCCACTACTTTATAAATAAGCACCAGATGCCTACTTTTGACACATGAGTTAATGTTTTAACTTTGAAAAAGTTTGAACATACAGGTCAGCAGACAACAGTAAAACTACCCAAATTGTCAGCCACAGAAAATTATTTCAAAGTCAGGTAGTGGCATTTAAATGAAATTAATGCATAGTGTAAAAGACAAAATCCACATTCAGTGACATACTTTCCAGTTAAATATCTTGATGAAATATAAGCAAAGGGAAAAAAATATTCCAGGTGTAATTTTCTGTATATGGGACCTTATTGCTGATTCCTTACTTTCAACCATATGTTCATATTTTTTCTTTGATGTTAGGAAGCTTCATATAAAAGATCTACAAAAGGGATGAGGATGTGGTCCGTTGAAAATAATTCTTTGTCAGGTAGTGACTGATTTTTTCTCTTAAACATTAAAATGCATGTTACACAGCTTCTTTTAAATGCAAGAAGTATTTTAAATCAAGGTCTCCCAAATAAATTTATAGGAAAGGATTAAATCTGTTAACTTACATTTTAAATTTGCTTTAACTAACTTTTAGCAATTTTTACATACTGTAAGGGGATCAAACCAGTCAATCCTAAAGGAAGGAAGGAAGTCAACCCTGAATAATCACTGGAAGGACTGGTGCTGAAGCTGAAGCTCCAATACTTTGGCCAACTGATGTGAAGAGTCAACTCACTGGAAAAGACCCTGATGAAGACTGAGGACAAGTGGAGAAGGAGGCCACAGAGGATAATGTAGTTGGAAGGCATCATCAACTCAGTGGACATGAGATTGAGCAGTCTCCGGGAGACAATGACAGGGAAGCCTGGCGTGCTGCAGTCCATGGAGTTGCAAAGAGTCAGACACGTTTGGCAACTGAACAACAACACTGATTATAAAGCAAATATATTACTACCAGTATGAATTTATCATATATCATAACCATCACTTCGTAGTACCTACTCTGTATCAGGTACTAAGTTACTCTGCCTTCCATGAATAATCTTATTTAACTGTTATAAAAACAATATGAAACATATTATTTTCATTTGACAGATGAACTGTCTGAGGATGTGAGATTAATTTGACCATGTTCAGAAAATCTTGCTCAAGAAGCAGAGCCTGCAATGAGGTACCTGTAAATATGAACTCCGCATGTTAAAAATCCTCCCAAAAAATCCCTCTGAATATATTTGAGCCCTCCTCAAATCTCTGGTTAAAACTGATTCCTAAATTATTTTTATATAAAGAATTATACCATGTAAAATAATCTTTCATCTTAAAATAAAGTAGGGAAGCACAGAGACAGACAGAAAGATGGAGAGAAAAACTGAAACAGAGAAAGAGAAACAGAGAAAAAGACAGAGAGACAGATGGAGAGACTAAGAAAGTGAAAGTGAAAAGAGACAAATAATCTGGATAAAACATTTCAAAGAAAAAATTTAAAGGAAATACCGAGGAAACTAGAGTTAATAAATAATATTTATGAAAATATTAAAATAATAAACTAGGCAAATAATCTGCTCTTTAAAGTTGAATAAAGACCAAGTTCTTTGGGTAGTCAGGGAAAATATGAATGAATAATAAAATAACTGGATAACCAAGAAAGGGTGTAGAACTAAATATTCTTCTGGGTACACTTAAGGGATTCGACACTTGTAAAATGATACAAATATCCATGGTCTGATTGGCTGGTGTTGGACAACTTTGTGCTAGGGCCCTGTGACTCTTTCCTATACCAATACAATTATACCTGTGCAATAAAAGAGGTATATAATAAATCCAAGGCTCTTTCCTCTAGCTCACAAAGGTGCATGTAAATTGCTGAAGGTCAGTTTTACAGGTTTGTTTACAATCTTTCATAGTCCTGACTATACATAAAAATTGTCCCATAGAAAATAAATACATCTCAGGCAAGGCCTTACTCTTTTCTTCAATGTGTCGTCACTGCAATGCGGCTGTGGGCACAAATATACAGTGAGTTAAAATATCTAGAGTAGAAAATTTTTATAAAGTCAGTCCTACAATGTTTACTCTGAAGAAATTTCCACATGTGGGTGGTCCTGGTGTTTACATGGAAGAACAAGGAGTCTCTGCTATTGATAATTCTCCGACGTATCTGTACTCAGTGATTTCACGTGTCACCATCCCTCTTTCAAGATCAAATTAAGGCATTTCATAAAATCAACCAAAGTATGTAAACCACAACGTGAAAGCATTTATGGTGCCTCAGCGGAATATAATTTAGCTGTCACTACTGAACAGAATATGGACATTTTGTAAGCAATAAATAGAGAGAGAGAGCTCATAATTTTACTGAACTATTCAGGCATCCCAAACTATCTCTTTGGGTTGGGAAAATATTTCTGGGATGAACTTACAAACAAAAGGTGCAAACGGCAGAAGAAAATACAAACCATCTCATTGCTTTAACTCAGCTGAAGCTAAATTTGTAAACAGATCGAGAAAGAGTAATGACTTTGGGATTCTAAAAATACTTGTAAAAATAATGAAGAGAGTCGCAGATGAAGTTTTGAACTTTTTGTTTGTGATAGTCTCCAGTATCTCCTGGCCTCTCTGAGACAGACAATGTTTGCAAATGGAAATATAATATTAAACTGCTGAAAAGGTCTAGGAGATTGTTCAAATGATATGGTGATAGCATGTCAACAGTGTCCCAAACATAACATCTTTCATCCAGAATAAATAAAGATGATCGCTTTGGAACACAGATATTTTTCCTTCCGTTGAAGTAAAGGAGGCAGGAAGAGATGAAACCAGGCTCCCTTTATCAAGGGGTTTTTAAAAGCATCTTAGGAATACAGATCTTTTAATCCTCAAAATAATCTTATAAGGAGAGTATCATCATACCTATTTTACAAATGTAAAAGTACAGGCTGAAAGAGGACTTGTCCTGGTCATGATCCCGACTTCAAATCAATGCCTGAAGATTATTCCACACCACTCCCTTCCTTATTAAGGGATGTATACTCAATATCGTTCTCAAAATCATTAAGAATATACCATACATCTGGTTTTTAAATTAGTAAGAGATGCCTTGTTCAACAAAGAGCCTATACTGGATACAGTATTTAAACGAAGCTATCTTGATTTGTAGCTTTCTATCAGGGAGATTAACAATTCGTTCCTCCTCTGAGAGCTGAAGCTAGTAACAAAGGTGACAGACCTTGGCAGCAGGTTTTGTAGTCTGCATTTTGAGAGAAATTTTTAAAAAATCGGATTTACCCCTGGTATCATTGAATCAACCATAATAAGACTTTAACTGCAATATTTTACCATCTTAAGAAATGAGACTAGTAGATTTTCAACTTAAATTTTTTACGACTATAATAGAATAATTATTGGACCATGATTACGAGGATCCAATTTAGCAAAGGGACTACCTTTGAAAATCACTACTATCCCCATGATTTTAAAATATATGGCAATAACTCATTATCTCGATCTACAAGAATACAATAATCACAAGGTAGTAAGAGAAACATTCACAAATAATACACTATAGCTCAAGGGAAGATTCTTGAACTGGAGCAGACTTTTTGATTTGACGACTCTGAAATGCCCATTTTATTGGGTGCATTCCAAAGCTCTCCCACAGCTTCCAAAAGCGAGCCTTAGTCTTATGATTCTTCTTTTCTGACACCCATTCTTCCCTGACTGTCCCCATGTTTTAATACGAGTCTCCCTAGCACTAATCATGCTAAAGGTATGTGATCCTCTGGCTATCTTATTCAGACTTCACAACTGCAAACAGTGCTCAAAGCCAACAACGTGTCTTGTGTTCATAAATATGTCTATAGAATCATCTCGAGGAATTTTCATTGTTTGTAACATGGACAGAGCCCCCATTATCTTGGTGCAAATAAAAGTAGTTCTTAACAGAAATCTGTTTTCTTTACTGAACATTATGAAAGGCCCCTTGACCTTCAACTTGAGGAGTATAGCATTAAAAAAAAAAAAAAAAACAGATAAGATTCCACAGTAAACCATGAAAAATAGAAAAGAGACAGGGGAGAGAAAAGAAACTTGGCAAAGCACATCAAGAGTTATAAACAACGCTTCTCTCCTTTTATGATAATCAGACATAGACTACCAACAATAATATCTTGAGACTAAAGAAACTGGTGCTATGGAAAAAGTTAACAAATGTTAAAGCAGACCTTGTTCATTACTAAACAGTAAAATTAAAACAGCAATATTACCAATAGGACCTGGTGTCTTTAGAAGTTGAATTACATTTTATTCTTTTAGAACTTGGGACTAACTAAATACATAACTTGTGTGTGTGTGTGTGTGTGTGTGTGTGTGTGTGTGTGTGTGTGTGAGTTGCTTAGTCATGTCTGACTCTTTGCAACCCCATAGACTGTAGGGCCCCACCAGGCCCCTCTGTCCATGGGATTCTCAAGGCAAGAACACTGGAGTGAGTTGCCATTTCCTCTCCAAAAGGAACTATAGAAAGAAAGAAAGAAAGTGAAGTCACTCAGCCATGTCCGACTTACTCAGGGTCTAATACTATGTTTCAACACAATACGGTTTCAAACTGCATCTTTGTTTCAGCAAAATCTATGGCCCATTAAAACTTTGAAATATTCCATAATTCTCTAGAATTCAGAGTTCTCTGTCAAGACCTATTGCCTGGGCAGACAAGTTATCCTTTCTAGTTAAAATTTTCATAAAAGTGTGCAAAACCACATTGAATAAAAATAATGAATAGAGCAAAAGTAAAATCAAATTCCTAATTTTGAAAACAAAGTCATAAAGGGTTAAAAATAATGTCACAGTGTGGTCATTTTTGCAACCTGAAGTCCACAAACATAAATCTCCAGTGTCCCATGTAGCATGCTTCAAAATGACTCTAATCAGAAAGCAGACAGAGCTAAACTCTCCCTCAGGGGCTGAACGTCTGAAGTGAGCTGAGCGCCTAAAATAATCAGGTGAATATAGATGCTATAATTTCCAGGAAACCTCAGTCCTTCCAGGCCTGAGACTGACTTTACAATTTCTTTGAAATGCTGAAAAGAAGCCCAGAAATACTAAAAAAAAAAAACAAAACTTTCCAGAGAATCCAAACTGTAGACTGTAATACAAAGGTCAGTTTGTTTCCAAAGTAAATAAAATACTCCATTTGTATGATGGAGTACATGTTGAAATCCTGTTTATTACATGCAATGCAAGAGTATGTTTCTAAAATATTTCCTCAATGTCTTTCTCTGCTGATAGGCAGTCAAATCTGGTTTAATCTTGGTTGTCTCTACTCATTCGGGATTAGAATGAATTTTTGAATCATTGGCTGATAAAGGTTATGCAAGAAATAGGACTACCTCAAGCAGCATGTGTTAATTAAAAACAAACAACCCACAACTGTGGTTTCTAGGTAGAGATACCAAAGTTACTTGGGAAGCAAACTGATTTCACTTTATGAGTTATGAAGCTTCTATGGAAATCTGGATCATAATGTAAAGTAGTTATTTATTTAACGGGAAGGAAGCCAATGGCAAAGCCACTTGGAATTTCCAGTCTATTTATTCCCCAATAATATGCCTTCATATGTTTGATTCAAGACCTTATTTGATCACTGTGGGGAAAATTATAAGCGCCAAATGCCGTTCTTAGGAGGCTGGCCATGTATTAGGAGAATGCCATCTTATAACCTCAATGTTACTAATCTCTGAAAACTTACTGTTACCATAGACAATCTTCCTTTGGTCATTTGGAAGAAGGCATTCTCCTGACTCCCTTTATTCTGTGCCTCATACTACAGCCAAAGCAATCATTTTCAAGCTGTAAACACTAGGCTTCCCTCCAGCCCCTCAAACATCTCTTGCCCTGTTTTCTTGCTCTCAGTGTTTCGGCCACACGTCGTCACCGAGCCTCCCACGCGCGCCAGGGACAGGCACAGACCCTCACTTCCGCCTGAACAGTCTGGGTCCTCTCGTTGGCCGGTTAACTCCGATTAACTCCTATCCTCCAGCCACTCCCTTGGAGAAAACCGTCCTCCTCTTGTAGCACGTACCTACTCATTGGGAAGGGAGGAAGGAAAGAAACGGAAAAAGGGAGGAAGGAAGGAAGGGAAAGAAAGAAAGAAGAGGAAGGAAGAAGAGTGCACGAAAGGAAAAGAGAAAGAGAGAAAGGGGAAGGAGGGGAGGAGGCCGTAAGGAAGGAAGGGACAGAGAGAGAGAAAGGAAACGGGAGGGAGAAGAGAGGTAAGAAGAGAAACAAGTGAGGCCTTGGGGAGTTTACAGAGTAATATGCAAGAGCCGTCCACAGGACGGACACGTTAGTTTTTGTGTTCTTCTGGTCTTATGACAAATTATCATGGGAACTGGTATAATACAGCTTCTAAATTCTCTAGAAATATGTTATACTTTTCCTTTGTATAGATCTCCTCTAAATACACAAGAAATCTTTTCATTTTTTTCTGAAGATAGGTCTAAGAAGTCACAGTCCTTATCAATCAAGAGCTGGAAAAGAAAGTTGGCATTTTATCTCTTCAGTTGGCCCTAATAGACTCTGAAGTACATCGTGAACACCTAGAGGGACTTCTGTGTACACTGTTGCGGTTTGCACCAAAACCTATAAACATCTCTTTCAAAATTATTCATCTGGGGACAGTCTGATTAAACTATGTCCATGAGCGTTATCAAACAGGCAAAACAAATAGTATGTATATGGTCTTCTTTATCACAGTGGTACTTAAGGAAAGTAGTTTCAGGTTACCTATATTGCATATGAGGGTTTTTTCCAATGGTTTTGGGTCACATAAATGTTGAAAAATATATTCAAGGCTTATTTAGTCTTCCTACACATGAATGAGATTTGGAATCAGACTTGTTCATTCTAAACATTCTTCAATTTTCTGGAGGTCTCTAAGAATTTATGATAGAAAAATAATATAGTTATGAATACTGATGCAGTTTTACAGACATTCCTCCCCTCCAAATGCACAAACCAATCTTCCAATACTTGGATTTTAGCCATAGCCTATGCCTCTTTCTGGGCTTCCCTGGTGGCTCAGACAGTAAATAATCTGCCTGCAATGTAGGAAACCTAGGTTCAATCCCTGGGTGGCGAAGATCACCTGGAGAAGGGAATGGCTACCTACTCCAGTATCCTTGCCTGGAGAATTCCATGGATGGAGGAGAGATTGCGGGCTACAGTCCATGGGGTCACACAAAGTCTGACACAACTGAGCATGCATGTACACATACATTTATTGGGCTTCCCAAGTGGTGCTAGTGGTGAAGAAACCACCTGCCACTGGTGATCACTCTTATTTTCTAGTTTCTTCCATAGCTCCCATAAACCTGCCAAAATGAGTAGGAATTACACACAGCAGAGTAAGTAATAACAAGCCCCTGATTACATCATTCCACAGGCACAATTATGTAACTAATGTAAACCATTTAATCATTGCAGTTTAAGTCAACAGGAACTTGCCAATGTTACTATATCCTTTTTATTCCACAAAAAGTTGAACAAAAGTAATATGTATGCAAGTAAGCATTCTTTAGCAATAACAGGGAAAATAGTACCACACCAAAGAAAAATTTATTATTTCCATTAGCTTTTTAAAATATGTAAACAGTAATTTCCTTTAGAAGCATTAAGAACTATTTCCTGTCCTGGAACTATAAAACTCCTAGAAGAGAATATAGGCAATAAGCTTTTTGACATTGATCTTAGCAATAGCTTTAGGAATCTGTCTGCTTAGACAAGAGAAACAAAAGCAAAAGTGAAAAAAATGGGACTACATTAAACTAAAAAGCTTCTGCAGAGCAAAAGAAATCAACAACAAAACAGACAACCTAAGCAAATGGAAGAAGATATATGCAAATCATATATTCAATAGTGGTTAATGTCCAAAATATATAAAGAACTCATAAAATCAACAACAACAAAAAAAAACCAAACTACTCAATTAAAAAAATGGGCAAATGATAATATTTCAAGGAGACATACAAATTGCCAACAGGCACATGAAAACATGTTCAACATTACTAATTATAAGGAAAATACAAATAAAAACTACAGTGAGACATCATTATCACGAAGAAAAGAAATAAGAGGTGTTGGAAAAAAATATGAAAAAAGGGAATTCCCCTACTCTGTTGGTAGGTAGCTCCACTGTATGGAATACAGTGTGGAGAGCCCACAAAAAATTAAGAATAAAAATACTATATGATCCAGTACCCACTTCTGGGTACTTATCTGAAGTACACTAATTCAAAAAGATATACGCACCTTTGTGTTCACTGCACATTATTTACAATAGCTAAGCTATGGGAAATAAAACTAAGTGTCCATCAATGAATGAATGGATAAAGATGTGGCAAATAAACACACACACACACACATGTACACACACACAGACACAATGGAACATGACTTAGCCATAAAAAATGAAATACTGCATCTTCAACAACAGGTATAGAACTTGAAGGCATTATGCTAAGTGAAATAAGTCAGGTGAAGAAGGACAAATACCAAATGAATTTCACTCATATGTGCAAAATAAAATAAATGAAATAAATGAACAAATAAAACAAAACCACATAGGTAGCAAGAATAGGTTGGTGGTTACCAGAAGGGAAGGAGGGGCAGGATGAGGGTAAAATGGGTTCATATGTGTGGTAACAGAAAGATTTCACATACTAACAAGGTCATGCACAAAATCCTCCAAGCTAGGCTTCAACAATACGTGAACTGAGAATTTCCAGATGTACAAGCTGGATTTAGAGAAGGCAGAGGAATCAAAGATCAAATTGCCAATATCCATTGGGTCATAGAAACAGCAAGATAATTCTAGAAAAGCATCTACTTCTGTTTCAATGACTATGCTAAGGCCTTTGACTGTGTGGATCACAACAAACTGGAAAATTCTTTAAGAGATGGGAATACCAGAAGACCTTACCTGCCTCCTGAGAAATCTGTATGCAGATCAAGAAGCAACAGTTAGAATCAGACATGGAACAACAGACTGGTTCCAAATTGAGAAAAGAGGACACCAAGGATGTATATTGTCATGCTGCTTATTTAACTTATAAGCAGAATAATACATCATATGGAGAAGGCAATGGCAGCCCACTCCGGTACTCTTGCCTGGAAAATCCCACGGACGGAGGAGCCTGGTGGGCTGCACTCTATGGGGTCGCTGAGAGTTGGATGTGACTCAGTGACTTCACTTTCACTTTTCACTTTCATGCATTGGAGAAGGAAATGGCAACCCACTCCAGTGTTCTTGCCTGGAGAATCCCAGGGACGGGGGAGCCTGGTGGGCTGCTGTCTATGGGGTCACACAGAGTCAGACACGACTGAAGTGACTTAGCAGCAGTAGCAATACATCATATGAAATGCCAGGCTGGATGAAGCACAAGCTGGGAAAAAAAAAACAACAACTGCTGGGAGAAATATCAGTAACCTCCGATACGCAGATGACACCACCCTTATGGCAGAAAGTGAAGAGGAACTAAAGAGCCTCTTGACGAAGGTGGAAGAGAGTGAAAAAGTTGGCTTGAAACTCAACATTCAGAAAACTAAGATCATGGCATCTGGCTCCACTACTTTATGGTAAATAGATGGGGAAACGATGGAAACAGTGACAGATTTTACTTTCTTGGGCTCTAAAATCACTGCAGATGGTGACTACAGCCATGAAACTAAAAGATGCTTGTTCCTTGGAAGAAAAGCTATGGCAAACCTAGTCAGTGTATTAAAAAGCAGAGACATTAATTTGCCAACAAGGGTCCATCTAGTCAAAGCTATGGTTTTTCTAGTAGTCATGTATGGATGTGAGAGCTGGACTCTTGAGATTCCCTTTCGGTAGTGAGCATGCTTCTATAATGCATGCAGATGTCAAATTATAATTATGAACACATGACATTTACATAAGGTTATAAACCAACATGGGCTTTCCAGGTGGCACAGTGGTAAAGAATCTGCCTGCCAACGCAGGAGACACAGGAGACTGGGCTCAACCCCTGGGTCAGGAAGACCCCTGGAGTAGGAAATTTCAACCCACTCTAGTATTCTTGCCTGGAAAATTCCATGGACAGAGAAGCATGGCAGGCTACAGTCCATAGGGTCGCAAAGAGTAAGACATGACTGAAGTGACTTAGCACAGCACACACAACATAAACTAACATCACCATAATTTTAAAAAATCATGTTGTGTGACTCAAGGGTAATAAAACTCAAAAATCAACAGGACTTGAATTTGTCAGGTCCACATCATTCTATTTGATGAATAGATTGAACTGGTTCTTCCTGAGATAATGTGCTCACTTGGCCCTGACTGAGTGGTAACTTAAAGGAATCTCAAAAGAAAAAATGGCTGGGGGTTCTCTTGCTAAAAGGGCACATGGCAGCTGATTGGTGAATTTGGATGCCTGAGGTGCATTCACTTAGAAGCAAGTGTGCACTGTTACTGGTAAGTAACTCTGAAACTCAGTAATTTGATTTCAGCTTGGAGATACAGAGTAATTATCATAATCATATTGATAAGTTAATTTATAGTAATAGATGATGGCAAACTTAGGTTGAAATTTTACCTAGTGCTATGGGCTGAGTTGTTCAAATTCAATGTTCAAAATGTTGAAATTCAAATGTTGAAATCCTAACCCACAGTACCTCAGAATGTGACTGTATTTAGAGATTGGGCCTTTCAGTGTATTAACATAACATGAGGTCATGTGCCTGGACCCTAATTCAATATAACTGATGTCCTTACAAGAAGAGGCGCTTAAGACAAAGGCACACACAGATAAAGGACCATGCAAAGACACGGGAGGAAGATTGTAAACCAAGGAGAGAAGGCTCAAAGAGATCCACCCTGCTGACATCGTGATCTCAGATTTTAGTCTCCAGATCTGTGAGAAAATAAACATCCATTTATACCATCCAGCCTGTGGTACTCATTATAGAAAGCTGCATCCATAAGCTTCCTTCATAGCCCTATCAGTTTCATAGAAATTCAGAGTCCCGGGCCACCCCAGAGCTACAGGAAGACTCAAAGCCCAAACTCAAAGCAAGCAGACGCGTCACTGATTCCCCTGTCCAGGCTCAGGGTCTTCTTTCACGGCTCTCTGCATTTCTTATAAACGCGGGGTCCATACACTGTGTCACACCTACTAGTTTACATTCCATTTCCCCTCTGAAGAGACCTCAGAGCAAGGACCGGGTCTATGCCATGCTGTGCTAAGTCGCTTCAGTCGTGTCCGACTCTGCGACCCTATGGACTGGAACCCGCCAGGCCCCTCTGNTTCTTATAAACGCGGGGTCCATACACTGTGTCACACCTACTAGTTTACATTCCATTTCCCCTCTGAAGAGACCTCAGAGCAAGGACCGGGTCTATGCCATGCTGTGCTAAGTCGCTTCAGTCGTGTCCGACTCTGCGACCCTATGGACTGGAACCCGCCAGGCCCCTCTGTCCCTGGGATTCTCCAGACAAGAATACTGGAGTGAGTTGCTGTGCCCTCCTCCAGGGGACCTTTGCAGTACAGCGATCCAACCCGCATCTCTTATGTCTCTTGCATTGGTAGGGGAAGCCCAACCATGTACATACATTTTTGTAAATACAACACAGACTTTTTTTTTGAGGGGGGGTTTCCCTTTTATTTTTTACTATTTTTTAAAAAATTTTTATTTTTACTTTATTTTACCTTACAGTACTGTATTGGTTTTGGCATACATTGACATGAATCTGCCACGGGTGTACATGAACTCCCAAACATGAACTCCCCCCCCCACCCCACATCATCCCTCCAGATCATCCTCATGCACCAGCCCCAAGCATCCTGCATCCTGCATCGAACATAGACTGACGATTCATTTCTTACATGATAGTATACATATTTCAATGCTATTCTCCCAAATCATCCCACCATTTCCCTCTCCCTCTCCCTCTCCCTCTCCCTCAGAGTCCAAAAGTCCGCTCTACACCTCTGTGTCTCTTTTGCTGTCTTGCATACAGGGTCCTCATTACCATCTTTCTAAATTCCATATATATGTGTTAGTATACTGCACAGACTTTATAGCAAGTACTGAACAACTATCTCTGAAACATAAGAAACCAGAAAATAAAGGAGTTAGATTAGCTAATTTTTAAGATCCTTCAAAGCTCTGAAATTCTATAAAGATGTAATTTTAATTCTGGTGTGAGGGGCCACTCGTTGTTCATGACTGAACTCAGGCTGTATCTCCTTAAGATGCAGATTTTGTTTCAGTCAGTGTAGGGATCCTGAGACTCTCTATTTCTAACACGAGCTCCCAAGTGATGCTGATGCTGGAACACCTTGAATAACAAGGTCTTAAAGCTCAACATAAATCCAAGAACCAGCTTTTGATCTTTAAAATCCCACTCTTACAAGCCTATAACACTTTAAAAGTAATAGAGGGCATTAACAGGCCCTAGGTTGGCCCCCTTTAATGAGACTCAGGCACCAGCTATAGAACTTAAAAAAATAAAATAAAAGCTCTACCGCATTATAATATCTATAATACATTTTTGCAAACCCTTTCAGTACCCACTCTTTGAGTGCAAAAACAAGAGAATGTTGCCTTTTTGCTCCTCAGGAATTTTTTGAAGTTTATACCTTTGTCCTAAAGGTGACATCCCCTCCCCCCGCAACCAGTTGCCAGGTAATCTTTGTGAAAGTGGAGGTTCTTTTGAAGTTTTAAGATTGAACAAGGAAAATACACTTTCAGAAATACTAAGTGACTGCACAAGCTGAATCACTCCTTGACCCTGGAAACCCTCTTCGTGAGGTTTCTGAAGTGTGAAGTATGCCCAGAGAGAGGAATGCTATTTTTATTTATTTAATAAATACTCATTCTACTTTTTTATGTCCCAGGCACCATTTTATGAAATTGACTAAGAGCCATTCAGTCCTCATAACAACTTGATGAAATACATACTGCTACCACTATTTTTAAAATGATGAAAGGCACAGAGACCTAACTCAAGCATGGTCCCACAGCTGGTAAGTAGAGATTAACTTAGCATGTAGAGGACAGCAAGGGCTCCATGTCACAAGGAGAGAGAAAGAGGGAGAGAAATTAGATGCCCATCTATGAATTTACAAACACTTTCTGCATTCTAACTAGGACTAAACATAAACTAGACAATTTGGTCTTAATCATGATTTCGAAGTAAGATATATGCATTACTACATTTGTTCCTATTATTACTTGAAACACCTAAACACAGACTTCATTTTCCATGAGCAAATTGGGTGTCTTATCCAAACTCACTATTTCTTTGGTACTGATTTCCTCAATTTTAATGTATCCCATTGTTGATTACTATTCTGTGTTTTTAAAAAGACTCAACATGAAAATCTCATTATAAAAATAAAATACAAAAATAAAAGAGACCAGCCAGATAGTTTCTAGATTTAGTAACTGGGGGAAGGAACCTTTTAAAAAAATATTAAAACCAACTACACTTGTCAATTAGTATCTCTTATTCACATTTGAACATTTATCTGTGTATAAATGTATCCTGTATTTCTTTCATAGTAGAACATTATATGAAGCCGTGTGAATGACTTCAAATTTTTATGTCCTTAGTTTTTCTTTTTTCTGGCTTTAACATACACATCGAGTTCTGTCAGCATTAAATATAAGGTTCTGGATGAACTAAATACAAGTATTAATTTTTAATGGTTGAGAGCAGAGGACAGCAGGACCAAGAGTGAGAAGGTTTTCAAGAGAAAGGGGAAGAACATCCCTATCAAAAAGCAAAATGTCAGTTCAGTTAACTGGAGTAAGAATGTCTGATGTTGAAAAAATAGCATTCTCACCTCAATTTTCTGCAAAAATACAAAGAATTAATTTATCAGGAACTATTTGAGAGCTGTAAAGAACAGCTTCCCTGGTGGCTCAAACGGTAAAGGGTCTGTCTACAATGCGAGAGACCTGGGTTTGATCCCTGGGTCAGGAAGATCCCCTGGAGAAGGAAATGGCAACCCACTCCAGTACTATTGCCTGGAAAATCCCATGGACAGAGGAGCTTGGTAGGCTACAGTCCATGGGGTCGCAAAGAGTCAGACACGACTGAGCGACTTCACTAGTCACTAAAGAACAGAGCCCATCTATACATAGATGCACTTTACACCTGTGTGCGGATCGTTCAATTCACATTTACTTAGCACTTACGAGGTCAAACGGGCAATAAAAATATGTCCATGTATTAAAATTCGTAAATGGACAACCATTCAAAATTCAGGCTTTGATTACTTTAGATGTTATTTTATCTGTAAGTCAACTACTGTGGCTGTAGGCTCACACTATTGCTAGCTTTCTTAAAAGCCCTTTGTCTGAGCATTGCACCATATCAGTTTGTCCTTTAGATAACTGGGGCATATGTTTTCTACAGCAGATCTATAGTAGCTCAGAGATATCAAATTGTATATGCTATGCTTAGTTTTGTAAAAATTACAAAATCAATTTAATCTCAGGAAGGATGTGAGAATCATATCACCTAACCACCTGGTACTCTATATTTGAAAACTGAGTTACACAATCCTCATTCCTATTGATCTTACATTGACCAATTCACCACTCTAGGTTGTACACATGGAACATGCAGCTTGGAAAGCAAAAATCTCTCCTTTCAAATAACTATTTAAACCTAAACAAACATAGGATTCTATTTAAAAATTAACACTCATGACACACTCATGAGGTGACTGGCATAGAAAGATCCTTTCACTTTATCATATTTCTAAATATCTCTCAAAAATACTTTCATTTTCAAGGAGACTTTGTGAAATTTGCCTTCTTCAAAGCTAATAGACCTAATAAAACTGACAGTTTAGAGGTAACTGTGCTAACGGAAACACACAAAATATTAAAAATTTGGAACAGGAAACAAACAAAGATGACTTACATCCTCAGTAGCAAATGTACTCCCTAAGAAATGAGAAAGGAAATAATAGCAAATTTTAGTGAGGGTTTATGAGTATTTAATGAGGGTCTATGTGTGTTTTATTTTGTGTGAAGTACATAAAAGAAAAGAGGCCAAATATAGGTTTTAATGAGACATTGTAGAGTTTTACAATTGTTAAATCTGGTGTCGGTTGCTGCAGAAGGTTGTGATTGAAAATTTTCCTGTGGAAAAAGAAATGTCACAGTATTTTGATAAGCAAGAGATGAACTTTTTTTTTCCCCTTGTGCCATCAGCAAGACGAAAAGAACAAAATGCATCATTTATTACCCACAGCTCGACCATTATCTCCTGGTGAGACACTTGTTTTAAAACACACAAGGACCTTTCTTCCCCCTTCTACAAAGTCTAGAGCTCTCTGCGAGGCTCCGTCTCCCTTAAAGCCATGAAAGTAAGTTGACACTTGTGTGGCCAAAGTTTCTAGGCAACCACAGAAGGGCACTCTATACCCTCCAGGTCACAGCCAGTTCTGAAGTACAGAGGAAGCATACGAACAGCATATGTCTCTTTGATCACAGATATCATCTAAAACTGATGTGGAGAGAAAATCCTGTTCAGCACCAAAGGTTTTACAGACTCTTTTTCTGACTTCACCCACTGAGTAAAGAAAGGGTACCTTGCTCAAATTATTGGGCTGAACATTGCTCAGTGCTAACATTGAAAAGTCAACGTGTGTGTCTAAATGTGTTTATGCGTGTGCGTGTGTGTCTGTGTATGTGAGAGAGAGAGAGAGAGACAGACACCCAAGAATATTTCTATGATTGCCAAAGCCATGACAAATTAGGTAAGGCAAAATTGGATGAAGTGTTTAGTGTAGTGTAGACATCCTTATTCTTTATTTATTCACTCTGCAAATGCTTTTAAGCATTAACTTTGGGCATGGAGGGTATCTCTGAGAATCAGAATCCTTCTTGTCTTAGAGGATTTAAGGTACAAATATGTACAATTATGTTGACTTTACTCTATCAAGAAAAATTTACATTTTATTTAATAACTAATCTATTTTGGTAAACTTTCCAGCATTTACATAATTACACTTCCCTAACTGCTGCTTGCTACTCGGAAGGAAAGTTATGACCAACCCAGACAGCATATTAAAAAGACAGACATCACTTTGTCAACAAAGGTCCATCTAGTCAAGGCTATTGTTTTTCCAGTGGTCATGTATGGATGTGAGAGTTGGACTATAAAGAAAGCTGAGCACTGAAGAACTGATGTTTTTGAACTGTGGTATTGGAGAAGACTCTTGAGAGTCCTTTGGACTGCAAGGAGATCCAACCAGTCCATCCTAAAGGAGATCAGTCCTGGGTGTTCATTGGAAGGACTGATGTTGAAGCTGAAACGCCAATACTTTAGCCACCTCATGCAGAGAGCTGACTCATTTGAAAAGACCCTGATGCTGGGAAAGATTGAAGGCAGGAGGGGACGACAGAGGATGAGATGGTTGGATGGCATCACCGACACAATGGATATGGGTTTGGGTGGACACCAGGAGTTGGTGATGGACAGGGAGGCCTGGCATGCTGCGGTTCATGGGATTGCAAAGAGTCAGACACGACTGAGCGACTGAACTGAACTGAACTGAACAGCCCTCAATTATACAATATAAGCTCTTTCCTTTGCATGTTGGGATTTTAGGAGGGTTAATATTTCACAAGAAAGTGTCCAGAGGCTATGAGAAATTCTATTAGTCATCACTTTTTATTTGACACAAGGGCTTCCTTGATATCTCAGTTGGTATAGAATCTACCTGCAGTGCAGGAGACCAGGGTTCGATTCCTGGGTCAAGAAGATCCTCTAGAGAAGGAAACGGCAAACCCTCCAGTATCCTTGCCTGGAAAATCCCATGGACAGAGGAGCCTGGTGGGCTCCAGTCCATGGGGTTGCAAAGAGTTGGGCATGACTGAGTGATTAACACTCTAGGTAGATACCATTTTAAATTGAAGCAATGTAAAATGGTACAGCCTCCATGGAAAACAGTATGGCAATTCCACATAAAATTAAATACAGAATTATCATATGACCCAGAAATCCCATGACTTCTGGGTATATAAGTAAAAGAACTGAAAGCAGGGACTCAAACAGATATTTGAACAATGCATTCAATATCCATGGTTACTTCCCTCGTGGCTCAGATGGTAAAGTGTCTGCCTGCAATGCGGGAGCCCTGGGTTTGATCCCTGGGTTGGGAAGATCCCCTGGAGAAGGAAATGGCAAGCCACTCCAGTATTCTTGCCTGGAAAATTCCATGGACAGAGGAGCCTGGTAGTCTACAGTCCATGAGGTCAACACGACTAAGTGACTTTACTTTCACTTTCAATGTTCATAGCATTATTCACAACAGCAAAAAGGTGAAAGCAACTCAAGGAACCATCACTGGATGAATGAATAAGCAAAATGTGTTATATGCAGACAATGGAATATTATTCAGCCTTAAACAGGAAGGAAATACTAACACATGCCACACCATGGATGAAACTTGAAGACATTATTACATGAAATAAGCCAAGACACAAAGGGACAAATACTGCATGATTCCACTTAGATGATGTACATAAAATAGTTAAATTTACAGAGACAGAGAGCAGACAGCTGGTGGTTGCTAGGAGCTGGAAGGAGGGAGGAATGGATAGTTTTGTTTAATGGGTACAGATTCAATTTGGGAAGATGCAAAAGTTCTAGAGATGGATGGTGGTGATGGTCACCCAACAATGTGAATGTACTTGATGCCACTGAGCTGTATACTTAAAAATGGTTAGAAGAGTAGGCTTTTGTTATGTATGTGTTACCACAATAAAAAATCTATAAATGGCAAAAAAATAAAATAAATAAATTGAAGTAATGAAAAAATGAAGAGGTTTATTCATGGAACAATTTGAAGTTAGTCAGGACTAGAACATGGGCTGCTACACATGGTCAATACATTCTCACTGCACTGTCCNAATGAGTAGCCATAGGGATAGCTGGCTGGGTTGGTGGGTGAGGGAGTGAAGCGGTCTGGATGGCACCCTTGTGTCTTCGGTGGGGTTCTTGTCTCCATTTTTCAATTAGAATTGTGACCACTAGAGGGCGATGTCGGACAAGAGAAAGGAAAAAAGATGCTTCACTGTTGTTTCTAGGACTGGAGAAAATATTAAAAATACATTTCTCGTGTAGATTTAAACCAAAAGGGGCGGCTCTAATTCACAGAGCAATTAAAGTGAGCATTGCTTTCCCCTGGGCTTGCAGGCTGCTGAGAACCTTTTTCAAACCACAGGCACATGTGGGCCACCCCTGACCTTTCTAGATTTAAAATCAACAGATCAATGGGAGGGGGGACATCTTGGTTGGCCTGAAAAGTGGATGTTTATAGATAATAGGCTGTTTTAAAGAAAAGACATTTTGCAGTTTCCCAGACTTTTACAACATTGATGGGAGTTAATGTTTCGAGAAATGGTATTATGATGAAGTTGTATGCTGAACTAATTTTCCGTAAATAAAACCATACATTTCTACAGATCGCTTTTCCTGCCCTATCACGGGGGTGTGTACTCTTGGTGGATGAACATTCTCTCCTCTTCCTCCACCTGCCCTGCTCCTCTCCATGAGCCCTGGAGTAAGAGAGACCTGGCTTTGAATCTGGGCCATGTTGCCACAGCTTGTGTGACCTTGGGAAAGTCACTTATGTTCTTGGAGGTTAGGATTGTCACCTAAAGAGTGACAATCTTTGCCTAAAGAGGGAGAGGAATTATACTTCAAGTTTGTCATGACATCCAANACTAGAGGGCGATGTCGGACAAGAGAAAGGAAAAAAGATGCTTCACTGTTGTTTCTAGGACTGGAGAAAATATTAAAAATACATTTCTCGTGTAGATTTAAACCAAAAGGGGCGGCTCTAATTCACAGAGCAATTAAAGTGAGCATTGCTTTCCCCTGGGCTTGCAGGCTGCTGAGAACCTTTTTCAAACCACAGGCACATGTGGGCCACCCCTGACCTTTCTAGATTTAAAATCAACAGATCAATGGGAGGGGGGACATCTTGGTTGGCCTGAAAAGTGGATGTTTATAGATAATAGGCTGTTTTAAAGAAAAGACATTTTGCAGTTTCCCAGACTTTTACAACATTGATGGGAGTTAATGTTTCGAGAAATGGTATTATGATGAAGTTGTATGCTGAACTAATTTTCCGTAAATAAAACCATACATTTCTACAGATTGCTTTTCCTGCCCTATCATGGGGGTGTGTACTCTTGGTGGATGAACATTCTCTCCTCTTCCTCCACCTGCCCTGCTCCTCTCCATGAGCCCTGGAGTAAGAGAGACCTGGCTTTGAATCTGGGCCATGTTGCCACAGCTTGTGTGACCTTGGGAAAGTCACTTATGTTCTTGGAGGTTAGGATTGTCACCTAAAGAGTGACAATCTTTGCCTAAAGAGGGAGAGGAATTATACTTCAAGTTTGTCATGACATCCAAAAATAAGACGCGGAAAGTTTCCAGCTTGGCACCTCAGGCAAAGCCCTCGGCTCATGGGAGCCATCTTTCATGTTATGCTCCCATTTGCTTGGGGGCAGGGTCAAGACCAAGAAGTAGGCACAAGTCACCTTGGGAACACCCCCTGGCTTCAGCTCTTTGCCCTTCTCTCCCTTTGCATGGGGCACAGGAAGTTTTGTTGTCAAAAAGCACAGACAGATCTTCAGTGAGAATGAACCCGTTGCTCCTCCCTAGTGTTACAACTAACTCACCCCAAGATTTGCATTTGTCTGAATTGGAGAGGGAAAGAATGGTGGCCTTTCAGAATCAAATCCTACGTGGTGCTAATAATGATGATAAGTATACGGACATTTCCTGGCACATATAATATGGTCTGCACTGTGCTAAATGTTTTATATGCATTATCTTCTTTACTTCTCACTACAAACTCTGTGAGGTAGGTGTTTTATCATGTTCTTTTTACAGATGGGGAAATGGGGGATCAGAGAGTTTAAGGAACTTGGGCTGAGATCACACAGCTATTAAGTGGGCAAAACTGGAGTCAAACTCAGGTCTGACTTCAAAGCTTGCTGTTGAGAAGGAAACTGGAAATAAAAATATGTGCATCACTCATACAGTCTACCACGCTGATATCATAGAAAGATGTAGCATGTTGGGAGCTTGAAGGGAAGGAGAGGCACATGTAAGAGACAGACTCAGAAAAACTTGGTGGAGGTGATGCTTTCTGAGCAGTGACCTAAAGATTAGGGAGGGTTCCAGCAGGCAGAGATGAGGTAGGAAGAAGCCTTTACAGGTGAAGGCAAAGGCAGAGACGCTGGCAAGCATGGGTTTGCTCTGGGGACATGGATGTGTTCAGTAATGCATCACCATATGACATTGGTGCTACCTGTCATTATGGAGGAGGAAAATGAAGCACAGAGAAGGTGGCTAACTTGGCGAAGGTCACACAGCTAAGTGGTAGAGTTGGCATTTGAACTGCCGCATGTCTCTTAGACCACCTTTAAGGTGGAGATCACCTATGGATCTTAACTCAGTCATTAAGAGATTGTGGCTTTAGGGAGGATTCTGGGTCCAGCAGCCCAGCCACACCCAAGCCAGTACCATGTGTCCCCACCTGGAAGTGTGTGGGAGCCAGGGTGCGGGAGAATACTAGGGAGAAGGAGAAGTATAATAAGGCGGTGCCTTTGCACCACACTTGCTTTTCTTTTCCTCCTGCCTTGGCATTCAGTTACTCTGTTGCATTCTGTTCCATTGAATAATAATAATAACTCATTAACTACCTGTCAACCCTGAGATAATGAAGACAGGGTGGAGGCCGGGTGTCATAGCTAGGAAGTGGATGGAAGGTTCAAGAGCACCCAGTGCCGCTGACCACTCTCCTGCTCCCCTTCCTGGTAGTTCTCTTCCTAGTCTTACAACAGTTCCAGAAATGTCTCCGCGGCTCGAGGAGTCTCTGTTGCCAGCCGGAGCCTGTGGAGCGGGCCTGGGAGCCTGGAGCCTGCTTCCTGGCCCAGGGCTGTCTCTGCTGCCCCTGCTCTCCAGCCCTGAGGGCCTCTGCTGCTTCCTCCTGTCTGTCTGCAGTCAGCAGCTGCCCCTGGACTGCGAGTGTCNCCTTTAAGGTGGAGATCACCTATGGATCTTAACTCAGTCATTAAGAGATTGTGGCTTTAGGGAGGATTCTAGGTCCAGCATCCCAGCCACACCCAAGCCATTATCATGTGTCCCCACCTGGAAGTGTGTGGGAGCCAGGGTGGGGGAAAATACTAGGGAGAAGGAGAATTATAATAAGGCGGTGCCTTTGCACCACACTTGCTTTTCTTTTCCTCCTGCCTTGGCATTCAGTTACTATCTTGCATTCTGTTCCATTGAATAATAATAATAACTCTTCCCTGGTGGCTCAGACGGTAATGTGTCTGCCTCCAATGCGGGAGACCTGGGTTCGATCCCTGGGTCGGGAATATCTGCTGGAGAAGGAAATGGCAATCCACTCCAGTGCTATTGCCTGGAAAATTCCATGGACAGAGGAGCCTGGTAGGTTACAGTCCATGGGGTCACAAAGAGTCGGACACGACTGAGCGACTTCACTTTCACTTTCAACCCTGAGATAATGAAGACAGGGTGGAGGCTGGGTGTCATAGCTAGGAAGTGGATGGAAGGTTCAAGAGCAGCCAGTGCCGCTGACCACTCTCCTGCTCCCCTTCCTGGTAGTTCTCTTCCTAGTCTTACAACAGCTCCAGAAATGTCTCCGCAGCTCGAGGAGTCTGTGTTGCCGGGCCGGAGCCTGTGGCGCTGGCCTGGGAGCCTGGAGCCTGCTTCCTGGCCCAGGGCTGTCTCTGCTGCCCCTGCTCTCCCGCCCTGAGGGCCTCTGCTGCTTCCTCCTGTCTGTCTGCAGTCAGCAGCTGCCCCTGGACTGCGAGTGTC
>SJYX01010129.1:0-11861 GCA_006410675.1 Oreotragus oreotragus | reverse complement strand
GAAATGGAATCATAAAAAGCCTCTCAAGAGAAGGCAGAAAAAGAGAGAGGGGGTGCACACCAGACAAATAAAATAAGTGGAAACAAGACAGAGCTCAGCCAAGTCATGTCAACAATCCCATTAAATGTAAATGGTATAAATACCCCCCAGTTAAAAGGCAGAATTATCCAATTGGATGAAATAGCAAGATGCTTGCCTCCAAGGCACACGCTCAAATTATGAAGACACAAATATGTTAAAAGTAAGAGGATGGAAAGAATATACCATGTTAACACTAATCAAAAGAAAAACAGGGTGGCTAGATTAGTACCAAAGCAGATTTCAGAAAAAGGACACCAAGAGAGTTATAGAAGGTTATTTCATAGTGACAAAAAGATCAGTTCTGTAGAAGGATGTAAGAACCCTAAGTGCTAATAAAGAGCTTCCAAGTACAGGCAACAAAAACACAAGGAGAAATAGAAAAAACCCACGATTATAATCAGATTATTTCTGTACCCCTGTTTTAGGCACTGGTGGAACAAATAGAAAATCAGTGGATAGAAAATTTGATTGACACCAATTAACTTACTTACCTGACATGTATAGACCTCTGGATGCTTTCTTTACAAACGCACTTGTAACGGTTATCAGATAAACCATATTATGGTTCATAAACCAAGTGTCAATAAATGCAGAATTATGCAAGCCTTACAGATGTGCTCCCTAACCACAAGGGAATCACCTTAAGAATCAAGTAAGAGAAAGATATCTATAAAATCTCTGAATATTTGGAAACTGAGCTATATTGTTCTAAATAATGCATGGGTCAAAGTAGAAATCCAATGGGAAATTAGAAAGTGTTCAAGCTGAATGAAAATGAAAACACCATATCGACACTTGCAGGATGTCACTAAGGCAGTTCTTCATGAGACATTTAGAGCAGAAAATACCTCTGTTAGAAAAGGAGAAAGCCCTCAAATCAGTGACCTCAGCTTCTACTCTCAGAAGCTGAAAGAAAAAGCAAATTAAACCCAAGTAAGCAGAAGAAAGGAAATAATGAAAATTACAGCAATCGATGAAATAGAAAATAGAAAGATGATAAGGAAAAAGATTATGCCAACGCTGGTTCTTTGAGGACATCAATAAACTTGATAAACCTTTAGCCAGACTAACCCAGAAAAGAAAGAAAGGAAAAAGGCACAGTCTACCAGCAGCAGAAATGAAAGCTGGGACACGACTTCAAGGCTTTGTCAAAGACCAGATGTCCGCATGTACAGGTGCGTCCAGTTCCAAGCGCTCTGCTGTTGCATTTTCCAAATGTCTGTCTTAGGCCACCGTCTCGATTGCTGCCTCTCCATAATAAGTCTCCAAATCAGGTTTCGTTAGTTCTCCAGCTCTTTTTCACACGTGTCTTGGCGATCCTCGGTATTTTGCATTTCTGTGTGAATTCAGCCATCAGATCATCACTTCCTCTAAAAAGCCTGCTGGGATTTTGACAGATCAGGCTGGGGAGAACGGGCATCTGAAGACAGTCTTGACGACGCGGCCGTGGGGGCTCACTCCTCGCGGTCAAGTCTGTCGCGTGTCTCTGAGCGCGTTACGGTTTTCACTGTGCAGGGGGGCCCAGCTCTGGCCAGATTCACCCTGAACCGTTTCATCGTGTTTTGAAGATGTTGTAAAGGTAATTGTGAATTTCCGTCATGATGGTTTGTTGCAGCTGAGGTCAGAAATCCCAGAATTTCTCCAAAGGGTGCCACAGGTTCTGCCCGTGAGTGTTCAGCCCTGCGGGCTGCAGTGGTGAGGTCTGAGGGAAGAAGAGAGAGGACCCTTCTGTGTCGTGACTTTTTTTTTTTTTGGTGTTTCTCCAGCTGTCTACCCTTTGTCCTGTTCATTGTTTGGGCAGGCGTGGGGGTTGGCGGAGGTGCTTTCTCGCTTTCTGGGGAGGGATCACCCAGTTGTCTCCTGGCGGACGGCCAGGCCCAGTGATGTGAGGGCCAGAGACAGTGGACCCGGGGCCCTTCCGTGGTATCACCTCGTGGCCTAACTCCACGTGGCATGTCTGTGCTTGAAAGAGGAAGGACGCTCGGGTTCCCGGTGGCATTTCGTCTCCATTGGTGTTTAATGTGCTTGCCAATCTGTCCGTTTGAAGGGAAAGATGTTCAAACAGTGGCCGTGACTCAGGCCCCAGCCCTGCACCGGAGCCTGCGGGCCTCTGTGTCTCCCCTGGGGGCAGGGGGCATGTGCTGAGCATCCCCTCCCTCCATCCCGGAGCACAGTCAGCTTGACACCAGCCTCCGTGTGGTCCAGCGTGGCGCTGNCAAACAGTGGCCGTGACTCGGGCCCCAGCCCTGCACCGGAGCCTGCGGGCCTCTGTGTCTCCCCTGGGGGCAGGGGGCATGTGCTGAGCATCCCCTCCCTCCATCCCGGAGCACAGTCAGCTTGACACCAGCCTCCGTGTGGTCCAGCGTGGCGCTGTGCCCCTTGGAGTCGCCGGGCAGCTGTGCGGCCACAGGAAGCCGCGGGCCCGCCTGGGAACCTCCTTGGCGTCACTCGGAACATCACGCAGGGCGGGGTGTGCCCACTCTGACCAGGGACAGGTCGCGTGGCGCCTCCTGCTTGCCTGGGGGGCAGTGATGAGCGGAGTGTGGGGGCCGTGCTCGGCAGGACGAGGGCTCCGCTTCCAACCTACCTGCAGCACTGCCAGCCCCCCACCCGCGTGCCCCATGCCTGGCCTGTCCTCGGAGCTTGTCCACACCCGGCGCCCCGGGGCTACATCGGGCCTTGGAACCAGGACTGCCGACAGGATGCATCCAGGGCTCCCTCACCTGCTGCAGCTCCAGAACAGGCTTCCAGAGGCTTCTGCGTGGAAGCCCTGACTTGTCAGTACCGCCTCCCCCAACGGGTGACCTGTGGAGATGTGAGGTGGGCAGGCCTGGGCACTCACCGTCTGATAGTAGCTTTGGCCGCTNTACATCGGGCCTTGGAACCAGGACTGCCGACAGGATGCATCCAGGGCTCCCTCACCTGCTGCAGCTCCAGAACAGGCTTCCAGAGGCTTCTGCGTGGAAGCCCTGACTTGTCAGTACCGCCTCCCCCAACGGGTGACCTGTGGAGATGTGAGGTGGGCAGGCCTGGGCACTCACCGTCTGATAGTAGCTTTGGCCGCTTTTCATCTGTAGCGCCTGAGCCTGGCACCCGTTGGCCGCTCTGTCCCCGGCTCTCGGGCACTCCTGCCTGCAGGAGGCACGTGGTAAGTGAGGGGTGGAGGAGGAAGGCTACCTGCCTGCTATGTAGTGAGCAGTGAAATACGGGAGCTGTTAGGACCGTATGAGTCACAGCCAGGACGTTTATAGCCGTGGCTTTGTAAAAGCACGATGAGGAACCAGATGAGGATTTACAGCAACTTTATCCACAGTCGCCAGAACCCGGAAGTGAGCAGAACGTCCTTCAGTAAAACTGTGGTACACCCATCATTTGGTGATAAAAAGAAATGAGCTGTCAAGCCACAAAAAGACATGGAGGAACCTTAAAAGCATCTGACTGAGGGAAAGATGCCAATTTGCAAAGCCTCCCCGGTATGTAATTCCAGCTATATGACATTCTGGAAAAGGCAAGGCTCTGGAGACAGTCAGAGGATCATGAGTTGGGGGAGAGGGGAGTGACTGCGCGGACCGCAGAGAATTCTGGGGGTGCTGCTGTGCTGCAGGATGCTGGCGCGGTGGCTGCGTGACAGCGAGCACTTGCCAAAACCCGCAGAACGCACACGGGCTTCCCAGGTGGTGCCAGTGGTGGAGAGCCTGCCTGCCAGTGCAGGAGGTGCAGGAGGCCAGAGTCCCCTCCCTGGGTCGGGAAGGTCCCCCGGAGGAGGAATGCACTGCAGTGCTCTTGCCTGGGAAATCCCGTGGGCGGAGGAGCCCGGTGGGCTGCAGTCCACGGGGCCACAGAGAGTCGGACGCGACTGAGTGGACACACATACGCAGAATGTACAACAGCAAGCGGGAGCCTCCAGGTGAACCGAGCTTTCAGCGAGTGATGCCGTGTCGCGGTTGGCTCCCGCATTGCAGCAGGGTCGCACATCGACACCTGATGGCAATGATGGGGGTCTGGGTTGCGGGAACGTGGGAGGGTCCACGAGATCGCTCCCTCATATCTGCTCAATGTTCCACAATATAAGCTCTTAATTGAAAGGACATGCGATCACGCACAGCCTCCCAAGTTCTCACCTGCGGCAGAATGGGATTCTTAGGGAGCCTGTCATCCGTACTGGACAGAGGAGAGAAGCTGCTCTGGAACCGTCGGCAGCGTTCCAGGGGGGCGAGGACCAGACCGTGTCGCTGGCCTTCCCGTCCATCAGGGGGACGGCCCCCCTCAATCCCATCAGAGCTGAGGCCCCGGAAGGAAAGGGGGCGTCCGGAAGTGGCTGGTGGGGCAGGGAGGTGCGTGTGATCGCTGGTCCGGGACTTCGGGCAGGTGCAGACCTGGCGTCTTCTCCCCGCATGCTGCTCTGGGGAGGGGCCCGGGAACCTAGGGGTCCCGGGCACAGCAGCACAGGCAGCTTGCCTCCCAGACCGAGGTCACGGGGCATCATCACCCACGTGGAGGACTTCCTGCCCCCAGCGGCCCCCATTCCCTCCGTGGCCACAGGTTGCTGCAGGCTCTCCTTCACACTTTTCTTTTTTCCAAATTAACCTCCCTACCACACAGCAGCTTGCTGCCCTCTAGGCCTGCAGCCTCCTCCTCTGGCGCACGCAGCTGACACCACTGCCCAGGGGCCCGTGTTCTGCCGTCGGGCTTGCCAGTGCGCCTGCACTCTGGTTCTGTAGCCAGAGCTCCGGGTAAGACTGGCAGGTCCTCCATCCATCCGCCACGCGGATATAGACGGACCCCAAGCCCAGAAGCCCCCTGTGGAGAGCAGCAGCGCCTGGGCCCTGAATCTCTCCTTGGAGACGAGCTGCCCCCTCCAGACGAGAAATGACTTCCCACGGGACTGAGCTCCTACTCATCCGAGAGTGCTGGTGTGAGCAGCGGGTGTGAGCTAGTACAGGGACGGCACACAGGTCCCCCAGGTGACCCCTTGACACCCGAGTGCAGTAGAGCCAGAAGGGACCTTCATGCGGTCCGGCTTATCCCACGCGCTCCCCAGCGAGGGCACGTGTCTGGCCAGGGGCCACAAGTGTGCGTGTTCGCCGCTCAGTCGTGTCCAGCTCTTTGTGACCCCGAGGACTGAAGCCCGCCGGGCTCCTCCGTGCATGGTTAAGAGGGCGGGGTGGGGGTCCTGACCCTGATTCACTACGGCCGTGACCTCCAGCACCCGGGGGTCAGGAGAGGAGGTCCGGTGGGTGAGCAAGAGGGAGAAAAAGAGCAGTTCGCCTTCTCCCTGGCGGAAGTTCTCTCTCCCGGTGCAGGGGACACGGGTTCAGGCCCTGGTCGGGGGTCTAAATCCCGCACGATGCTCACGGCACCGTCACAGAAGAACAAAGGCTTGCTGGGATTGTCACGGGCTGAACTGTCCCTGGATTCCCACACTGAAGCCCCGACCCCCAGCACCTCGGATGCGACTGTCTTTAGAGACGGGCCTTTAAAGAGGTGATTCAGATAAAGTGAGGTCCCTCGGGTGGGCCCTACCCCCACAGGCCGGGGTCCTGATAAGGAGAGGAGGCCAGGATACAGACCCTGTGAGGACACGGGAGGAGGCGGCCGTCTGCACGCCGAGAACAGGAGAGAAAGTGCCCTGCCGATGCCATAATCGCAGATCCTGTCCTCCAGGGCTGGGAGAAGCGACATTCCTGTCGTGTGAGCCGCCCGGACCGTGGGGCTATGCTCCGGCAGCTGGAGGCGACTCACACAGAGATGGCTGGAACGGGGTCCAGGCAGAGGTCAGCTGGACCCCAGAGCATCCTGCCTTAACCCCAGGGGTGATGGAGACACACCCCAGTCCACGGGGACCTGGCTGGCCCCTTGCTCGTCTTGCATTATGAGGTGTCTGCTCTCAGGCCACTCACCCAGCGGGACCCTTTGGGCCACAGGTTTAATTAACGCCCAGTGATGGGCCCTGGGGCTGCCCGAGGTGACCTGGTGTTTGTCTGGAGGCAGCCGCCACCCTCCTGGGCCCAGGCGGGAAGTGATGAATTGCCTTCCAGGAAGAGCGCCTGGAGACCGGGGCCTCGGAAGTGAGGCGTCCCGTCTTTGCGAGTTCATCTTTTGCTTTAGGGATTAATGTCTCCGTTGCTGCCTTTGAGTTGAAGTGAAGTGAAGTGAAGTCGCTCAGTCGTGTCTGACCCTTTGCGACCCCATGGACTGTAGCCTACCAGGCTCCTCCCTCCACGGGATTCTCCAGGCAAGAATACTGGAGTGGGTTGCCATTTCCTTCTCCAGGGGATCTTCCCGACCCAGGAATCGAACCCGGGTCTCCAGCATTCCAGGCAGATGCTTTAACCTCTGAGCCACCAGGAAAGCCCACCTTTGAGTTGAAGCCCTCGATAAATTCGTCATGATGTGGGACACGCAGGAGCTACGCTGAGCTGGAAATCTCCCTGGCTGGGTGCTGATGCCCAGCCTTCGCTCACGTTCCATCCTGGAGGCAGCTCACATGCTCAGCTGGGAGACCCGCCGCTGGGTGGTGCCTGCAGCCCGAGGCGGCTTCTTGCCCGAGGCCCGGGCTGGGTGGTCCTGGAAGGTTTTCCTAAATCCCCTTCCTTCTGGGAAAAGCCAGCACAGACCCCCAGCTGAGGGGGCCGATGGGGGTGGGCACCGGCAGTGGGTGGGGCCGTGAGCTTCATCACAGCCCCAGACAGGAAGAGCAGCCTTAGGGCCCGTGGGCTGCCCACCCCCAGGCAGGTGAGGAGAGGACGGTCTGCGTCCGCGGGCAGACGCTGTGCTTTCCATCACTGACTCCCTTCTCCATCCTCACCGCGGTCCTTCCGCCTCAGACAGAGAATGTTTCACCACTGTAGCTGTGAGTCTGTGTCACTTGGTGGGTGAAGGCAATGGCACCCACTCCAGTACTCTCGCCTGGAAAATCCCGTGGACGGAGGAGCCTGGTGGGCTGCAGTCCATGGGGTCGCTAGGAGTCGGACACGACTGAGCGACTTCACTTTCACTTTTCACTTTCATGCACTGGAGAAGGCAATGGCAACCCACTCCAGTGTTCTTGCCTAGAGAATCCTGGGGACGGGGGAGCCTGGTGAGCTGCCGTCTATGGGGTGGCACCGAGTTGAACACAATTGAAGCGACTTAGCAGCAGCTGCGAGTCTGTGTCAGTTGGTGGGCAAAGGTGTCTCTGAGGAAGGAAAATGCAAGTCCTGGGTTTGGGCTCACTCTTGGTCCTCCCTGGACCCCCACGAGCCAGCGGGGCAGGAACTGGGCCGCGTCGTTGGCGTGCGTGAGTGCGTGCCCAGCTGCCTCAGTCGTGTCCCGCTCTTTGGCAGCCCTAGACTGTAGCCCGCCAGGCTCCTCTGTCCACGGGATTCTCCAGGCAAGAAAACCGGCCTGGGTTGCCATGCCCTCCTCCACGGGATCTTCCCAACCCAGGGATTGAACCCAGGTCTCCCACGTAAAGAATCCACAGGAGGATTCTTTACCACTGAGCCACAGGGAAGCCTGGTGTTGTTGGCACCGGTCCCAAAGCAGGGACACATTTGGGGAGGGGCTCAGCAGGGGCCAGGGAGTCCACGCCCTGCGTCCTACAAACGTCGCCATCGAGGCGGGGAGTCCCGATCACTAGTGACAACAGTCCGTCCACTGTCGCCTGGCTGAGACTGTGCGCAGCTCCCTGAGCCTGTGTCCGGGGTCCCAGTGTCCTGTGTCCGGGTTCAGTCGCTCAGTCATGTCCGACTCTCTGTGACCCCGTGGACTGCAGCACGCCAGGCTTCCCTGTCCCTCACCATCTCCCAGAGCTTGCTCAAACTCATGTCCATCAAGTGGGTGAAGCCATCCAACCATCTCATCCTCTGTCGCCCCCTTCTCCTCCTGCCCTCAACCTTTCCCAGCATCAGGGTCTTCTCCGATGAGTCGGCTCTTCACGTCAAGTGGCCAAAGTATTGGAGCTTCAGTTTCAGCATCAGTCCTTCCAGTGAATATTCAGGGTTGATTTGGGTTGATTGCCTTTAGGTATGACGGGTTTGATCTTCTTGCTATCCAAGGGACTCTCAAGAGTCTTCTCCAGCACCACAGTTCAAAAGCATCAGTTCTTCTTTATGATCCAACTCTCACAACCATACATGACTACTGGAGAAACCATAGCTTTAACTAGACAGACCTTTGTCAGCAAAGTAATGTCTCTGCTTTTTAATGTGCTGTCCAGGGGTCCCGGTGGGCAGATCCTAAGAATGTGATGTACAGGCACCATCAGGAGGAGGCAGGCTTTGGCTGTCCTGCCAGATTGGGCCAAGAGGTGGCCTGGGGCTTCTGGGGCTTTGCAAGCCTGTACCTGCCAGGGAGCCTGGATTTCAAAACGTCCGGAGAATAATGCAGAAAATGCAGCTCTGTGTCCTGACCCGTTCGTGTTGCTGTTAATGATGCGTGGAAATGGGCTGCCTTCCAAAGGCGCGATTTTCTAGGGAATTCCTGGAGAGTCAGCCGTATGAGACTCCCCTCTGTTCCTCTTCGCTGAAGCACCTCTGTGCAGGGGCTCTGCAGTCCAGGGGTCCGATGTGGGCCGCCCCACTCCCCAGACAGTGACCCCGGGCAGAGTGCATCCCAGCGAGGTGCCAGCTGCCCTCCTCCCAGGGGACAGCAGCTGTGGACTTGATTTGCGATGTCAACAAAGGTCATCCTTGTGGCCTGGTGTCCAGCAGCTCAACGGGGCGGGAGGCGTCCAGGTCCTGAGTAAATGGGGCATCTTTCTGGGCCATCAAGTCCTCATTTTCAGGAGCACACATGAAGGGGGGCTCCCAGTGTGAGAGACCCCCCTGAACAAAGTAGAAACAGCAAGTGAGGGCTCACTTCCCTGGAGTCATCAGGGAGGGAGAATTTTCCTTCACCTTCTAGGGGCCCCGGCTGCTCTAAACATTAAATTGACAATGATTAAGAGGAGAAAAGCGTACAAATCTTAAGGAATCCTTACAAGGACGTGGGAGTCTTCTCGAGAGAATGAAGACCCGAAAAAGTGACCAGAGCAGGAAGGTTTTATTCCTTTTAGGCAAGAAACGATGACAGTGGAAAGAACTGACAAGACGGGGACTTACTGGCCGTCCCGTGGCTAAGACTCCGTGCTTCCAACACAGCGGGCGTGGATTGGATCCGTGGTTGGGAACTCAGATCCCACAGGCCAGTCGTAGCGGAAAAACAAAGGAACTGACAAGACCCAGGGTTTGGGGCAGGCCATGGTGAAAGAGTGACTGGGAGAGCAGAGTTTAACAAGGATTGTGCGGATTTCTCGGCCAGAGGCCCTGGGGGAGGGTCCTTCCTGCCTCCTGCAGTTTCAGGGCTTCCGGTGTATCACGCCAGTCTCCGCCTCTGTGGTCACACGACCTTCCCTGTGTGAGTGTCCAGGGTCCCCTCGTATAAGGACACCAGTCATTGGATTAGGCCCCACCCCAGTGCCCTCATCCTAACCTGACTGCATCTGCCAAGACCCCGTTTCCAGGTAATCGCCTGTTCACAGGGTTAGCGTGGGACACACCTCTTCAGAGGACACGCTTTTCACCCACAAGGACCTCTGACCCCAGAACCCAGGGCATGGCATCGCAGGCCTTTCTTGAAGGGCACGCCCAGGGTGCTGCAGGGATGTGGCCCACCTGGATGCCATGGAGTGCCCACCTGCCTGCTGCCCACGGGAGGAGAAAGCATAAGACAGGGCTCCCGGAGTGTCTGCCCGGGGCTGTCCCTGCTGGTCAGAGGGGCTGACTCCCAGGGCCGGGCCTGAGTGGACCGCAGCCCCACTGCGTCCTGGGAGGCTGGCAGGCACGTCCAGTTCCAGGGGTGCCTCCTGGCCTGAGTCCATAACGAGCTTGTCTTCCCCCTCCAGCCATGGAGTCCCTGTGGGCTCCCAGGGGCCAGATGGAAGCTGCTAATTCTCCGTTTCCATTTTGATTGTTAGGAGGGGACTTCCCTCCTGGTCCCGTGGCTGAGACTCTGTTCCCAGTGCAGGGGGCCGGAGTTCAATTTCTGATCAGGAAATGGATCCCACATGCCGTAACTAAGAGGTCACGTCCGCAACTGAAAATCCCACGTGCAGAAGCAGAGACTGAAGCTCCCACCTGCCACAGTTCAGACCGGATGCAACCAAATAAATAAATACTAAAAAAAAAAAAAAAAGTGTTCAGAGGACAAAGCACCCCTCTAGCAGATTATTTGCACCAGCAAGACCTCGAATCAGTGCTCTCTTTCAGGTTGGTTATTATGCCAGCTGGGGTTTCCAGGACGTTTCTCTTTTCTGGGTGGATCTGCTCCATCCTCAAGGCTGAGGAGAGGCGGGAAAACTCAGGTGTGCCCCTCGGCCCATCCCCCAGTGGGATGGGGCAGGTGCAGAACCAGCTGAGGCATGATTTGCCTAGAAAGTTCCACAGCTGGAGGGACCTCGGGCTGGCAGGAGAGGTGCCTGCTCTGCACTCCGCTGGGCAGCTCAGGGAGGAGGCCGGAGCAGCCCACCAGCTGCAGAGGAGGACAGACCCTGGGCAGACCCTCCTTGGGCCAGCAAGGGGTCTGCACAGCCCTGCCCCAGGGAGGGCTCGGACAGGGTCTTGAGAACCTCAAGGGTGGAGTGATGGCATGCCCAGAGGGGCCCGTTCTGAAGGAGAGACTGCAGAAGCAGGCAGAGTATCTGGGCAGGTGGCAGCTGTACAGAATGAAAAATAAATGCAGCGTGTGGCCTCAGTCTGTCTCTTATACACATCTGGGGAGTGACTGCGCGGACCGCAGAGAATTCTGGGGGTGCTGCTGTGCTGCAGGATGCTGGCGCGGTGGCCGCGTGACAGCGAGCACTTGCCAAAACCCGCAGAACGCACACGGGTTTCCCAGGTGGCGCCAGTGGTGGAGAGCCTGCCTGCCAGTGCAGGAGGTGCAGGAGGCCAGAGTCCCCTCCCTGGGTTGGGAAGGTCCCCCGGAGTAGGAATGCACTGCAGTGCTCTTGCCTGGGAAATCCCGTGGGTGGAGGAGCCCGGTGGGCTGCAGTCCACGGGGCCACAGAGAGTCGGACGCGACTGAGTGGACACACATACGCAGAATGTACAACAGCAAGCGGGAGCCTCCAGGTGAACCGAGCTTTCAGCGAGTGATGCCGTGTCGCGGTTGGCTCCCGCATTGCAGCAGGGTCGCACATCGACACCTGATGGCAATGATGGGGGTCTGGGTTGCGGGAACGTGGGAGGGTCCACGAGATCGCTCCCTCATATCTGCTCAATGTTCCACAATATAAGCTCTTAATTGAAAGGACATGCGATCACGCACAGCCTCCCAAGTTCTCACCTGCGGCAGAATGGGATTCTTAGGGAGCCTGTCATCCGTACTGGACAGAGGAGAGAAGCTGCTCTGGAACCGTCGGCAGCGTTCCAGGGGGGCGAGGACCAGACCGTGTCGCTGGCCTTCCCGTCCATCAGGGGGACGGCCCCCCTCAATCCCATCAGAGCTGAGGCCCCGGAAGGAAAGGGGGCGTCCGGAAGTGGCTGGTGGGGCAGGGAGGTGCGTGTGATCGCTGGTCCGGGACTTCGGGCAGGTGCAGACCTGGCGTCTTCTCCCCGCATGCTGCTCTGGGGAGGGGCCCGGGAACCTAGGGGTCCCGGGCACAGCAGCACAGGCAGCTTGCCTCCCAGACCGAGGTCACGGGGCATCATCACCCACGTGGAGGACTTCCTGCCCCCAGCGGCCCCCATTCCCTCCGTGGCCACAGGTTGCTGCAGGCTCTCCTTCACACTTTTCTTTTTTCCAAATTAACCTCCCTACCA
>SJYX01010127.1:0-34002 GCA_006410675.1 Oreotragus oreotragus | reverse complement strand
AATTCTGGAGCAGCCCCGGGCTAGAACAGGTAACAGCCACTACTGTGAAGATTTACTGAGCTCTTACTACATGCTAAGCATGGGGCTAAGCGCTTTACAACACTTCCAGGTTCTGAGCAGTTGCCTGCTTTGAAACCCTACCTGTGGGACCTAGATTTTACTCCTCTGTGCCTCCCGTTTCCTAGGTTATAAAATTCTCTTAAAAAAATAAAAATCATACTTGGCTTACAGGATTGTCATGGATTAAATGAATACGTTTTCATTGTTGAGGACCGTGCTTAGCACATGGTTCGATGTGGCTCAATAAATGTCAGTTTAACAACGTCAACAAAAACCCCCGAGGTGGTCAGCACTACCACTCTTTCCAATTTATAGATGAGAAAACTGAAGCTAGGGGTCGTGCACTTTCTGAATTTGCAGAATCAGAGGAACGTCTTTTCGGTGGCGGGGTCCGAAATTCCTTCACTAATTGCCAGTAACTGTACTAAGCACCACCCAGTCCAGTGTTCTTGCCCGGAGAANCACTCTTTCCAATTTATAGATGAGAAAACTGAAGCTAGGGGTCGTGCACTTTCTGAATTTGCAGAATCAGAGGAACGTCTTTTCGGTGGCGGGGTCCGAAATTCCTTCACTAATTGCCAGTAACTGTACTAAGCACCACCCAGTCCAGTGTTCTTGCCCGGAGAATCCCAGGGACAGGGGAGCCTGGTGGGCTGCCGTCTACGGGGTCGCACAGAGTCGCACACGACTGAAGCGGCTTAGCAGCAGCAGCGGCAGTACTAAGCACCCCCTCAGTAGACTGGCATCTTTTCTCCTTGGTGCTTGGGGAAGTTACCATTACATCCATACAACTCATAATGTCATCTTATTGGAAAAGTCTCCGGAGGCCACCTTATTTAAATAGGGCCGTCATCACTCTCCATTCCCATACACTTAAATTTTCTTCCAAGCACTCATCATTACTCACAGAGTTTATGTCTACTTTTAAATCGTCTGTACTGAGAAAAGGGACTTTCGTCTCTTTTGCTTATGCTATATCTCCACCTCAAAACACTGCTTGGATAGCAGGCACTCAGTGTGTTGAATAACTAACACATTTTTTATGTGATCTATAGAGTTTTGCCAAGAAAATACACTGGTCATAGCAAACACTCTCTTCCAGCAACACAAGAGAAGACTCTACACATGGACATCACCAGATTCAAAATCACTGCAGATGGTGACTGCAGCCATGAAATTAAAAGACGCTTGCTCCTTGGAAGAAAAGCTATGACCAACCTAGACAGCATATTAAAAAGCAGAGACTACTTTGCCGACAAAGGTCCATCTAGTCAAAGCTATGATTTTTCCATTAGTCAGGTATGGATGTGAGAGTTGGACTGTAAAGAAAGCTGAGCACTGAAGAATTAATGCTTCTGAACTGTGGTGTTGGAGAAGACTCTTTAGAGTCGCTTGGACTGCAAGGAGATCAAACCAGTCAATCCTCAAGGAAATCAGTCCTGAGTATTCATCAGAAGGACTGATCCTGCAGCTGAAACTCCAATACTTTGGCCACCTGATGCAAAGAACTGACTCACTGAAAAAGACCCTGATGCTGGGAGAGATTGAAGACAGGAAGAGAAGGGGATGACAGAGGATGAGATGGTTGGATGACATCACCGACTCAATGGACATGAGTTTGAGCAAGCTCTGGGAGTTGCTGATGGACAGAGAAGTCTGGTGTGCTGCAGTCCATGGGGTCAGAAAGATTTGGACATGACTGAGCGACTGAACTGACTGAGTGCTTTCCCAGATGAAGGTAATGGTAAAGAACCTGCCTGCCAATGCAGGAGACATAAGAGACTCAAGTTCGATCCCTGGGTTAGTAAGATCCCCTGGAAGAGGGCATGGCAACCCACTACAGTGTTCTTGCCTGGAGAATCCTGTGGACAGGAGAGCGTGGCGGGCTACAATTCATAGGGTCTCCAAGAGTCAGACATGGACTGAAGGAACTTAGCACAGTGTCTTTCCCCAGGAGACTGTCCTTGAAGGACAAAGGACCATGTCTTACTCCTTCATTTTCCTAGAAGCAGTGGTGGGGGGGAGCCCAGGCTCTGGAGTCAGGCTGGTCAGCTTCAGAGCCAGTCCTGTGCTCCCTTACCTTGATACCATGAGCGAATCATCAGAACCCTCTGCTCTCACTTGTAAAATGAGACCTTAAATTGCAGCCTCCATCTCACAAGCTCACTGTGACGATTCATGAGATTCCTGGATGTGTTTGGTACCCAGAACATACTAAGCCCTCAGTAAGCATTGCCCAGTGTTACTTTCTCGAGCACATAACTCAGTGCCTGGCACAGAACTGGTGCACAGTTGATGTCAGTTGTGTTGCATTGAAGTGAAGCACAGATGTGCTCCAGCGAGCTTGACAGGAAGTTGAGGAAAAGAGTGCTAGAGGAGACCATGTGAGCACATGATTGCTAGGGAAATGAGAATGAGGTAGTAAATGAAAACCGATGGATCACAGAGCTGCAGGATCAGAACCTGGCTCTCCAGGTGTGATATGATGAACACACAGAGCAGGATAGGATCACCTACTCCCTCCCCTCACCCTGTGTGCTGAACGCTCTAAAGTCTGGAAATACCCCATTTTTCATGGCAATAGCTTGTGTAGACTGCTGTTCCTTGAAATAGCTCCTTTTCAGTACTGTACAGTTGCTTTAAAAAATCTGAATGCTAGACATTAGTATAAATACTGTTGAATTTTGTTCCATTTCATTCAATCCATTATTCCAGTGAATCTGTGTTGCTTCCTACCTTAATTCTGCATTGCAGTCTATCTTCTATCCGTTCTAGTTTGTGTTATCTGCAACTGGGTGAGCATGACTTTTATTTTGTTTTCTGAAAGACTATACAGATTCTCCAGACATGTTGCTAGAGACCTCTTTCTGTGTTAGCACTGATTCATTAACGAGCTTGTATTTTTTTTTTTTCTCTTTGGGTATAGATTTTAGACGCCTTTCAAATCTATCAAGTATATAAGGATCTGTTTTATATTCCTTCTTGTTCACACGTTTCATGAAAAAACTTGCCAGCATGCTATGTCTGCAGGATTTTTGTTTCATCGATAGAGCGAAGCTGTCAGAAAAGAAAATGCAGGCAACTTGTTGAAACCTGTTCCTGATTAACCTATGTGAACTTCCTAAACTGACTTCCTTTTCTGATTTTAACAAGAGATGTATGTTTCAAAATAGTGAAGTTAACGGTACCAGGATAGATTAGATTCAATGCCCAAACCTCGACCATCTAGGTGAGAAGCCTGGACACAATCCTGAGAGTTGTGGAAGGCTGTTGAAATTTTTGAATAGGAACTATATGATGATGTTTTAAGAAGATCCATCTGGCAGCAGTGTCCATGGTGGATGCTAGCAACATGTTATGTGAGGCCTGATGTTGCTCACAGTGATCCCCAAATAGGCTTCCAGACCACTGGGCTAACAATAAAGATGGAAGAGAAGACATTTGGGTTTAAAGAAGAAAATTCAGGGAGACTATTGGGGTAATACAGCAGCCGTGAAAAAATAAAAATCGATACTCTGGGGCTTCCCAATCTTTTTCACGTAATGGAACATGTAGAAAATGTCATTTTGGCCACCGGGGTAACTATGGGGCTGCTTGGACAGGGCCATGACCCAATGTCATCAGCCCCCCAGGGCTGGGGCCTCCCTTCTTCAAGCCCCACCTCCCCCATATCACACACAAAAGACATTATTAAGATCTCCACATGGACATTTTTGTTTTAGAAATAAGTAGTCTTAGCAATATGAAGCTATTTGGACATTTTCATTTTAGCAATGAATAGTCTTAGCAATATGGAGAAAAACAAACTTGCACCACAGTCGGGACCAGCAGTATGGAAGAGACTACATGTGTAAAGGGAAGCCATGTTTGCTTCAGGACCTAATTCTGAACAGATGTGAAGCGTGGCTGACACTCTTGGAAGAAAACTAGCATCAAGGTTAATGCCAAACAAGAGGGACCAGGCCACCAAGCCACTGCCCATGCTAGATGACACAGGAGGACAGAGGCGGTGGCTATACAGCCTAGCTTGGGCATGAAAGTAGGCAATACCCACCTCCTATGCAGACATTTTCAGGGGAGGTATAGACCACAGCTAGGGAAGCGACTTAGCAGCAGCAGCAGCAGGGAGGCACTAGGTAGAAACTGAGGTGCAGACAAACGCAGAAACAAGAAGTGACTTTGAGTTTTGTATTAATGTGGAAATCTAAGCCCATTTGCTTGGAAGTGTGTGCAGTCCTGCCCATTTATTGCTTCTTGTTGGTTTTTGAGGTTCATAAATTACGTCGTTCTGTAGTTTTGGAGCCTCACCTGTGCTACTAATTTGCTTTGCTGCATGGAGCAAATTATAGACTGAGAAAATGCAGGAACTTGCCATCTATAATTCCTGGAGCTAATTGAAGATGTTTGGTTATAGAAAATTAAAAGGTGTTTCCTTTTTCTTCAGTAAATTCAATGATAGAGTGAGAGCAAGAATCTTACCAACAAGGCGTGCAGATTCTATTATAAAAGCAGGAATGAACAGCTCTTTTAAAAAGGAATGGAACCCACACATTTCCCCTAGTGCCTGGCAGCAGGGCCACCACGTGCCTGATGCCAGGGGCACCCACCCTTACACTGGAGTGTGTGACATGGGGGCACATGGCCACGTGCCAGCACACAGAGAGACCTCTCTGATTCCCCCTGGGGCACCCACCCAGGCCAGCGGGTGCTATCTGCATTGACCTGTGACACTCAGCACCCCCGCGACCGCACTCCCATCCCCAGGCAAGCTGTGCTCTAGTCTTTCATCCTGACTCACCGTTTTATCCCAATTCAGATCCACCCAGTTGTCCAGAAGGCTTCTGCTTGGACCTCTGGCACGGGCCAGAACGCATCCTTCTGGATTATTTGCTTCAGCCGCTCTGTTGACCTTTCCAGAAGTGCACCCTGCTCTCATCGTCCCACTCCTCTCTACAGTTAAGGAGAAAACACCGTCCCACTCCTCACTACAGTTAAGGAGAAAACACTGGCAGGCACTCCAGGCAGGCAGTTCTGGCCTACTCCGAGCACTGGGCAGGCATCAGTTTTTGCACTTGTCACTGGGCACCGAGAACATTTGATTACACTTTGACTCCTTCACTCCGTGTGAGCTTGATGAAGGGCAGGGCTTCTTTGAGCCCTGGGGCTTAGCAGCGTATCCAGCAACAGTAGGCCCTCTTTTCACGTTTTGTACATGGGTGAGTAAATGAATATCCTGCCTTCCTTAGACGGAGAAGGCAATGGCACCCCACTCCAGCACTCTTGCCTGGAAAATCCTATGGACGGAGGAGCCTGGTGGGCTGCAGTCCATGGGGTCACGAAGAGTCAGACACGACTGAGCGACTTCACTTTCACGTTTCCCTTTCCTGCATTGGAGAAGGAAATGGCAACCCACTCCAGTGTTCTTGCCTGGAGAATCCCAGGGACGGGGGAGCCTGGTGGGCAGCTGGCTATGGGGTCGCACAGAGTCGGACACGACTGAAGCGACTTAGCAGCAGCAACCTTCCTTAGAGCCAGACACAGTATTCTCATCCTGAGCACATGGTCTAAGGAGGATCCGTCTCTCTATTATGGACAAAGCCAGCATCTTTCACCTTTGTTTAACAGCTGACTGGGTGATGCGAGGAGAGGCCACCCTGTCTCTGCCAGTGGTTTCTGAGTCTTTCCTTTACCCCTGTGCAGGTAGGGAAGTGGAAAGACAAGTCCCTGCAGATGAAGTACTATGTGTGGCCCCGTATGTGTCCTGAGACGGAAGAACAGGAGGACGACCACCTGAGCATCGTAACGCTGGAGGAAGCCCCATTCGTCATTGTGGAGAGTGTGGACCCTCTGAGTGGAACCTGCATGAGGAACACGGTCCCCTGCCAAAAGCGCATCATCTCCGAGTATGTCACCTTCCCCAGGGCTCTGGGGAGGGAGTGGGGCCCGGGACAGTCAGATTGGCCCCAGCCGTTGGCACCAGGCTGGGATCCAAGGCACAGAATCGACTGGGCGCCATGTCTGAATCCTGTTACTATTGAGTGATGGGGTTTCTGGCATCCCTGTGGTCTGGTATCTGGTTCTATCCAGATCATGACCCAGGAGAACTGCTGCTAAACCTGTTATCATTTCTGAGGCTTTGCCTGGGTTTCCATGAGATTCAAGTTCATGGAGATTTAAATTTACGTCGGCTTTGAAAGATGTTTTTTCCGGTCAGCATGTCCTGACATTGTGAGATTTAGAAACATTTTGGGAAATAGATAAAACTAATCTTATATTGTTAGAAGTCAGGATAATGGTTCATTTTTGGTGAGGGTGGAAAGGGTCTGGAAGGGAGATCAAGAGGCCTCTAAGGTGCTGGGATATCTGTACTTGCCTGATGCATTTTATACTCCAAAGCAACATTGAAAATTATAAGAAAACATGGTCCAGTGTGATGAGATAATGAGATTATTTTAGTTCTGTGTTCTGATTTATGTCTTCATTCAGGCCTGATATAAATGTGCTGAGCTGTGAAGGGGTGCCTGCTTTGTGGTTGGAGTTTTAAATACAAAGGGTAATATTTTGCCTCTTGTGTAAAAGTCTGGTTTTTGTTGTTTTTTGTTTCTTTACCCGGTTAGAAATAAAACAGATGAGGAGCCAGGTTACATCAAAAAGTGCTGCAAGGGGTTCTGTATTGATATCCTTAAGAAAATTTCTAAATCTGTGAAGTTCACCTATGATCTTTACCTGGTTACCAATGGCAAGCATGGGAAGAAAATCAATGGAACCTGGAATGGTATGATTGGAGAGGTGAGTGTCAGGAGCTGAGGGGCATCTCCATGTTTCATTTATTTCCTCCAACATAAAAAATGCTTATTTCACAACCAGTATTTTTTATTGGTATAACTGCTTTTACAATATTGTGTTCATTTCTGCTGTATAACATCATGAATCAGTTGTATGTAAACCGATATCCCCTCTCTCTTCTGCCTCCCTATCACCCTCCATCCCACCCCTCTAGGTGATCACAGAGCTCTAAGCTAAGCTACCTACACTATACAGCACCTTCCTGCTGTTGTTTAGGCGCTCAGTCGTGTTCCACTCTTTTGCTACCCTATGGACTGTAGCCTGCCAGGCTCCTCTGTCCATGGAATTTCCCAGGCAAGAATACTGGAGTGGGTTGTCATTTCCTTCTCCAGGGTATCTTCCTGACCCAGGGATCGAACTCTCGTCTCCTGCATTGGCGGGCGAATTCTTTAGCACTGAGCCACCAGGGAACCTCCCCGCCCTCCTCCGCCCCCCAGCTATCTAGAAAATACAAAATAGTATGCTGACTCTTGAACAACATAGGTTTAAACTGTGTGGCTCTATTTATGCATGCATCTTTCTCAATAAATACATCATCGGCCCTCCGTACCTGTGGGTTTTGCATCTTGGGATTCAACCAACCACAGATCCCGTCCTGTTTACTAGCGGCAGTTGGTGGAATCTGAAGATAAGGAGGGCTGACTGTGGGACTTAAAGATCCTCAGGTGTTGGTATCCGCGACAGGTATTGGTACCTGGCGACACTGAGGGATGACTGTAAATGAGATGTACTGTTCCCACTATACAAAGGGATGCACTCTAGGGCCCAGAATATTTTCCCCATGTTGACCCTTCACCTCCCTGGCACTCTTAACTGGAGCCTTGCACCTTTTTTCCTCAGGTGGTCATGAAGAGGGCCTACATGGCAGTGGGGTCGCTGACCATCAATGAGGAGCGGTCGGAGGTGGTCGATTTCTCCGTGCCCTTCATAGAGACTGGCATCAGCGTCATGGTGTCACGCAGCAATGGGACCGTCTCACCTTCTGCCTTCTTAGGTGAGTGATGGGCTTGCAGGTGTGAAGAATATGGATGCAGGGACAGGTAGAGGAAATGAAGAACAGGTACAGGCCAGGCTCTCTCAGTCAGGAGCTGGTTTGCCAGGAGCTTCCCTCAGCCAGGGATTTCCTTGCAGGGACCTCATCTTTCTCCAACATGGAAACGGAGGAACACCCTCAAAAATCGGAAGGCATCATTCCCTATTAAAAAAAAACAATGCAGGGCCGGTAGCAAGGGGTGCTACTTGAGTCCCACTCCTGCCACTTCCTGTCATTTAACCTAGAACGAGCTTGCTCCCTTCTGGGACCCAGTTTCTTCACCCACTATTGGTGTTGTTCCGTGGCTAAGTTGCATGCTACTCTTCCTGACCCCGTGGACTGCAGCACGCCAGGCCAGTCTCACCTGTCCTTCACTATCTCCCGGAGCTTGCTTAAATTCATGTCCATTGAGTCAGAGATGCTATCTAACCATCTCATCCCCCGCCACCTCCTTCTCCTTTTGTCTTCAATCTTCCCCAGCAGCAGGGTCTTTTCCAGTGAGTCAGCTCTTAGCATCAGGTGGCCAAAATATTGGAGCTTCAGCTTCAGCATCAGCCCTTCCAATGAACAGTCAGGGTTTATTTCCTTTAGGCTTGACTGGTTTGACTCTACTGTCTAGAGGCTTTGAAATGTACCTTCCGCCCTCACATCTCTGGCTACCACTGAAAGGTTTTGCATTTCACAGTTGGAGTGTGCCTCATCAAGGTTCTTTTTAAATTAATTAAGTGACCAGGCTGTTATAATTCCCCTCGGAGTTCAAAAGTAAAGTAGATTTCAAAGTTAAGGAAATATTTTTGAATTTCCAGCCCATTTTCCCCCTTTTCAGTTTCATCTTTATTAATGATTTGGAAGATGGAGAAAACAGCATGTTAATTCACTTAGCTCAGAGTTTACAATGTGATGTGGCAGCTATAAAAGGCCAGAACTATTTTGAGGCACAATTGAGGAAGCATTGTATTGTGGCATTGAAGAGTGATTGTCCCTTTTCACAGGCCTCCAGAGAGAGAGCTACTGGAATTCAGTGTTCAATTACTAGATACCTCTGAGCCAGAGAGATTTAGATCAGCTGGAAAAAAGTCTCCAAAAATGATTCAAGAAATTAAAGAAAGCAAGTGTAGAACATTCCTGCTATCTTGCCTGGTCTTGTCCCATCAACCCTGTCACCTGGAAATAAGAACTAGATTGTGCTTGTATTGTTAATTATCATGTTCCTCTGTTATTTGCTACATTTCCAGTGTTGTAGATGTTGATATTTAATTTAGATTGTTTTTTTCTTAACATTGACATAGTCTCATACACTGCTTCTGCTGCTGCTAAGTCACTTCAGTCGTGTCCGACTCTGTGTGACCCCATAGACGGCAGCCCACCAGGCTCCCCCATCCCTGGGATTCTCCAGGCAAGAATAGTGGAATGGGTTGCCATTTCCTTCTCCAATGCATGAAAGAGAAAAGTGAAAGTGAAGTCGCTCATACACTAATGATATCTAATTAAATATACCATATCCAAGCAGGCTGAAAAAGTCGATCTAGGGAGGAAAGTTTAAGAGAAGTGAGGCAAGGAGGCAAGGGAGTCATTCATTGTACTTAAGTATTACTGAACCTCCAAGAGTTCAGTAATACTCAGTTCAAGCCTCCAAGAGTGACTGAGTTTGTTGAGAATGAACTTGGCCACAAGGCTTGAAAATGTTACTGAAAGCTTTCCTAGGTCCCACTCTGGGGTGTGGCATATAGATGAGGGTGTAAACCAAGAGTGGGTCCCACAGGACTCACTTAATCCGTGTCTAGTGTAGAGTTGGCCAAAAAGTTCATTTTTTTTCTGTAAGATGTTATGGAAAAATCAGAAGGAACCTTTTGGCCACATGAGTGCATGCTCAGTTGCTTCAGTAACTGACTGCGACCCTACGGACTACTCACTAGGCTACTCCGTCCATTGGATTTTCCAGGCAAGAGTACTGGGGTGGGGTGCCACTGCCTTCCCCAGTCTTTAGCTAGTCCTACCAACCCTAATTTAATCAGTCAACTTGGTGAGATTCAAAGGATGCCACACCCTTAGGGTGGAGTAGATCAGAATCCTGTCAGAAGAGCTGTAAGAGTTCTTTGAAAGAATACACCATCAGTGGTATGACTGGGTCCCTGGGCACTTATTTTTGGAGCCCTCACTCCAGATCACACCAAACAGGTCAAATGTATCTACATTAAATACACTCTTGATGAGATTTAATTAAGTAGCTTGATTAATGACAAAATTTCATTAAATTCCTTTATTCATATCAATTTTGCAAATTTATTTTGGCTGCACAGAATTACATTCCCTGCCACTGCTATACCCATCTCCCCAGTTTTTTCAAATAGTTTATTTATTTGGCTCCGTTGGGTCTTCGTTGCTGGAGGACTTTCTCTAGTGTCCACAGTTGTGGCTCCTGGGCTCTGGAGTACAAGCTCAACCGTTGTGGTGCACGGACTTAGTTGCTCCACAGCATGTGAGATCTTCCCAGATAAGGGATGGAACCTGGGTCGCCTACATGCAGGTGGATTCTTTGCCACTGAGCCATCAGGGAAGCCCTCTCCAACATTTTTGTAAGCCCTTGAGAAGCCTTTTGTGCTATACCTATGGCTCAGTCGTGTCCAACTCTTTGTGACCCTGTGGACTGTAGCCTGCCAGGCTCCTCTGTCCGTGGGATTCTCCAGGCCAAAATACTGGAGTGGGTAGCCATTTCCTTCTCCAGGGGCTTTTCCCCACCCCGTGATCAAACCCAGGTCTCCTGCACTGCAGGCAGATTCTTTACCATCTGAACCACCAGGGAAGCCCTTCCAAGTGCCTCCTCTGTAGCAATTGTGGGACTCTCATAGCTAGGATTTTATAACTTTGTCCTTCTCAAGCCCACAGTACCTCATCCCTCCACCAAACACATGCATTTAGTAGATTCCTTACCTTAGCTCCTTTGGCTAAAATTTGTGAATTGGGAGATCCACAAAGCTCTGCCTGTCCCCTGCAGGGAACATGGACTGCTACCCAGGCTCCAGAAGTTAGGGTGAAGACTGCCCTCACGGAGACTGCAGTTTATCTACAGTTATAATCTAATCTCCCAAATGCCCCAGATCATCAGATTCTTAGTCTGGTCTGCATGCTCTCAGACCAAATTCATCAAAGGTAGACATGTATGTCCCCACACTGCCGATCTACCAATATATCTTCCCCAGATGGTGGATTGCCCTTATATTACTTTTGTATTTATTTATTTAGCATTAAGGCTACAAAAAATTTTGCATTTTTAATAAAATCCATCAATCTTCGCCCCTTCATGTGTTTTGTGTTTGCGTGTGGTGTGCTTGTGTTGTCATTGTTGTTGTTTTTGGCTGCGTCACACAGTTTGCAGGATCTCAGTTCCCCAGTGGACTAGGGACTAAACTTGGGCCCTTGACAATGAAAGTGTCAAGTCCTAAGCCCTGGACTGCCAGGGAGTTCCCTCCTTCAGGGTGTTTACTTCTGTACAGTTCCTGGCCATTCAGCACGCACCTTAGATATTTATTTGCTATGTTTCCTTCTAGTTTATGTAAGAACTTCCTGTGTTTAAACTCTGTAATCTGTTTGAAGGGGTCTACACAGAGCAAAGATCATTTTATCCCTTTCAAAACAGTGCAAGGGACTTTCCGTCTTTTGTTTTTTAACTGTTTTTTTTTTTTTAAAATCTTATGTCTATAATACATAGATGATTTTAGTTTTTAGAAGATTTTTGCTATATTATTTTTGACTTCTTTCTATTTTGTCTTCTTAACAGCATTTTAAGGCACATGTAATTTGTTGAAAGCTAAAGGTCATTGATTACTTAAGTCCTCATATGAACTGAGTTTTTGAAAACTGATATGAGCACCCTATTTTCTCCCCACTATTAATTCATGTATTCACGCAAGACGCATTCAATTGGGAATTCCCTGGCAGTCCAGTAGTTAGGACTCAGCACTTTCACTGCAGGTTCAGTCCCTGGTCAGGCAACTAAGATCCCCACAAGCCATGCGGTGTGATCCAAAAAAGAAAAAAATTTATGACAATACCATGCATAGAAGACACTTGTAGGGAACAGTGAGATCCCTTGTGATCACTGTGGGGTATATGCTGGAACAGTCATTTGGAGAAAAAGTTTGGAATTCTCTTGCAAAACTGAGCATTCCTTTACCCCATGAATCAATAATTTCCCTCCTTGATTTGTGAAACAGTTAAAATAGTACTTTCCTAGAAACAGAGTAAGGGGTTGTAGGAGAAGAAATGAGAAGATGTTCAATGAGTATAGAGTTAGTATATATATATATATGTCACTTTTATATATATAGTATCTTTATGTATATAGTATCTCTCTATATATAATATCTTTATATATATATAGTATCTTTATATATATAAATTATATAAATTATATGTATCTTCCCATATTGGTTATAAACACAAGGCAAAATTTAGCTCATGAATTTGGACAAGAATTTTATGGAAGCTCTCTTTTTAATAACAAAAAGCTGAAACAACACAAATGCCCATGCTGTGAGAATAGATAAATACATTAAAATTTATCCAGACACTGGAATGTTGTTCAGCAGTGAAAATAAATAAAATATAGCAATGTGCAATAGTACAGTAATAGGAATATTTTTAGCTGCTCTTGAATCAAAAAGCAAGTCTCAGAAGATAGTATATTATGTAATACCCTTTCTTTGAATTTCAAAAACAAGTCAAACTAAACAATGCATAATTTAGTTAGGCATTTGGATATAACACATCTATACAAGACAACTGGAGAGTGATTCCCTCTGAGAAGGAAGGATAAAATACAGAGGAGGAACTCAGAGTTATTGGTAATGATCTTGTTCTTGGATAGGTTCACTCTTTGTGATCACATGGACGGTAGCCCACCAGGATCCTCTGTCCATGGAATTCACCAGGCCAGAATACTGGAGTGGGTTGCCATTTCCTTCTCCAGGGGACCTTCCCAACCCAGGGATCGAACCCGGGTCNCAGAGGAGGAACTCAGAGTTATTGGTAATGATCTTGTTCTTGGATAGGTTCACTCTTTGTGATCACATGGACGGTAGCCCACCAGGATCCTCTGTCCATGGAATTCACCAGGCCAGAATACTGGAGTGGGTTGCCATTTCCTTCTCCAGGGGACCTTCCCAACCCAGGGATCGAACCCGGGTCTCCCACATTACAGGATTCTTTGCCATCTGAGCCACCAGGTAAGCTGATAGGTTCACAGGTATTCGTTATTTTACTAAAAATAAAGAACAATTAAACTAAAAGGGAATCATGCACAGAACAGTGATAACAAGTGGTCAGGAGATCAGGGTTATGATTAATTCATTGATGTGCCCCTGAGGTTTCAGCCCTCCCTTCTTCCTGCTGCCGGCAAAGAATCTCACAGACAGGAAAATGAAGCCTCTTTCAAAGAAACCAAAGTTAGTTTAGCTCCCTAAACTCTTGTAGCACTTAAAGCCATTAACTGTAAAAACAAGCAAACAAACCTCATGTTTTGCTTATACTTGTATATCTTGGTTCTAGTTTTCTTGTGTTCAGATCAGAGTCTACTTGACCATCAGACTCAGGTTGACCTGGGGGACCTGGAGCTAGAACATGGCACTGGTGACCTCACATTGTCTTATGTCTTCTAACTTCACTCCACCCCATAAAAGTGGGACTCAAAACCAGAAATGTTTTGAAGAGGTGAGGCTTCATGAAAGCATCCGGAAACATGTATAGACAGACACAGCCATGCTTGCTTCTTCGAGGAATGTAAAGGTTCTGCATAAACACAGAAGAGGAATAGGAATGGAAATATTATTGTGCCAGAGCCCAGGCAAAGCTCAGAACCTCCGAGAAGCTTCTTCTGTCTAGGGTGAATCCGACCTATTCATCCATTCCCTCAGATATGAAGTTTGTAATGAGTGTTAGTGTGTTCCAGGCACTGAGCTGGCTGCTGGGCAATCTGCAGTAAACATATCAAAGCCCCTGCCTGTAGGAAATTTACAATAAGGAAGGAAAGTCGTGTAATTTTAGAGGCTCCCAAACTTGCTGGATAGGTGACTTTAGGAAAGTACCTTAACTTCTCTGGCCCTTGGTTTCTTCCAGGGATGTTTTATAGGTTCACGCGACTGCACTCAGAAGGATCCTGTGCTTGGTTTAATGCTCCGCTGTTGCTCTCTAGACATTCCTCAAATGAAGTTTCATTTTCATTATGTCCTGAGTCCCACAAAATGTGTAGCTGGTCTTGGTTTCCTCTCCTTTTGGGCAGGGGTTGGGGGTGGGGGGTGGGGCTGGGTGCTGTGCCCTGCAGCATGCCGGATCCTAGTTCTCCAACCACAGACAGACCAGAGCCTCTTGCCTCGGAAGCAGGGACTCTTATCCACCAGACCATCAAAGAAGTCCTTAGTCTTACTTTCTTGATTTGTAAGACAGAGTTAAAATTGTGCTTTCCTAGAAACAAAAAGTGGGCTTCCCTGGTGGCTCAGCAATAAAATAATCTGCCTGCCGATGCCTGCCAGTGCCTGCCAATGCGGGAGACACGAGCTTGATCCCTGGGTTGGGGAGATCCCCTGGAGTAAGAAATGGCAACCTACTCCAGAAAATCCATGGAGAGAGGAGCCTGGCAGGCTACAGTTCCTGGGGTCAAAAAGAGTTGGAGACAACTGAGCAACTATACACACACAGAAACAGAAAGTAGGGATTGGCAGAGGGGGAAATGGGAAGAGTTTCAGTTTCATTAGACGTAAAAGCTCTAGAGATCTGTTGCACAACAAAGTAAATATACTTAACACTACTAAGCAGTACATTTCAAAATGATTTTTACATTTTATGTTATGTGTAAAAAAAGAGAAAAACTAGTACCTTCCTCATAAGGTTGTTAATATAATTCCCTGACAATGTTTGGCATAGAAGCACCACATAAATACATGTGGCAAATGTTAAGAGATATTTCTTTGAGGCGCTTCCAATTCAGGTAAACATAACAACAATGCAACAGCTCTGGCTGGCGTTTGCCACCCATTTCCTATTCACCATATCCTGTGTCAAGTATTTTCAATGCAACCCTCCTTAAATTTTCCCAAGAACCCTGCGAATAAGTCCTAATATTATCCCCATGTTATAAACGAGGCAATGAGGTTCAGAGAGGTTAAGTTGCGTGCTTGATGTCATATAGGATCCATCATTTAAAACAGGGTGTGCCTGGCTGGGCAGGGCGGCCTCCTAACCATGACTCTATGTGACAGCAGGGGTGTCCTACAGAGGGGCCCACGAGGAGAGGTTCCCCCTCCTTGGGTACCAGGAGCAAAGCTGATCCACTGCCAAGAGACTGTCTCCCACCTTCTTTCGTCTCACACTTCTTTTCTGTTATCTGCAGCCCTGTGTTTTATCTTATCTCTGCTCCTGGATTAAGTTTTCAGAGGGCACAGACTGCATCTGCTTCAGCTATGTCTCCGGGCAGGCACCTGGAATGTGCTGGATAATTATTGGTAGAGTCCCAAAATGACTCTTGGGAGATGGTGAAGGACAGGGAAGTCTGGCATGCTGCAGTTCATGGAGTCGCAAAGAGCTGGACATTACTGAGCAACTGAATAACAACAAAACGACTCCTGATAAGTGGTTCTGTTTGGCTTCTCTAGCAATAACAAGCTTGGTAGATTAAAGCGGGGCTGTGGCCTTGAATCTACCCGTTAAGGAAGTACAAATGGGGTGCCTTTAGGTACACAGGCCATCTCTCAGGCTTTGTGTGTGCCCCTCCCCCCAACTTTGCACCCAGGATTGCTGATCTGATGGGTCAGGTTCTGTGTTGCCTGCTGAAGGCACAGTATCTCACCTTACCATGATCCTGTGAGGTAGGTCTGATTCTTTTTCTTATTTCATGCAGGAGGAAGACCGAGGCCCAGAGAAGGAAGCCTGAGGTCGCATCCCTCAGAGGTGAGGCCAAGGTCACAGTTAGGAGTGATAGAGCCAAGTTTAAACCCAGTGAGTGCACTGAGTCTCTCTGTTGGGGGTTCCTCTCTGTGTCTATCCCCTGTGCCTGTCTTGGTGTCTACCCAGCTTTCAATTTGCTGCTGATGACAAAGGCATCGTTCATCTCATGGATGCTTACTGAGTGACAGCTTGTTCCTAGCATTGTTCTAGGCCTGTGGGATAAGGCTGTGAACATGAAGGGCAAGGCTTTTGCTATCCTAGAGTTTCTTTTCTAGTTGAGGAATGTCACAATAAGAAACTAGACAAGTAGAAAGAAGATAACTGTAGAAAGTGATAAGTGCTATGAAGAAAATTAAACCAGGTTAGGGAGATAGAAAGTGATGGGAGTGCTGGCTGAGGGTGACTTAACACTGGATGGTCAGGAGAGGCCTCTGTGAGAAGGTGACATTTGAGTGTGAGGTTCTAAGAAGATTCCAGGAGGGATGAGTGCCTTGTGCAAGAGTCCTAAGGTGTAATCAAGGGACAGTCAAAAGGCTGGGATGGCTGAGGCACAGATAATGATGGGGAGTGTCTGAGCTTAGGCCACAAGCATATGCAGGGGCCCAATCACATAGGACCACGAAAGCCATTTAAACAAATTTTGATCTAGAAAGGAATGTTCTAGAGGAGTATGAGAACTCAGGCAGGACCCTCTCGTGTTAACATTCAGAGCAATTTGAGTATGACTGATACCACAGCTGAACTATAATTATCCTCAGAAGCATCTGGGAGATTCCAGGAACTTGAAGGGGCCCGGGATAACATGGAGCTGTCAGGTGTAGCTATTTAAAGGCAGAGTTTGGGTGGCACATACACCATGGCTCATAGCATCATTCCCAGTGGTCATGCGACTGGGGTTACAGTGCGAGTAGGTGGGGAAGGATGATCCAAAGGAGAGCCGTTTCTTCCGGTAGCTCCTGGAGCCTGTTCCACCTGTTGTGCAAGCTGGTGACACAGATCCGGCAGGAATGAGTCAAAGGTAACCCTAATCATCTAGGTCTGTGATTTGGTAGAGGAAGGGGCTGGTGGTAAAGATCCTTCCCAGTGAGGGTGGGAGAGGGAGACTGGGAGGAGAAAGGGATGCCTATGTTTGAGCCCTGACTCTATGACTAGGCACAGAGCTGGCTTCCAAAGCAGAGCCTGAAGGGTCTGATTCAGCAGGACTTGGCAGGATGTGCAGGTGTTTCTGATGAACAGCTAGGATAAAGAGCCTCCACATTCCTGGTTGCACGTGGTTAAGTGCACAGATGCAGGCAGCGCATAGTCTCGGTGGAAATCCCAGCTCTACCACATACTACGTGAGGGGCACTGGACAAGCCAGGTAAACTCGCTGTGCCCTGGTTTTCATCACTGTCCAATGCAGCTGATAATAATAGTGCCTCACTCACAAGTTGCTGGAAAAACTAAAGTACCAGAGAGCAATACCCATATAGACTAAGTGCCATGTAAACATTGTTGCATTATTGCACTGACCATCAGGTTCACCCTGTAAGGAAAACATCATCATTATTCAGATTTGTAAATGAGAACTGAAGTTAAGTGACCTTTCCAAGGTCACACTGAAAGTATTTCCTTTGCCAAAATAAAAAGATCCCTCTCAAAAAATCCTCCAAACCAAAAATATGACACCCACACTCATAATCGCTATCAAATTACCTATGACATCTTTCACAGAACTAGAACATTTTAATTTTTTAAAAAATTTTTATTGGAGTATAATAGCTTTGAAAGAAAGTGAAAGTGAAGTCGCTCAGTTGTGTCCAACTCTTTGTGACCCCGTGGACTGTAGGCCACCAGGCTCCTGCGTGTTAATTTCTACTGTACAGCAGAGTGAATTAGCTTTACATATACTATATCCCCTCTTTTTAAAATTTTCTTCCCATTTAAGTCACCACAGAGCATGGAATAGAGTTCCCTATGCTATACAGTAAGTAAGTAAGTACGTAAAGTCACTCAGTCGTGTCCGACTCTTTGTGACCCCATAGACTGCAGCCCACCAAGCTTCTCAGTCCATGGGATTCTCCAAACAAGAATACTGGAGTGGGTTGTCATTTCCTTCTCCAGGGGATCTTCCCGACCCAGGGATCGAACCCAGGNGTAAGTAAGTAAGTACGTAAAGTCACTCAGTCGTGTCCGACTCTTTGTGACCCCATAGACTGCAGCCCACCAAGCTTCTCAGTCCATGGGATTCTCCAAACAAGAATACTGGAGTGGGTTGTCATTTCCTTCTCCAGGGGATCTTCCCGACCCAGGGATCGAACCCAGGTCTCCTGCATTGGAGGCAGCCACCAGGGAAGTCCACATGCTATACAGTAGGTTCTCACTAGTTATCTATTTTACACATAGTGTCCAAAGTGTCCTGGAGAAGGAAATGGCAACCCACTGCAGTATTCTTGTTTGTAGAATCCCATGAACAGAGGACTCTGATGGGCTATAGTCCATGGAGTTGCAAAGAGTCAGCCCGATTGAGTGACCAAGCGCGCACACACACACACACCACACACACACACACACACACACACCCATAGTGTATACATGTCAATCCCAGTCTCCCAATGCATCCCACTCCTTTTTTCCTGCTTGGTGTCCTATGTTTGTTCTCTACATCTGTGCATCTATGTCTTATTATATAGTATTTGTCTTTCTCTGCCTGACATCTCACTTAACGTCCTCAAGGTCCATCCAAGTTGTCACCTGTGGCAGGGTTTCCTTTATTCTTGTAGATGAATAGTAGTCTAGTATGTGTGTGTGTGTGTGTGTGGGTGCGTGTGCCACATCTTCTCTAATCATGGACATTTAGGTTGTCTCCACGTCTTGGCTGTTGTGGATAATGCTGCAGTAGCCATGATAGTACATATATCTCTGCAATAATCTGAAACCACACATTTTAAAAATTGTATAGAAACACAAAAGACCCCAAAGCAACGAGAAAGGAGAATGCAGTGGGAGGAACTGACTGCAGACTCCTCTGCTGACTCCTTAACTTCAGACTATACTATAAAGCTATAGTATTCAATACAGTATGGTACGGGCACAAAATCAGACACATAGATCAATGGAACAGGACAGAAAGCTCAGAAATAAACCCATGCACTTATGGCCAATTAATCTATGATAAAGAAGTCAAGACAATACAATGGAGAAAAGGCAGTCTCTTCAATATGTGTTGCTGGGAAAACTGGACAGCTGCATGTAAAAGAATCAGTTTAGAACATTCTCTAACACCACATACAAAAATCAACTCAAAATGAGTTGAAGACCTAAATGTTATACCAGATACAATAAAACTTCTAGAGGAAAACATAAGCAGAACGCTGTTTGACATAAATAACAGCAATATCCTTCTTAAGCCACCTCTTTGAGTAATAGAAATAAAAACAGAAGTACATAAATGGGAACTAATTAAACTTAAAAGCTTTTGTGCACCAAAGGAAACCACAAGGAAAATGAAAAGACAAACTACAACTGGGAGAAAATATTTGCAAATGACGCTCATACAAAGGGATTAATTTCTAAATTATACAAACATCTCATACAGCTTAATAACATCAACAACAAAAAAACCCCAAAAACCCAACCAAAAAATAGGGGGTGGGGTGGGAAAGAGGTTCAAGAGGGAGGGAATATATGTTTACATACAACCGACTCACTTCACTGTACAGCGGAAACTAATACAACATTGTAAAGCAATTATACACCAATGATTTTTTTAAAAGGCAAGAAAAAAAATGGGCAGAAGGTCTAAATAGACATTTCTCCAAAGAAGACATACAGATGGCCAACAGGTGCATGAAAAATGCTCGATGTCGCTAATTATTCAGTTCAGTTCAGTTCAGTCACTCAGTCGTGTCCAACTCTTTGCGACCCCATGAGTCGCAGCAGGCCAGGCTAGGTTCAAGAGGGAGGGAATATATGTTTACATACAACCGACTCACTTCACTGTACAGCGGAAACTAATACAACATTGTAAAGCAATTATACACCAATGATTTTTTTAAAAGGCAAGAAAAAAAATGGGCAGAAGGTCTAAATAGACATTTCTCCAAAGAAGACATACAGATGGCCAACAGGTGCATGAAAAATGCTCGATGTCGCTAATTATTCAGTTCAGTTCAGTTCAGTCACTCAGTCGTGTCCAACTCTTTGCGACCCCATGAGTCGCAGCAGGCCAGGCCTCCCTGTCCATCACCAACTCCCGGAGTTCACTCAGACTCACGTCCATCGAGTCAGTGATGCCATCCAGCCATCTCATCCTCTGTCGTCCCCTTCTCCTCCTGCCCCCAATCCCTCCCAGCATCAGAGTCTTTTCCAAAGAGTCAACTCTTTTAGAGAAATGCAAATCAAAACTACAATGAGATATTACCTTGCAACAGTCAGAATGGTCATCATGAAGAAGTCTATAAATACAAGCTTCCCTAGTGGCTCAGTTTTAAAGAATCTGCCTGCCCATGCAGGAGACACAGATTCAATTCCTGGTCTGGGAAGATCCCACATGCCTTGGAGCAACTAAGCCTGCATGCCACAACTATTGAGCCTGAACTCTAGACCCCGGAAGTCACAACTGCTGAGCCCACATGCCGCAACTACTGAAGACCGTGTGCCCTAGAGCCTGGGATCTGCAACAAGAGCAGCCACTGCAATGCGGAGCCCGCACACTGAAACTCGAGCGTAACCCCTACGAATTGCAACTAGAGATAAAGCCCTCGCAGCAACCAAGACCCAGTGCGGCCAAACATAAACAAACAAACAAAACCATCCAGGAAAGTCTACAGATAATAAATGCTGGAGAAGGTGTGGAGAAACAGGAGCCCTCCCGCACTGTTGGTGAGAATGTAAATTGGTGCAGTCACTGTGGAGAACTGCACAGAGTTTCCTTGAAAAATTCAGAATTACCATATGATCCAGCAATCCAACTCCTGGGCATATATACAGAAAAGACACACACACACCCACAAACACCTCTAATTTGAAAGGATACATGTGCCCTGGTGTTCATAGCAGCACTATTTACAATAGCCAAGAAACAACCTAAGTGTCCATCAACAGATAAATGAATAAAGATGTATAACCTATAGGCAATAGAATGTTACTCAGTCATAAAAGAATGAAAGAATGCCACTTCCAGCACATGGATGAACCTAGAGATTAACATACTGAGTGAAGTAAGTCAGACAGAGAAACACAAATATCATATGATATCAGTTATATGTGGATCTAAAATATGATATAAATGAACTTATGTACAAGACAGAAATAGACTCACAGACATAGAAAACGATCTATGGAAACAGGGAAAGTGATAAATTGGAACTTGGTGTTAACAGACACACTACTATCTATGGGCTTCTCAGGTGGTGCTAGTGGTACAGAACCTACCTGCCAATTCAGGAGACGTAAGACACGTGGGTTAGATCCCTGGATCAGGAAGGAGGAAGATCCCCTTAGGCAGACAATAAGGACCTATAGCACAGGGAACTACATTCAATATCAACATATGATGGAAAAGAATATAATACATATGTATGTACATACATATATTATATATACATATAATATATGACTGAATCACATTGCTGTACACGTCAAACTAACATATCGTAAATTAAAGTGGAAGTGAAGTCACTCAGTCGTGTTCGACTCTGCGACCCTCCCTACACTTCAATTTTTTTAAATGTCTAAAAAATAAAATAAAATCTTTGGGGGAAAAAAATCACACTCAATCTCAAAATGCTCCAATGCTCTGGGGTCCAACAGGCCCATATGACACTTTGCTCTGCAGACAGGAGGCAAGAATATTATGCTTCTTGCAGAGTGGTCCTGAAGGTGAAATGTGGCAGTTAAAAAGAGTGAGGCAAAGTCCCTCTTCCAGTCAAGGACTTATAACGCCCCAGATCAGTCACATGCAGTTAACAGTGATAAATGTTGGACAAAATATTAAAAAAATAAATAAATTAGTTAATGACCCGAAGGCTTCCCAGGTGATGCTAGTGGTAAAGAACCCACCTGGTAATACAGGAAACTTGAGAGATGAAGGTTCGATCCCTGGGCTGGCAAGATCCCCTGGAGGAGGGCATGGCAACCCACTTCAGTATTCTTGCCTGGAGATTCCCATGGACAGAGGAGCCTGGTGGGCTACAGTCCAGAGGGTCGAAAAGAGTTGGACGTAACTGAAGTGACTTAGCATGCATGAGGGCACTGCGGAATGACTAAAGACAGGCGGGTGCTGGTGGTGGCCATTACGTAGAAGAAAAGGACAGGAAGGGTGAATGTCCTGTTTTCAAAGGCAGCACACATCTGTGCTAAGTGGAGGCGCTGGAGGTGGGGTGGCTACAACTGCCAGAATTCCTGGGTTTACTGCCCTGAAGAGTCAGAGGGCTGAGTGTTCATGAACACGTGCTAAGGTGTTTCATTCGTATCTGGCTCTTTGCAACCCTGTGGGCTGTAGCTCGCCAGGCTCCTCTGTCGATGGGATTTTCCAGGCAAGAATACTGGAGTGTGTTGCTGTTTCCTCCTCCAGGGGATCTTCAGGGCCCAGGATCAAACTTGGGTCTCCTTCATTGCCAGCAGACTCTTTCCCGATTGAGCCATGGGCTTCCCTTTCATGAATACCGCATTTGGAAATTGAGGGGGAAATCTTGGAAAGGGAGATCCAGAGAAGAGGAACCTCACATTCTATACATGACCCCTGCTGAAATCTCTAGCAGACTACTTGTAAACAGGGCAACTCCAGCTGTGGTGGTTAAACAAAGTGAATTGCTACACTTCAGCAGCTGCTTACCTTCCAGGGGAAGTGGTCTGCAGCTTGAGTTCAGCCACGGCATCTGCCTGCTTCAAAAAAAGAAAAAAGGAATGCGACAACCTGCTATGTATTGATATGGGAGGATGTTCAAGTATATAAAGTACAAAGCACAGTAAAACCCAGTGTATAATAGGCTTCTAAAATTATATGTCTACATATATGGGACATGTATGGGACTTCCCTGGTGGCTCAGATGGTAAAGCGTCTGCCTACAATGCGGGAGACCCAGGTTCAATCCCTCGGTCGGGAAGATCTCCTGGAGAAGGAAATGGCAACCCACTCCAGTATTCTTGCCTGGAAAATCCCATGAGGTCTCAAAGAGTCGGACACAACTGAGCGACTTCACTTCACTTCACTTCGTATTGTGTATGCATACATGCATATGTACATATGCACTTGTATATATCTAGAATATTTCTGAGAAGCTGAAAGGATGCACAGGCTGGTAACAGTGACTGCCTTCTAGGAAGGGAAGATGGAGTTAGATAGTTGGTCCAGCCATATGAGCAGAAAGACTACTTTCTTTCCCCCTTTGCTTTTGTATTTTTTCTTTTGAAGTCAGATTCACTGAAGCATAATTTTCACACAGAACAATTCATTCATCTTAGCTTACAGGTTTCTGATTTTTGGTAGAACACAGTCATATCACCAAGCACCATCGCCTCCAAAATTCCCATGTGCTCCTCTGTGTAGTCAGCCCCTCGCTCTGCTGCCAGTCCCACACAACCATTGACCTGTCTTCTCTTCCTGCTGTTTTACCATTCATCCTATAAATGGCTTCATATTGTATTTGCCTTTTTTTTTTTGGCTCCACTATACCAGCATGTGAGATCCTAGTTCTCTGATCAGGGATGGAACTCATGCCTCCTGCTTTGGAGGCACAGAGTCCTATCCACTGGACTGCCAGGGGATGTCCCCATAGTGTATGTATGTTGCCTTTTGAGGCTGGCTTTTTTCACTTAACCTATTTAATTTGACATTCATCCACGCTGTTGAAGCCATAGTTCCTTCCTTTCTGTCACCGACGCATCTTCCATTGTATGGGTACATCGTGGTTGGTTACTCATCAGCTGAAATGTTTGGGTTGCTTTTATTTTGGCTGTATGCAGCTTATTATATATTGTTGAACATGCGAGCATGTTTAGTTGCATCAGACTCTGCAACCTCAGGGACTGTACCTGCTACGCTCCCCAGTTCATGGGATTGTGCTTGCAAGAATACTGGAGTGGGTTGCCATTTCCTCCTCCAGGAGATTTTCCTGACCCAGGGATTGGTTTATGGGATCTTAATTCTCTTACCAGGGATTGAACCCATGTGCTCTGCAATGGAATCTCAGCGTCTTATCTGCTGGACTGCAGAGAAGTCCTTAAGTTGTTTCTTGTTTGGGCGATTATGCATGACACTGCTATAAAATTCAGGTTTAGGTTTTTGTATGAACATGTGTTCATCTATCTTTGGTAAATACCCAAGAATAAGTTATTGAGCCATCGTCCATGTAACTTTACAATAAAAAAACCCTGCCAAACTGTTTTCCAAAGTAGCTCCATCTTGCATTCCCACCAGCGATGTATGAGACTCCCCACGGGTCCATGACCTTGTCACTTCTTGATATTTTCACTCTTTTTCCTTTTTTTTTTTTAAAAAAAGTCATTCTAACAGATACGTGGGAGTGTCTCATGTATGTGTCCCAATAGTTAATAATGAGAAGCATCTTTTCAAGTGCTTACTTGTCACCATATGGGGTCGCAAAATGTTAGGCATGACTTAACTGCTGAGCAACAACCATCTTTATAACAGAATTCTTGAGATATAATTCACATACCGTAAGATTTACCTTTTAAACATATACAGTTCAGTGGCTTCAGGTATATTCACAGAGTCATGCGGCCATCATCACTAATTTTAGAACATTTTAATCACCCCACAAGAAGTCCTGTACCCATTAGCAGTCATTCCCCACTCATGCCTCCTAACACCACCTTGCCTCCTTCAGTCCTGCCCCGAACCATAATCTGTCTTCATGAATTTGCTTAATTTGGACATTTCATGCAGATGAAATGATGCACTATGTAGTCTTTGCTGTCTGGTATCTTTCACCTAGCATCACGTTTTGAAGTTCAAGGTTTATCATGATGGAGTAGCCTGGTGGGCTGCAGTCCATGGGGTCGCTAACAGTCGGACAGACTGAGCGACTTCACTTTCACTTTTCTCTTTCATGCATTGGGGAAGGAAATGGCAACCCACTCCAGTATTCTTGCCTGGAGAATCCCAGGGATGGGGGAGCCGGGTGGGCTGCCGTCTATGGGGTCACACAGAGTCGGACACGACTGAAGTGACTTAGCAGCAGCAGCAGCAGCAGCAGCAGCATGTATTGGTGGTTTTTGCTGACTAATTGTCCACCTTTTATATGGCTGAAAGCGATACTGTTATATGGTTTTGTTTATCCGTTCCTTTGCTGGTGAATGTATGGGCTTTTCTCTAGCTGTGGTGAACGGGGGCAGTGTGCAGGCTTCTCACTGCGGTGGCTTCTCCCGTCTGGAGCGCTGGCTCCGGGGCACCCGGGCTTCAGTAGCTGTGCCTTCTGTGCTCTGGAGCACAGACTCAATAGTTGTGGTGTATGGGCTTAGTTGCTCCACCACACGTGGGATCTTTCCGGGTCAGGGATGGAACTCATGTCTCCTGCACTGGTAGGCAGATTCTTTACCACTGAGCCACCAGGGAAGCCCCATGTTTAACTTTCATGGGGAACCAACAAACTATTTTATATAGCAGCTATTCTATTTTGCTGTGTGAACCCAGCGGTCTCAGGTCTTCCCAGGGAGGCCTGCCCCAGCCCAGGCCTGAAGCTAATTAACTCCTTAGTTGCACTGCCCCAAACCCTACCCAGCAAATTAGAGTTGGTTTATTAAGTGCCTCCTCTCCCTACAGAGACACTGCTCATGCACCTCCCTCCTACCCACCCACTTAAAAAAAAGAAAAAAAAGAAAGAAAACTATCCGGGACCCCTGTCTACCAGGACCCCATTTGTTTAGTGGCAAAGTCGTGTCTGACTCTTTCGTGACCTCATGGACTGTAGCCCACCGGTCTCTGTCTGTAGGATTTCCCAGGCAAGAGTACTGGACTGGATTACTATTTCCCCCTCCAGGGAATCTTCCTGACCCAGGCATCAAACCTGCATCTTTTGCATGGGCAGGCAGATGCTTTACCACTGAGCCGCTTATGGCCTCAAAGCAGTGTCTGTCTGTTTTCAGGTCCCTCGAGAGTCACACCAGATGAACTTCATGGAACCGCACAAAAACAATCTTAGCTTCTGGGGTGACATATAAAGGCTTACTTGCTCCTTTAAAGTAACCCTCTTTTTGGCCCCAGCACTTGCAGGGACCTTATTTCTTCCACCAAGGATCACACCTGGTCCCCTGGCAGGGGAAGCATGGAGTCCTAACCACTGGGCCTCAGGAAAGTCCCAAAATACCCGCTTCAGATCATGTATATTGTCCTAGTGAAGGTACATAGACTACATCTAGAAACACTTGTCAACCTGCCAGAGACATCTTCAAAAGTTCTCCTAAAAGAAAAGCCTGGGGAAATCTCACAGGGCATGAGTCCACTCCTATGGGACGAGATTCTTTCAAGACAGGGGTACCTTCTTTTTTAAAAATTTAATGATTTTTAAAATTGAAGTACAGCTGATGCATAATGGTAGCTTCTTTGTGAGAAAGTTGATTAAGTGATTTGTTGGCTGCGCTGGGTTTTCGCTGCTGCGCAGGCTTTTCCCTAGCTGTGGCGAGCGGGGTCTACTCTCTAGAGCAGCGCACGGGGCTTCTCAGCCTGGCGGCTTCTCTCGCTGCAGAGCGCAGGCTCTAGGTGTGCAGGCTTCAGTAGCCGAGAACAGGGGCTCAGTAGTTTTGCCTCCCGGCCTCTAGAGCACAGGCTCAGTAGTTGCGGGGCACGGGCTTAATTGCTCCGTGGCATGCGGGATCTTCCCAGATCAGGGATCAAACCCAAGTCTCCTGCGTTGGCAGGCTGATTCTTTACCATTGAGCCACCCGGGGAAGCCCCACAATGATAGCTTCTTATATGACGAAATAGTCTAGGGAACATTGGCAACTGTTGGAAATGTGCTGGGGCCAATGGAATTCTAAGAATCTCAAAGAGTTGTTCCTCTTACTTGAAAATGCCTAGTGTCCTCAGAGATTCTCACTTGCCTCCTCCCAGGGCCAAAAAGTAATTCAGGAAAAACAATCTATCGCCCCGCCCCCCCACCTCTGCATCAGTTTAGTTTGCTGAAAGGATGAAATGTAAATTTGAATTTGCATGTACTGATGGCCACTGGGGAACCCCTGCCTGGAACTGAGTTCCTCCAGAAGCACATCCTGAGACAGGATGTAAATGCGCATAGTTTATTTGGCAGTTGATCCCAAGAAGCGTCAGTAGGGAATTAGAGTCATGAGACAGGGAAAGGAAGGAAGCCAATTAAAAGTGTTTCATGGAACAGGTTACTGCTGTGGGTAACTGGAGTACAAATCCCACTGGGGAACTTTTTTAAAAATTCGACTGCACTGCACAGCTTTCGGGATCATAGTTCCCTAACCGTGGACTGAACCCAGGCCCTTGGCTGTGAAGGGGGGAGCGGTGGTCCTAACTACATGATCACCAAGGAATTCCTCTTAAGCTTGTTTTCTATATCTGTGAGTCTCTCTGCTTTGCAAATAAGTTCCTTTGTGTCATATTTTAGATTACACATATAAGTGATAACATATTTGACTTACTTCACTTACTATGATAATCTCAAGGTCCATCCATGTTGCTGCAAATGGCATTATTTCATTCTTTTTTTATGTCTTATGATATATATGTGTGTATACATATATACCATATATATATAATCATATCTTCTTTATTCATTCATCTATCAACGGACATTTAGCTTTCTTTTTGTGTCTTGACTATTGTACATAGTGCTGCTATGAACATTGGGGTACATGCGTCTTTTCAAATTAGAATTTTCATCTTTTCTGGATATATGTCCAGGAGTCAGATTGCTGGATTATATGATAACTCTATTTTTAGTTTTTTCTTTTTTCCAATTTTTTTAATACTTAAATTTATTTTTAACTGAAAGATAATTGCCTTGCAATATTGTGTTGGTTTCTGCCATGCATCAACATGAATCAGCCGTAGGTATACATATATCCCCTCCCTTTTGAACCTCCCTCCCACGTTCCTCCCCATCCCACCCTTCTAGGTTGCTACAGAGCCCCAGTTTGAGTTCCCTGATTCATACAGCAAAGTTTCATTGGCTATCTTTTTCATATATAGTAATTCCATGCTACTCTATTTTTAATTTTTTAAGGAACCTCCATGCTGGCCTCCACAAAGCACAGTAATTTCAACATTTATCCACGCTGTATTATGTATCAGTACTTCACTTCTATGACTGAATGATATTCTACTGTATGAATATGCTGTTTTGTTTATCCATTCAGTGGACATTTGGGTTGCTTCTGCTTATTGTGATGAACAGTGCTGCTATGAACATCTGTGTACAAGTATTTGTGTGGACATATGCTTTTATTTCTCTTGGGTAGATACCTCGGCATGGAATTACTTGGTCATATGGTAACTCAAAGCTTAACATTTTGCTTTGAGAAATCACCACACTGTTTCCAAAGCAACTGTACTATTTTACATCCCCAATTTTTTCACATCCTCGCTTGTTCTTCTTTTTGAGTGTGGACATCCCAGTGGGTGGGAAGTGATATTTCATTGTGGTTGGTATTTGCATTTCCCTAATGACTGATAATGCTGAACATCTTTTCCTGGGCTTATTTTGGCCACCAGTTTTGCTTGTGTGGTGGTTTAGCCTAGATCTTCATCCCTGAAGGCTCTAGGTCCTAGGTTTCCATGCTGAAAGGAGGCTGGGGTTGCTCTAATTGCCTCTTGACAGTTAAAATTGGCCATGGGAGCACCCAGGGGGCACCCCAGGAAATCCTCTGAGTTTCAGAATCTTCCTCTCTGATATATATGATATATAATAGCAGCATTATATATTTCTTATTATATATGATATCAGCAATCTTATATCCTTGGAATAATGAGTCAATTAGCTCTGCTAATATAGTAACTGGGCTTCCCAGGTAGCACAGTGGTAAAAAATACACTTATCAATGCAGGAGATGCAGGTGACTGGGGTTTGATCCCTGGGTTGGGAAGATCCCTGGAATAGCAAATGGCAACCCCCTGCAGTATTCTTGCCTGGAAAATTACATGGACCAAGGAGCCTGGTGGGCTACAGTCCATGGGGTCTGTATTGTCTGACATCCAAAGCATTGGACACAACTGAGAGACTGAACACACAACACGATATAGTAATTGCTTTTTTTTTTTTTCGCTTGCATAAGGAGTTTAAAGTGACCAGGTAGCAAATTAGCTTTAGGTAAGTGGAATGATCCCTAAACCTTCCCTTAGGAACAGAGACTTCAGTTCAGCAGAGCTTCAGGTTGCAGGAAGAGGCAGTATAGATTCCCTAAGTGTGTAGGTGGGAGTGATGGTGGAAAGGAATATGGTTCTCATATGCATGCATTACAACTTTTAGGGACACACCACCATATAATGGCCACTGGTTCAAAGTATATATTGTATCTTGAGAGACAGCATCCTAACCCTCCAAGGTGTCATCTTTGAGCTGGTGTCTTAGCCGTGCTTTTAAGAGGCCATTGGAGCATTATATCAGACAGGCAGCTTCTGAGTGATGTGGCATATTATGCCCAAGTCCTTCACCATAAAGGGAGTCTCGTGACTTAGGGAGTCCCCCTAAGACTTTGTCACCCAGGCTCCCCTGATGGAAAATCAGACACTTTGTGAGTCTTGAGATAGTGGTGCTGGCCAAAGTACTGGGAACAGGAAAGGTAAACAAACCCGTACTTGAAATCCAGATGAATCCCAGTAGGGACAAACCACTGCCTCATCCAGGGGAGAACTGGTCCAGTGCAATCTCCTTGCCACCAGTGGGCTGGTTGGGTTCTTCCAGGAATGGCATCATACCCAGGATTCAATGTCAACAGATGATGCTGACAGGCTAAGTGTCCAGCAGCAGCAGCGGCTGGACCAGCCTTGGTGGGAGGGAGTCCACATTGTTGCGTCCTTGCTGAGTCTCCAGCTCTGCCAGGTGGTTATTCCATTTAAGGGCCCACAGCTATGGCTGTGAAGATTACAGCAGATTGAAGAGGCTGGCCAGTCTCCACTGGACAAGTCACCCTGTGCACTCAGCTTTTAGTTGCTCTCTTTTGCCCTCTAATGGTTATAACCAAAGGCATGAGGACCCACACACTTCGTGCTTCTCCCACAGATCTGCCCACGTACTTCTGCTTTAAGATCTCTGATCCTCTAATCTTGTTTCTTCAAGGCTCCCAACTAATCACTGAAGCCACTCACCACTGCCGAGAAGCTAGCGTATATCCTTAACTCGGGCCAATTCTCTCTTCTCACAAAATTGATGGCCAGATATACTGTCAGAGCTCTGTCCAGGTTTCCAAAGCTGCCCCTGCATGGAGAAGTCACGGAGGAGCAGTGCACGTTCTTTTATTTACTTATGTGTTTACTTTCAGTTGTGCTGACTCTTCACTGCTGTGTGGGCTTTTCTCTTGTTGAGGCAGGTGGGGGTTACTCTGCAGTTGCCATGCACAGGCTTCTCATTGCAGTGGCTTCTCTTGAGCACAGGCGCTATGGTGCGTGGGCCTCCCTACTTGTGGCTCCCAGACTCTAGAGCACAGGTTGAATAGTTGTGGTGCATGGGCTTGTGGAATTTTTCTGGACTGGGGATCGAACCATGTCTTCTGCACTGACAGGTGGATTCTTTACCGCTGAGCCACCAGTGAAGCCAGGAGCAGTGTATATTTTAACTATACCGATGAAATAAATATTATTTATTTATTTAAGTATAGTAAGTATTTTAATATATTGAGCTAACTCATCTAGGATTTTGGCTTGAATTTGCTCCTTCAGCAGGCCTGTAGGAAACTCTTATGAGCCAAGGATGAAGGTCAGAGCAATAGAGGTAGGTAACAGGGAGATCTGGGCCACATGTTTGTATTACTTAATCAAGACCTCTGGACCTGCTCAGGACTGGTCCCAAATGTGCCATTTCCACTGTACTATGGGTTTCTAAGGCACTCGCTCAATCTTATGACTTGGTGGGTCTAACAATAGTCAGCTCATGATGGTTATCCCATGGTTAGGTAGTCAGTCTCTACTAAAGCCCAGTAGCATGCCAGGGGCTGGTGTTTCAAACTCTCAGGAGTTCCCTGAAGCAGATGGCATGGCCTTTGTCCAAAACCCGAGGGGTCTTTGTTGCAGTTCTCCTACTGGGCCTTGCAGAGATTTTACCCAGTATCATTTTCCACCATGGATACCTCTCTGCCATGGAATCTATACAGCTCCAGTTTCAGGACCCTCTGTAAGGTGCAAACCATACTACACAGCCCTGTTTTGCTCTGGGTCTAATTCAAAACCAATAGCTCCCTGAGGGAGCAAGAAGCAGCATCCCCAAGCATGTATAGTTTGTCTCTAAAACCCCAAGCGCCCATCTTCTGCTGTATCTTCTTGGTAAAATAAAATGAGAGGTGCAGTATCCTTCCCTTTGCCTCAGAAAGGATGACTTTCTATGCCCTAGACCACCAGGCCAGAGGGAAAACCTCACCAGTGTGGTAGACTCCGGGTCCCTGTCAAGTTTGTCTCCTCTCCCATGACACCAGCATGTCCAGATGTCTTCCACTTCCTGTTCATCAGCTCTGACGGGCATGGTGTCATCAGTATAGCGGACCAGAGGGACATGTATGGTGGACCAGTGGATGTCCAGGAGATCGTGATCCCCTGGGACAACATTACAACAAAAAGCAGGGGAGTTGGTGTCTCTGGACAAGACCACAAATGTGGACGAACGAGTGGGACTCCTCTTGATCCGCCTTTCTTATTATTTATTTATTTTGGGCTGCACTGGGTCTTCATAGCTGTGCATGGGCGTCTTTTCCTAGTTGCAGCAAGTGGGGGCTACTCCTGCTCCGGCTTCACTGTGGGGCCTTCTCTCGTGGAGTCCTGGTTCTGGACGCTTGGGCTTCAGTTGCTGTGGTGCACGGGGCTTAATTGCCTCATGGCATATGGAGTCTTCCCGACCCAGGGATCGAACCCGTGTCCCCTGCATTGCTGGGTGGACTCTTATCCACTCTACCACCAGAGAAGCCCCCAGGTCCTCCTTTCTGATAAGGGTTGAAAAGAAGTCACCTGCCAGGTCAACAGATACACCTAGTGCAGAGGCTGTGTTCATCTTTGCAGCAAAGATTTCCAAAGAGCAGGAGGCAGCCACTGAAGGGTGTTGACTGGGGGAGTCATATAGTTATCTCTGCACTGTAAAGGGTCACTTGGGATTCTATGTAGGGAATAGATTGGAGGAGAGGGTGGGAATAGATCCAATCCAAGCTCATATTTTGCATATTTGGAGTCATTGTCTGGTGCGTTTCGTGGTATTTTCTGAATACGCATTAAAAAGCAGAGACATTTCTTTGCTGACCAAGGTTTGTATAGTCAAAGCTATGGTTTTTTTCCAGTAGTCATGTATGGATGTGAGAGTTGAACCATAGAGAAGGCTGAGCACCAAAGAATTGATGCTTTTGAACTGTGGTGTTGGAGAAGACTCTTGAGTGTCCCTTGGACTGCGAGGAGATCGAAGCAGTCAATCCTAAAGGAAATCAACCCTGAATTTCTTTGGAAGGACTGATGCTCAAGCTGAAGCTCCAATACTTTGGTTACTTGATGCAAAGAGCCAACTCATTAGAAAAGACCCTGATGCTGGGAAAGATTGAAGGCAAGAGGAGAAGGGGACAACAGAGGACAAAATGGTTGGATGGCCTCACCGACTCAATGGACATGAGTTTGAGCAAGCTCCAGGAGATGGTGAAGGACAGGGAAGCCTGTCATGCTGCGGTCCATGGGGTCGCAAAGAGTTGGACATGACTGAGTAACTTAACAACAAAATGTGAGATAGTGCATGACCAGCCCTCTTTGGACCCTGGATACTATCTTTATTGTCGAGCCAGTTTTTCTGTTGCTAGTAACCAAAAGCATCCTAACAGATAAAGGACTGGTCAAATGTAGCTCTGGAGCAGCTCGCAATATAGAGAGAACCTTCCTTCACATGAAACCAGCACAGAAAATGGAGTCAAGAGGTTCAGAAAGATAGTGAAGTCGTTCAGTCGTGCCCGATTCTTTGCGACCCCATGGATAGTAGCCTGCACCAAGCTCCTCCGTCCATGGGATTTTCAAGGCAAGAGTACTGGAGTGGGTTGCCATTTCCTTCTCCAGGAAGCTTCCAATTCTATTTTTTGAACACCAGATTCTTCAGTGCTGGCATGTTCAATNCCTGCACCAAGCTCCTCCGTCCATGGGATTTTCAAGGCAAGAGTACTGGAGTGGGTTGCCATTTCCTTCTCCAGGAAGCTTCCAATTCTATTTTTTGAACACCAGATTCTTCAGTGCTGGCATGTTCAATTACATGAGACATGGAAGCCACCCAGCTATTCATCGACAGATGAATGAAGAAGATATGGTATATATTTATAATGGAATATTACTCAGCCACAAAAAGAATGAAATTAGGCCATTTTCAGTAACATGGAAGGACCTGGGGTTTCCCAGGTGGCCTAGTGGTAAAGAACCCACCTGCCAGTGCAGGAGACATAAGAAGCGCAGGTTCGATTCCTGGGTCAGGAAGAGCCCCTGGAGGAGGGCACGGCAACCCACTCCAGTGCTCTTTCCTGGAGAATCCTGTGGACAGAGGAGCGCAGTGGGCTCTAGCCCATAGAGTCACACAGAGTCAGACACAACTAAAGTGACTTAGCACACGTGTACAGATGGACCTAGAGACTATCATATTAAACAAGTGAAGCAAGTCAGACAAAGACAAATATGATATCTCTTATATGTGGAATTTAAAAAAATGGTACAAGTGAATTTATTTATGAAGCAAATGGACTCATAGGCACTGAAGGCAAACTTATGGTTACCCAAAGCGGGGAAATGGGGGGAGGGATAAATCAGGGATTTGGGATGAACAGATGCATACTACTACACATAAAATAGATGAACAATAACCTACTGCACATGGAGCTATATTCAATACCTTATAATAACCTATAATGAAAAAGAATCAGAAAAAGAATCTATCAATTCAGTTCAGTTCAGTTCAGTCGCTCAGTTGTGTCCGACTCTTTGCGACCCCATGAATCACAGCACG
>SJYX01010126.1:391647-466405 GCA_006410675.1 Oreotragus oreotragus | reverse complement strand
AGGGTGGGGGGTGGGGGACTGCTGGGCGCCTGTGGGCAGGGCTGGGCACCTCTGGGTCCCAGTGCACCTCTGTTCAAAGGCTCGGATGCGTTTCCAATTGAGGCCCGGTGGTCCTGCATCCTCAGCCAGGAAAGCTGGTCTAGCCTGTTGTGGCAGTGTCACGGTCCGTCCTGGGGCATGCCTTCTCTAGGTAACCACCAGTTACTTGGTGGAAACGTATGGCAAGGTTGGTTACTTCTGCAGGCATTAATTTGCCTGAAGGAGAAGGCATTTGCCTGGGCACCTCCTGTGTGTTAGACTCAGCAGTCGGGGGTGCCATGTGCATCGTTGTTACTGTTCCGGCGTTCAGCCGTGTCTGACTCTTTGCAGCCCCGGGGACTGCAGCACGCCAGGCCTCCCTGTCCCTCACCACCTGCCAGAGTTTGCCCAGGTTCGTGTCCATTTGATCGGTGATGTTTCCAGCCAGCTCATCCTCTGATGCCCTCTTCTCCTTCTGCCCTCAGCGTTTCCCAGCGTCAGGGACTTTTCCAGTGAGTCATCTACTTGCATCAGATGACCAAAATACTGGAGCGTCAGCTCCAGCATCAGTCCTTCCAGTGAACATTCAGGGCTGATCTCCCTTAAGATTGACTGGTTTGATCTCCTTGCTGTCCAAGGGACTCTGAGGAGTCTCCTCCAGCACCACAGTTTGAAGGCATCAGTTCTGGCGTTTCGCCTTCTTTACAGTCCAGCTCTCAGATCCGTATGTGACCACTGGGAAGACGATAGCCTTGACTGTGCGGACCTTTATCGACAGAGTAGCGTCTCTGCTTTTCAGCGCACGGTCTCGGTTCGTCGTCACGTTCTTGCCAGAAGGCAGTCTTCCAGTTTCAGGGCTGCAGTCCCAGTCCTCAGTGATTGAGGAAACCCGTCACCAGCTTTTCCCCTTCTATTGTCATGCAGTAATGGAACTGGATGCGATTATCTTAATTTTTTTTAATATTTAGTCTTAAACCGGCTCCTTCACCCTGATCCAGAGGCTCTTTAGTTCCTCTTTGCTTTCTGCCATTAGAGTGCTGTCATCCGCATATCTGAGGTTGATGTTTTTCCCGCCTGTCTCGATTACGGCTTGTAACTCACCCAGCCTGGCATTTCTCATGATGTGCTCAGCATATAGGTTAAACAAACAGGGTGACAGCAGACAGCCCTGTCCTACTCCTTTCTCCATCTTGAACCAGTCAGTTGTTCCATACAGGGCTCTAACAGCTGCTTCTGGACCCACATATGGGTTTCTCTGGAGACGGGTAAAATGGTCTGTGTTCCCATCTCCCTGAGAGCTTTCTATAGTAGGTCATGATCTTCACAGTCAGAGGCTTCAGCATAGTCAATGAAACAGATGGATGTTTTTCTGAAATTTTCTTGCTTTCTGTATAGTCCAGCGAAAGTTGACAGTTTGATCGCCAGTTCCTGTTCCTTCTCTGAACCCAGCTTGGGCGTCTGGCTGAAGCCTAGCATGCAAGATTTTACTCACTAGCATGGGCGGTGAGTGCAGTTGTCCAGCGGTTAGCACAGTCTTTGGTACTACCCTTCTTGGGAATTGGGTTGAGGATTGACCTTCTCTAGTCCTGTGGCCACTGCTGGGTCTTTGAGATTGGCTGACATAATGAGTGCAAAACCTTGATGGCATCATCCTTTAGGGATTTGAATAATTCTGCTGGAATTTCATTGCATCCACTAGCTGTATTATGTCATGTACGTTACTGCTTTTAATTCTCAGGAATCCAGGGGAGGTAGGTAGATGGGAAAACCAAGGCTCAGCTAAGGCCACAGAATTGCCTGGGGTCACGCAGTGAACAGATGAAAAGATGAGACTTGGGAATGAGGCCTGTGCTATTTCCTGTGTTCCATTGGCCTGAATCATTTTCAGCCGAGATACAGCACAACTTGTCTAAAGAGTGCAAAGGGAGATACAGTCTTGCTTACAGTTTAGGCCCTTAGATGAGTGAAGCAAGGAGTTGTGTGCAGAAGGGTATTTGTAGCTGGTGGAAGAGTTCTGAACAGGTAGGTGTCAGTTTTGGGGTCTGAAATTAGGAGGAGAGCTGAGGGTAAAGTGAGCTGGTTTGCAGAGGTGGGCAAGTCTCGCTCGAGGAGCTGCTGGAGCCTCAAGCTGCGTGCTAATGAGCTGCGGGCTGGTGCCAGGGCTTGCAGCAGCCTGTGTTGGACCAGGGCTCACAGCCTTGCCTGCTCACTTGGTAAATGTGTGATGGAGGTCAGGAGGCCTTTTTAGCAGGTTCCCATTCCCACAGAAACCACATGAAACCCTTACCAGGGCCCAGGAAGTGAGTAGGCTCCCTGTCCAGGAGGCTCTGGCTTCTTTAGTTCACAGAGTACGTTAGCAGGCTTGAATGGGCATCCATGTTCTGAAACACGAGATCCGAGCCCTGGTCATTGTCTCCTCACCTCGTATGCTGAGGGGCGGTGTTGGGCAAGACCAGAAGGCCGGGGTGGCTAGGCGAGCGCTCCCTTTAAATCCCTTCAGGAAAGGTGGCCTAGAAACAGCCTGTCGCTGAAGGGGTCCCTTGCAGAGAATGCCTTCAAGGCGGGGTGTTTGCAACTGCCAAAAAAATCTTAAAGTAAAGTCGCTCAGTCGTGTCCAACTCTGCGACCCCATGGCCTGTAGCCCACCAGGCTCTTCCATCCATGGGGATTCTCCTGGCAAGAATACTGGAGAGGGTTGCCATTTCCGACTCCAGGGGATCTTCCCAACCCAGGGATCGAACCTGGGTCTCCCGCATCGCAGGCCAGCGCTTTACCATCTGAGTCCCCAGGAAAGCCAGAAAGAAAAACTCAGAGATTAGTGGGAAACTGAGGAACCGGCTTGAAGAAGCTGCCCTCTGACTTCTCTAAGGCTGATGTGGGTAGAGGGCCTCAGTGTGGACTGACTCTCAGACGACGGTTTTTTATTTCAGCAGCCGCCTCAGCAAGCTCTGCTTTTCTCTGAAGTCACCTGTCTTGGTTGCCGTTGATGGTTACTGCCTGCGTGGCGGGCGGCCCTGCAGCATGGGGCAGGCCCGTGCAGAGCCTGAGGGCAGAGAGCACTCCGCTGGGAGACTCGGGCTGCTCTGGCTTCAGAGCCCATGTCGGCTCTGAAAGAGGAAGATAAAGCCTGAAGTAGTGCTGGAAGTTAAATGTTAACTTTTTTTTTTGGCTGTTCTGGGTCTTCGTTGCTTTGCTCGCGCTTTCTCCAGTTGCAGCGAGCAAAGACCGCTCTTCCTTGCGTGTGGGCTTCTGCTTGTGGTGGATTCTCTCGGTGCAGAGCATAGACTCTGGGGTGTGCAGGCCCAGTAGTTGGGGAGCACAGGCTTAGTTGCTCTGCAGCATGTGGGGTCTTCCCGGACCGAGGCTCGAACCCATGTCCCCTGCATTGGAAAATATCAAAAATACTGAATGGGTTAAAGAATTGGAAATAAATCTGATCCACTTAAATTAACTTAAAAATCAACTTTTAAGTGAATCACTTCAGTTCCATCGCTCAGTTGTGTCTGACTCTTTGTGACCCCATGGACTTCAGCACGCCAGGCCTCCCTGTCCATCGCCAACTCCTGGAGTTTACTCAGACTCAAGTCCATCGAGTCGGTGATGCCATCCCACCATCTCATCCTCTGTCGTCCCCTTCTCCTCCCACCTTCAATCTTTCCCAGCATCAAGGTGTTTGCAAATGAGTCAGCTCTTCGCATCAGGTGGCCAAAGTATTGGAGTTTCAGCTTCAACATCAGTCCTTCCGATGACTATTCAGGACTGATTTCCTTCAGGATGGATTGGTTGGTTTTCCTTGCAGGAGTTACAGTACATACTATTGAGAGCATGGAGATGGAACTAGCTAGCTTCATTGAGGTTTTGTCCAACTGGACAAGAACAAGATAAGCAGGAATCCAGAGTTTTTAGAAGAGCTAGGAAATAAGTCACAAGGAAGCCTTATATTCATAGATGTTCATTGCAGTATCATTTCTGACTGTGAAACTTTTAAAGGGGTCTAGGTGTCTGCTGGCCAAGGAAGTTTCAATTAGATTATAATCTCATTACTTGAAGACGGTTTACCTATTATAGACTGTTTGCCTATATTAATTACATTACAAAAACTCTAGAGGGTCAACTGTGTGCCATGTGCATGGGTCACCCTTCTAAGCAGCATGAGGAGGAGATTAGTCTTTTTTAGACTTAGAGACCCAGGGTATTCTGGCCAAACAGCGGGACCCCCAAACTGTGTATTTTCAGCTGTCACATGGAAAATTGCTCGTGCCGTGAAGTTAAAAGTGGGTTCCCAGGCTACACAGTTTTGAAGGCAGTGGGTTATAAAACTAAGACAACGTTGTTGAGTGCATTGGCATTGCCCGCTTAACGAGCAGTGTCTTTTCCTCCCTGTGTGTGTGAAAAGCGATTTTAAATTTTTGGTGAAATAGGTTTTTACTAAGAGCCTACATAGCATGGGAAGTACCTGCATGAGTTTCTGGTCTTTCCTCAGGGTTTGTGCAGATTCGATGATTTCTACTCAGCAGTGCTCAGTAGAACAGGTCAAATATACTGTATTTAACATAAGCTTTGTTGCCAGAGCTTTCTTGATCTTTTCAGAAGGATCAGTAGGGAGTTGTCACACAGCCTCAGCATGGCTGCCACCTGGCTGGCCGCGATTGTAGGATGCTGTTCCAGCTTCAGAAAGGTTTAAACGTGAGAGGAAGGAATCTTGGAGTCCGGGCAGACTTCCCTTTCTAAAAGGGGAGGTACATGCAGCCCTGAGCTTTCTGTTCCTGTGATGGTGTAGAGTTCTACTGGGCAGAGAGGGAAGGTTGGTATCTAAACTGTTGACTCTCAACTTTGAGGTCTGAGCTCAGGGATCTGGAGTGAAACCCAGGAAGGTAGCAGTTATAGTAAGTATATAGGGTCTTTCGGAAGCTGCTTTTTGGGGTGGTGAGGATGGTATTCCCTGGCAAGCCAGTGGTCACTGTGCCACACCTTCGCTGCCGAGGGCCCAGGCTCAGCTCCTGGCTGGGGAACTAAAAGCCATCATCAAAAAAAAAAAAAAAGCCCCTTAAAAAAAGTTATAAAAACGCTGGGGAGCACTTGAATGCCTCTGAGCCTCTGAGATCTCCACACGTAATATGGTGATCCGTGTTGAGAAACAGGAAAGGGGCTGACTCCCCACATCCTTTCCCTGCCACCCCCAGCCGGCTCTCCCCTTGGGCTCCAGTAGTGCAGTGATGGGTCGAGGGCAGCGACCCTCAGTTAGGACCCAGTGCTGCGCTCCTTGGCCACCCAGGGGAGATACCATGGCTGGCACCCCACAGCTGGTCACAGAACGATGTGATTGATTGTTGGGAAAGCCGGACTCTGTGGCTGCGGTCTGATGTTTCAGGCTGAGACCTCTGAAAAACCCGTGGAAGTCTTAATTGTTTATCTAAAGAGTCCTGATGTTTCCTTTTATAAATTATGCCTCCAGTGATGCTGCCTGGTCTGACTTTAAATAGGAAACTGACTTTTTATAATGCAGACTTCCAGAAAATGGCAAGAATAGTACAGACAGGTATCTGTAATAGTGCTTATTTCAAGAAGGTGCTCATCCCCTCCCCCCTTTTTTAAGTTGTGTAATTAGCCTCAATAGAGGATACAGAGTCAGGAAGTTTCTACATATGTCTTTTTTAACGCTTGGAAGACAAACGTTATTTTTCTGTAACACACAAGATTAAAGAGGCAGCATAAACCTAATAATATTAAATACATGCCATTTGTATATGTATTGTCCTATTCCGTTTCATTGGCTAAGAAGACTGAGTGCAGATATCCTATTTTTATTTGCGTTCTGTATGCTGTCTCTAGTAGAGCTGTTACTGTGTACTTCATTATGCTTTTTTTATGTACCCGTTTTTTTTTCAGATTGACCTACCACACTGTTAATCCCAGATGCACAAAATTGTGGTTCATTATTCCTATACGTTGCCAAATTATCATCATCATACATCCAGCTATCATCTGTCGGCGAAGTCATTGCAGTGTTATTAACTGTACTCCCTGGCTGCAAATACCATCCCTGTGAATCCTTTTGTAACTGGGAGTTTGTACTTCTTAATCGCTCTCATCTTTTTTCTCATACCCCCCACTCTCCCCACAACCATCAGTATGTTCTCTATATCTGAGTCTGTTTCTGTTTTGTATGGTGTTAAATTTGGTTTTTAGATCCCACATATAAGTAAAATTGTATGGTGTTCATCTCTGTCTGACTCATTTCATTTAGCATAATACCATCTAGGTTTCCCCATGTTGTCACAGATGGCAAAATTCCATTCTTTTTTTATGACTCGATACTCCATTGTATATACTTACCGTGTCTTTATTCATTTGTCTACCATCGGGCACTTAACTAGCTTCTATATCTTAACTGTTGTGATTAATGCGGCAGTGAAAATAGGGGTGCATATATCTTTTCAAATTACTGGTTTTGTTTTCTTTGGGAAAAGTACCCAGAAATAGAATTGGTGGATCATACGGGGTTTCACTTTTTTAATTTTTAGATGGCTTGTTCTTAGTTTTCTTAGTGGCTACACCAGCGTACATTGCTAATGTATCTGTTGGCCATCTGTGTGTGTTCTTCTGAAGAAAGTGTCTGTTTGGGTCATTTGTCTGCTCTTCCCTTATTCTGAGGATGTGGTCATGTGAAATTTGTTCTAGTGGTGTTGGATTTTTTATTTTTCTATTACCTTTTTTAAACTTTTATTCATGATGGGAGATTATCATCTTCTTCTTGATGCCTCACCCGTGGAAAGTACCCAGAGACAGGCTTCCTGGGTGTTTCCCTGAGCCACTCACCCTATTGCCTCATTTCTCCTGACTGAACCTCAGGGTGTCTGGAGGCCCTGGCTCCCAGGCGGGTGGCCCCTGACTCCCAGTGTTGCACCCCGTGGCTCACCCTGGCTGTGTTCTGTCTCCTAGCACACGCTCACGGGACACAGCGGCAAAGTGCTGTCTGCCAAGTTCCTGTTGGACAACGCGCGTATCGTTTCTGGAAGTCACGACCGGACCCTCAAACTCTGGGATCTACGCAGCAAAGTCTGTGAGGAAATTCAGTCTCTGTCTGTGAACGATTCTATACTAACCGCGGAGCTGTTTGTTTCTGCATTAAAGCCTGCATCTAGTGTGATACACTTTGAATTTCAAGTCTGGTCCCATGTCGGGTGGTGATGATGTAGGGACTGTTTTTCGAGTTTGAAGCTTCGTTTACATAAACGGTTCCAATGGCTTAAGTAAGGGTGAGGGGCAGCGGTGCTCGGCGCTCAGCCACGGAGGGGCCTCTGCGTTACTGCTCATGTTCGGCTTTCTTTCAGGCATAAAGACGGTATTTGCGGGATCCAGCTGCAATGACATCGTCTGCACAGAGCAGTGTGTGATGAGTGGGCATTTTGACAAGAAAATTCGTTTCTGGGACATCCGGTATAACACCCGCGAGCCTGGTGGGAAGGCAGATGAGGGGGCAGTGGAACTGTGCTGGTGTCTCGTGCGTGGGCTGCGCTTCTGCCCTGGAAATGGCAGCGGCGGCTCCAGTCGGCGTCGTCTTCCTTGTTGGATAGTCTTTGCCCTGGAGTAGAATGCCACAGTCGTCACCTCTGAGCGTGCCCTATGCCCTCACTAGTCGCTTTACTAGAAAAAAAAAAAAAAAGCCCCTTAAAAAAAGTTATAAAAACGCTGGGGAGCACTTGAATGCCTCTGAGCCTCTGAGATCTCCACACGTAATATGGTGATCCGTGTTGAGAAACAGGAAAGGGGCTGACTCCCCACATCCTTTCCCTGCCACCCCCAGCCGGCTCTCCCCTTGGGCTCCAGTAGTGCAGTGATGGGTCGAGGGCAGCGACCCTCAGTTAGGACCCAGTGCTGCGCTCCTTGGCCACCCAGGGGAGATACCATGGCTGGCACCCCACAGCTGGTCACAGAACGATGTGATTGATTGTTGGGAAAGCCGGACTCTGTGGCTGCGGTCTGATGTTTCAGGCTGAGACCTCTGAAAAACCCGTGGAAGTCTTAATTGTTTATCTAAAGAGTCCTGATGTTTCCTTTTATAAATTATGCCTCCAGTGATGCTGCCTGGTCTGACTTTAAATAGGAAACTGACTTTTTATAATGCAGACTTCCAGAAAATGGCAAGAATAGTACAGACAGGTATCTGTAATAGTGCTTATTTCAAGAAGGTGCTCATCCCCTCCCCCCTTTTTTAAGTTGTGTAATTAGCCTCAATAGAGGATACAGAGTCAGGAAGTTTCTACATATGTCTTTTTTAACGCTTGGAAGACAAACGTTATTTTTCTGTAACACACAAGATTAAAGAGGCAGCATAAACCTAATAATATTAAATACATGCCATTTGTATATGTATTGTCCTATTCCGTTTCATTGGCTAAGAAGACTGAGTGCAGATATCCTATTTTTATTTGCGTTCTGTATGCTGTCTCTAGTAGAGCTGTTACTGTGTACTTCATTATGCTTTTTTTATGTACCCGTTTTTTTTTCAGATTGACCTACCACACTGTTAATCCCAGATGCACAAAATTGTGGTTCATTATTCCTATACGTTGCCAAATTATCATCATCATACATCCAGCTATCATCTGTCGGCGAAGTCATTGCAGTGTTATTAACTGTACTCCCTGGCTGCAAATACCATCCCTGTGAATCCTTTTGTAACTGGGAGTTTGTACTTCTTAATCGCTCTCATCTTTTTTCTCATACCCCCCACTCTCCCCACAACCATCAGTATGTTCTCTATATCTGAGTCTGTTTCTGTTTTGTATGGTGTTAAATTTGGTTTTTAGATCCCACATATAAGTAAAATTGTATGGTGTTCATCTCTGTCTGACTCATTTCATTTAGCATAATACCATCTAGGTTTCCCCATGTTGTCACAGATGGCAAAATTCCATTCTTTTTTTATGACTCGATACTCCATTGTATATACTTACCGTGTCTTTATTCATTTGTCTACCATCGGGCACTTAACTAGCTTCTATATCTTAACTGTTGTGATTAATGCGGCAGTGAAAATAGGGGTGCATATATCTTTTCAAATTACTGGTTTTGTTTTCTTTGGGAAAAGTACCCAGAAATAGAATTGGTGGATCATACGGGGTTTCACTTTTTTAATTTTTAGATGGCTTGTTCTTAGTTTTCTTAGTGGCTACACCAGCGTACATTGCTAATGTATCTGTTGGCCATCTGTGTGTGTTCTTCTGAAGAAAGTGTCTGTTTGGGTCATTTGTCTGCTCTTCCCTTATTCTGAGGATGTGGTCATGTGAAATTTGTTCTAGTGGTGTTGGATTTTTTATTTTTCTATTACCTTTTTTAAACTTTTATTCATGATGGGAGATTATCATCTTCTTCTTGATGCCTCACCCGTGGAAAGTACCCAGAGACAGGCTTCCTGGGTGTTTCCCTGAGCCACTCACCCTATTGCCTCATTTCTCCTGACTGAACCTCAGGGTGTCTGGAGGCCCTGGCTCCCAGGCGGGTGGCCCCTGACTCCCAGTGTTGCACCCCGTGGCTCACCCTGGCTGTGTTCTGTCTCCTAGCACACGCTCACGGGACACAGCGGCAAAGTGCTGTCTGCCAAGTTCCTGTTGGACAACGCGCGTATCGTTTCTGGAAGTCACGACCGGACCCTCAAACTCTGGGATCTACGCAGCAAAGTCTGTGAGGAAATTCAGTCTCTGTCTGTGAACGATTCTATACTAACCGCGGAGCTGTTTGTTTCTGCATTAAAGCCTGCATCTAGTGTGATACACTTTGAATTTCAAGTCTGGTCCCATGTCGGGTGGTGATGATGTAGGGACTGTTTTTCGAGTTTGAAGCTTCGTTTACATAAACGGTTCCAATGGCTTAAGTAAGGGTGAGGGGCAGCGGTGCTCGGCGCTCAGCCACGGAGGGGCCTCTGCGTTACTGCTCATGTTCGGCTTTCTTTCAGGCATAAAGACGGTATTTGCGGGATCCAGCTGCAATGACATCGTCTGCACAGAGCAGTGTGTGATGAGTGGGCATTTTGACAAGAAAATTCGTTTCTGGGACATCCGGTATAACACCCGCGAGCCTGGTGGGAAGGCAGATGAGGGGGCAGTGGAACTGTGCTGGTGTCTCGTGCGTGGGCTGCGCTTCTGCCCTGGAAATGGCAGCGGCGGCTCCAGTCGGCGTCGTCTTCCTTGTTGGATAGTCTTTGCCCTGGAGTAGAATGCCACAGTCGTCACCTCTGAGCGTGCCCTATGCCCTCACTAGTCGCTTTACTAGGTGCTAAGTCAACAGGTGAACAACTAGGTTGTCAGGTAGATTCAAGTGTAACTGGGGAGACTGACATACAAGTCTGCAGAGTGTGCTGAAGCGGAGCTGGGCACCACTGTCCAAGGACGGTAAAGACTGTCTCAAGATGAGTCTAGAGAAGAGCCCCAGAGGGCAGCTGGCAGGGCGAGTCAGGCGAGGGCAGACGCGCCTGACAGGGTGGGTGGGGTCGGATTGCTGCAGGCTTTGGACACCATTGATGAATGACTTGATCTTATAAGCTGTCGGGTGTTTAGCCAGAGATTCCTTCACGAGAGTCTGGTAGATTACATTGGCAGTTTTAGAGGGTGTCTGAGGAGCTGGGAAGTCACTGAAGCCTTGAGGAGCTGAACTCAGGGCAGTAGAGGGCGATGTGGAACTGGAGTCGGTTCCTGGGAGAGTTTGGACGGAGCTCATTACAGGCTAGATGTGGAGGGTGAGGAAGGGGAGAAAGAAGTAAAGCAAGGTGAAGAATAAATGACACATTTAGGGAGAGGACGCAGTGAACACATTCAGAAAAGGGCATAATTGGCAGCTTCTGATAGAGTATTTGGGAAAACAAAATTTTTGAGAAGTTGGATGGGAGAGAAATTGAGACATCCTCACAGGAGGACTTTGAAGACGTGAGTTGATTTATCGGAGCTGGAGTGTGAAACAACAGAAGGGCAGCAACCGGGGCAGCTGTCCTGAGGGCTGAGTGGCTGGGAATGGAAAGAAAGCTGAGGTCTCGGAGATGGGCCAGGTGTGGGGAGTAAAGGGGGAGGCGTCTAGTCAGGCTGAGACTGGGTGGTTAGAAGTGGATAACGTGATTAGCTTCAGGTGTACTGGTTGGCTGACAGCTGAACTGAAGTATGGAATTATAGAGCTAAACTGGATGTTAGAAGGCTCCTGGTCCATCCCCCAACTTAACAGATGAAGACCCCGAGTCCCAGGAGGTGGAGCGGCAGCAATAAAGTGAACTCTCTCACTTCGTTATGGTTTGGGATAGGAAGTCTTTTCATTGAAAGTTTACAACAGAATGGCCACAGAAGGGTTTGTAGCTCCTTTGGCTGTATCACCAGCAGGACCCAGTCCAGGACTGCTGTTCACAGACCTGGCATGGAGCACGGCCCAGAGAACTGGGAGACGAAAAGGAAGAAGAGGTGGCCGGGTGGCCAGGCTCCGTGTCTGGCGTTGCCAGGATGGGTTGGAAGGCCTGGGAGCTGAACTTTGTACGGCAGGATTCCCGAGAGAGTCCACACTTGTCCACAGAAGGCAGTCCAGACCCGCTGAAGCAGATTTACATCTCTTTGGATAAGCTGAAATGATAAAATTGAAGTAATACAAATTAAACAGTAGCCCTGCTTAGTTCATACTGATCAGAAGCTCTGATTGGCAATTATTATATTTCAGAAACGACCAAGGAAATTAATTCGTACCAGTTTCAGAGTTCTGATACTCACAACTACTTAATAGAATCTGTTGATGGCAAAATAATTAAAGCCGAAGCTGAGGTGGTTTGCGTGGGGTTGGGAGCGCGTCTGCTGTCCTTGAAGAGTAGTGCATTCTCATTGAATTGCCTACTCTTCCCGCTCCATGGCATGCCACCCTGCTTGGCATGGGGAAGTTCTGACCTCTCTGTTACATTTTCTCAGATTTTCCATCTTTTTTGTAGATCAGAGAGTATTGTCCGAGAGATGGAGCTCTTGGGAAAGATCACTGCCCTGGACTTAAACCCAGAAAGAACTGAACTCCTCAGCTGCTCTCGAGATGACCTGCTGAAAATTATAGACCTACGAATAAATGCTGTCAGACAGACATTCAGGTAACTGAAGACACTCTGGTTGGGTTTCCAGAGGCCTGCCTGCACTTACGCCCTGAGCGGCGTGGACTCCGGGGTAACGGTGCCGTCGTCTGTTTCAGCGCACCAGGCTTCAAGTGCGGCTCCGACTGGACGAGAGCTGTGTTCAGGTTAGTGGGGAGGCGCGCCTTCTGCCCCAGCCCGCCCACCCCAGCACGGCTCATCTCAGGTTAGAGCAGGGGCCTCCTCCCACTGGGAAGTGGGCTGAATCTGTACAGCGTCTCCACGCGAGCAGGTGTCCGGGAGCGAACCTGCAAGTTCAGTCCTGGATGCTGCTGTCTCTCTTTCTGAAATGTCCCTTTGGTGGCTGAGAATGTGTGCCATCCCGGAAGCTGCGGTGGTGGACTGGTTTGTTCCTCTGTCTGCTCGTTACGGTAGAGCTCTGAGAGCTTTGCTGGAAGGGTAGGGAGTCTCCTGGAGCACAGCAGAATGGGCTCCCTCCCTTTCCTGTTCTCCTGTCTGAGTGTGGCCGTTCTCACAGACACTGCCAGGGTCAGGGCTAGTACTGTGGAGAAGGTCCTCCACGGTCCACACGCCGTTCCTTTCTGTTTTCACTGAACTGTGTGACCAGGCAGTCCATCAGCTCAGGGAAACCCTTCACCACTTGGGGTTGCCCTTGACCTCCCTGTGTGCTCGACATGGCTGGGGACTTGGCCCCGCAGAAGTACTGCGGTGGCACCATTTCCCAGTAGCTGGTGAGGCCACATAACAGTCTAGCAGCTTTCAGCCAAAACGGCTGTGAATAGCATCTCGGGGTTCCTGGGTACTCAGGAGTGGTCATGAGTTTGACTCGTAAGCGAAGAGCAAACCTTGATTTCCTGGGGAGAGGTCCGCGTGAGGACGCTGACTTGAGAGTGGGTGACGAATGCCGTTTCTCGTGTGTGTCCTCCAGCCCTGATGGCAGTTATGTAGCAGCGGGCGCAGCCGAGGGCTCGCTGTACATCTGGAACGTGCTGTCCGGGAAGGTGGAGAAGGTCCTCTCAAAGCATCACAGGTGAGACAGCAGCCCTTCTGAAGCGCTGAGCAGGCCTGTGGCTCCATCCCAGGGGCCGGTGCTCTCCTGGGCGTGGGCCTGGGTCGACCCCACGAGGGCGGTGTCCGCTCAGGTGCTCTGCTGCGGGTGAGGTCAGTGGAGAGAAACTGGGGCCGTTCTCACCGGACCGCAGATCGCTGGGTCCTGCTCATTTACGTTCCAGGACAAGTTAGGGTGGCCACCGGAGAAAGGCTTGGAGCCCGCATTCTGCCTCTTGGATCGTGTGCACGCTCCCGCCCCTCCCGCCCCTTCACTGCTCTCCTCCCCCTCTGCGGCCCTGTCTCCCTTCTAGTCACTGTCCTCAGGAAGTTGGCTGCTTGTGACCACTGGTTTTCACACACTTCGCCCCAGGCGCCTTTCTCTCTCAGCTTCGGCCTGTCCCCACAAGCTCAGCTGCCGCTGAGAAGTCAGGCCCGCCCCTTGCCAGACGCCCTGAGGTACCCCTCAGAGGCTGCAGTGCCTGAGGGCAGACGTGGTAAGGCCTGGTTCCCTTTCTTCCTAAACTGCCTCCTGGAATCACGGCGGCCTTCTTGTGCTCTGTGGGCGCCTGCCTCTGCGTGGGGGGCCACACTGGCGTTAAACCGGGGACTGGGACGGCCTGACTGACTCCCTGCTGGCGAGAGAGCCTTGGAGGGAGCCTGGCGCTCGGCTCACTGAGGTCTCACTCGTGTCCCCACCTCTCTCTCTCAAGCTCGTCCATCAACGCAGTGGCCTGGTCCCCTGCCAGCTCCCACGTGGTCACTGTGGACAAAGGAAGTAAGGCCGTGCTGTGGTCGGAGTATTGACAGCCCCTCGTCAGGAGAGAGCCATCTGCAGCTGGAGGAGCAGGCAGGCCCCACAGCTCTGTCCCGGCAGGTGGCGTGTTGGGTGTGGCTTTGACCCCCTGAGAAGAGCTCCAGCTGGGGCCCCGGGGCCTGCCTGAGAGCAGGGTTCCTGAGGGTCGAGGCTGAGGCCCCTCCCAGCCTGAAAGAGTTCACACTGAGAACACTGATGCTGCGGTCCCTCAGCCAGGGGCTCAGGGTCCTGCCCTGATTCGAGGGGGGAAACGACACTACTGGCGCCCGCCTCGCATACCTCAGTGTGGGGCGCGCGGGCGCCCGCGCGCTCCTGGGCGGCAGTGCCAAAGGCGCCCCCACGCCGGGGCGTAGGTTCTCCCCCGTGCTTTCTCCCGTCCCCCAGGGTCGGTCCTGGCCTGATGCATGTCCTGTCACCTTGGGCCGTTTTCCCAGGGAGCCTGCTTTAATCATTGGATCAACAGGAACCACCCCCCCGCCCACCTCAGGCAGCCCGTAGGGGCTGCCCTGGTCCCGAGGAGACCTGGGCCTGGGGTCCTGCCTGCTGCTCTGTGTCTGTGTTAGAGGCTCTTACTCTGGTCTCATCTGATCACTGTTGGAATTTCCCTAGCTCTCCCGAAGTGTTCTTGGAAAGCAACTGTTCTTCGGAACGGCCTCTCCCCACCCCTGCTGCCAGCAGTTCTGCATATCTATTTCTTAGGCCCCACAGCTCTGTCCCGGCAGGTGGCGTGTTGGGTGTGGCTTTGACCCCCTGAGAAGAGCTCCAGCTGGGGCCCCGGGGCCTGCCTGAGAGCAGGGTTCCTGAGGGTCGAGGCTGAGGCCCCTCCCAGCCTGAAAGAGTTCACACTGAGAACACTGATGCTGCGGTCCCTCAGCCAGGGGCTCAGGGTCCTGCCCTGATTCGAGGGGGGAAACGACACTACTGGCGCCCGTCTCGCATACCTCAGTGTGGGGCGCGCGGGCGCCCGCGCGCTCCTGGGCGGCAGTGCCAAAGGCGCCCCCACGCCGGGGCATAGGTTCTCCCCCGTGCTTTCTCCCGTCCCCCAGGGTCGGTCCTGGCCTGATGCATGTCCTGTCACCTTGGGCCGTTTTCCCAGGGAGCCTGCTTTAATCATTGGATCAACAGGAACCACCCCCCCGCCCACCTCAGGCAGCCCGTAGGGGCTGCCCTGGTCCCGAGGAGACCTGGGCCTGGGGTCCTGCCTGCTGCTCTGTGTCTGTGTTAGAGGCTCTTACTCTGGTCTCATCTGATCACTGTTGGAATTTCCCTAGCTCTCCCGAAGTGTTCTTGGAAAGCAACTGTTCTTCGGAACGGCCTCTCCCCACCCCTGCTGCCAGCAGTTCTGCATATCTATTTCTTGACTAAGAAATAAATCTGTTTCATTAAAAAAAAAAAAAAAATGGGGGCAGGGGTAGCAGGGGAAGCGCAAAACACTTTTTCCAGAAGAGCAAGTGTGCTGTCAGTCAGCGAAGGCGGATTTCCTGGATCACCTGGAACGTCCCAGCCGCCGGCCCGCCACCTTCTTCCCGCCACGCTGGGGTGAGGGTGGCTGGCGGGTGGGATCGGAGGCCTTGGGTGTGTTATCCCCAAGCCAGCAGTTCTGGGTCGTGCCCCTTTGCCAGGCCTACGTGCAATACCCCGTTGGTGCTTTAGTGCAAGAAGCCCATTCCAGGAAGCGTGGGACTGCCATCTTTAGATTTCAGGACGTGTGACAAGGCCAGGGAAAAACTGGCCTGTGCAGTTTAAAAAAAAAAAAACATGTATCTTTACCATCTTAGTTGTTTGTAAAATTTTAGTTTTTTGAGCGGCTGAAACACCATTATTTTTTGTCACTTACTCATTTGCACTTTATTTTTTTTTCCTTCCATACTTGTTCTCCAGACAGTTGTTGGGGGCGAGTGCTAGGGCAGGGCGAGGGGGGGTGATTCACGCGCCCCATTTTCCCCGGCCCTCGCCTCCCTCATTTGCTGTCCAGAGGACTTGCGTTGAGAAGAGTTGAATTTCACAGGCCAGGGCACATCTTTTATTTATTTAATTATGTTGCCCAACAGAACTTGATTGTAAATAAAAGAAGAAATCTGTTATGTACTTTTCAAAACTCCCTGCCTCTTGGTGGTTATTTTATTCTTCTTCATCCTAAGGGCAAAAAGCTGTTTCTTTCATTTTCCTGGTACTCATTTGTTTGTAAATAACGGTTAATACTTTCCCAGTGCTTTTCCTCGTGGTTCATTGTTTGCTGCCTGTAAACGGCCGTGTTCCAGGTCCGCGTTACTCACAGATCTTGGCTGAATCTAGAAATGGCTGTCTTCGGGATTTTGGTAGCTGTGTGGTGTGCTCCACACCGTGGCCATAGGAGCCCTGGTCCCCACCCTGGAGACGCTGTTCATAGGACAGATCGTGAACTGTGAGTCTCCCAGCCTCCAGGCTGCTTCTGTGCTGATGGGGCATAAATTTCCTCACTGGGGAGCGATTTATTCAGAGCAGCTCAAGATATCTAGAATCAGCCTTGTGCCATAACAAATTAGAGTCTCCCTGGAGTATCCCCCCCGCTCCTGAGGACCTCTGTCCAGCCCATCACCACACAGTCGCCCAGCAGCTCGAGTTGGGGTTCCATCATGACCTGAAGTTGGGGGTGGCCAGACAGAGGAAAGAGGGGAGCCCATGGCAGTCACCTCCAAGGAGGTAAGTCATCCAGAAAGGCTGAAAGCAAGCAGGCCAGTAGCCTGATGTCCTGCTTTCCTTGGCTTTGCAGGGGAGCATGTCTGTTCTCTTCAGCTCACCCAGCCATCAAGGCTGGGGTACAGGGTGGGCTCCCACCACCTCAGGCCCTCTGGGCCCCTCCCCCAGTGCTCCTGGTTCCACTGGTCAGGGCAGGAGTGGGCATGGGAGTTTTCAAAATTGCCCTGAGGGAATCCTGGCTGGTTGGAGCTGGGGTGGGCTTTGATCCAGACATTAGCCTGTCTCAACGTTGATAGTTCAAGACTTTATATTTATATTCCCAGGAAGTCCCTGTCCGGTGGTTAGGACTCAGCACTTCCTCTGCAAGGGGCGTGGGTTCAGTCCGTGGTCGGAGAACTAAGATCCTGTGTGCCCCCTGACAGGCAGAAATAAAGTTTATGTTCCTTGGCCCTCGCCCAGAATCGTGTGAGGGGTCGAGTTCTGTGTCTGGTGAGGCACCTGCTGTGGCACACTCCGTCCAAGAATCTAGTAAAGCCCTGGTGTGTCTTCACATCGTGGCACATGGGAAGTTTCGTGTGGACCCTGGGCAACAGAGAGGCCCGCCCCAGCCCCAGGAGCATGTGCTGGGAAAGGCCATGGTTTGCAGGTGTGCCAAGCTACCTGTGTGCCTTCATACCTATGGCATGACCTCAGTCAACCGTGATTTTGGGGAATGAGACCATGAACTTGAAGCTCAAGGCCTGGGTGGAGCCCTGAGCAAAGAAAGGGGGCAGTGAGGAAAGCCTCTGCAAGTCGTGCCTGTTTCCATAAGGGGTCTCAGATGGTAAGACAGAAGCTGCGGCTCTTGGGTTCTGTCAGAGCTGAAGGGTCTCCTGTCACGATTGGGGGAGGGCTTCCCAGCTAAGCAAGAAGCTGTTATGGAGTCCTGGCCTGCAGGCGGGCAGACCTCCACCTCGCCCACTCACAGTGTGTGGGGGCGGGAGGCGCCTCTTAGAAATCCCGTTTTCAAGCCAGTTAACTTTGGAAACCTTTTGTAAAGTGAAGCGTACCTGTACTCACATAGATTCTGTGGAAACATTGAATGTGTGGTGCGTGCCGGTACGAGCGGACTTGGATCCACAAGATGATTCTTGCCCCCCGGAGCTCTGGTTTCCGCCTGTGCCTCTGAACTTCCCTGCGTCCCCGCCAGACGCTCCTCCATTCTCTCAATGGTCTGGTCCCCGGTGGGGCCTTCAGCTGCTCCCAGCTCTCCTTCTTGGATCCTGCCGGGGGCCGAGCTGCCCTCTTCCATCCCTGAGCGGAGTGCGTGATGGGAGCGTCCACGTCTGGAGGATCCGGAGCCCACAGGAGTGGAGGAAACACCAGTGTCAGAGCCCCCTTCCTGCCTCTCAGCAATTTTGCCAGAGTATTTTACAGCAAACCTCAAGCATGACATTTCTCCCATAGATCAGCATGCAACCTAATAAGGACACCATGCCATAATTACACCTCTGAATTAACAAGAGTCCCAGTGTCGTGCACCCCTGGGTCAGGAAGATCCCCTGGAGAAGGAAATGGCAACCCACCCCAGTATTGTTGCTTGGAAAGTCCCGTGGACAGAGGACCCTGGTGGGCCACAGCCCGTGAGGTCACGAAGAGTCGGGCACGACTGAGCGACTAAAAGCAATCGTGTCCTCCACGATCCAGTCCATGTTCGAATCCTGATGGTGCCAGTGTTTCTTAGGACTGGTTGGCCTAAGTCAAGATCCAGTTAGTCTTTGCTGCATAACAGAGTGTCATGACGTAATGGTTCCAAATGAGCATCGTTTGCGTGAGTGGGCACAGCCAGCCGGGTTCAGGGAGACGGTAGAGGGTGGCCCCCTCTTATCTGGCCGTTCACTTGCCATCAGCAGGGGAAACAGGATGATGCAATAAGGCAGGTGTCTGTGGGATCACTTGCAGCTCCGCTCGGTCACCTTTGTTACCCACTGGCTGGAGCAGACGGCATGAGCAGCCCTGCCTGCCTCTGAGGGGCACTGCCCAGCAGCATGGCGACATGGAGGAGAATCTCAACAGCAGTTCCAGCACCTGAGGCCCCAGCTGGATTTGGTTGACTTTCCTCACATAAGTGATGTTTGTATCCCACATGGGAACACTGTGGACTTCCCTGCTGGCTCAGTGGTAAAGAATCTGCCTACAGTGTAGGGGACCTGGGTTCGATCCCTGGGGCAGGAAGATCCCTGGAGAAGGAAATGGCAACCCACTCCAGTATTCTTAGCTGGAAAATGTCATGGACAGAGGAGAGCCTCGGGCTACACAGTCCATGAAGTCAAAAAGAGTTGGACACGACTGCACCCCTAAACCACCACCACCACCACTAGGAACATTCGCCCTGCAGGTTGCTGGGTGCCAGGCCCTGTGGATTTGCTCCCACCCTAGGACCTGCGGAAGAGAGCAGGGGAAGTCAGGCTTTGGGCTTCGTTTCTCCAGAGAAATGGGCTTAAACAGTAGATAGGTATGCTTGTGAGCCAGGCCCGTAAGAAGATGGGCTGTACACAGTCCAGTTTCTAAATAACCATCCGAGGAACTTCCCTAGTGGTTCAGTGGCCAAGAGTCTGAGCTCCCAGTACAAGGAGCCCAAGTTCAATCCCTGGTAGGGAGCTAGATCCTGCAACTCGGTTATCATGCCACAACTAAAGATCCTGCAGACTGTAGCTAAGACCCCGCACAGCCAATGTGAAAGGAAGCCATCGATTCTGCTACTCCCTGAAGGGGCAGCGGAGGCTCTAAGAGGTCACAAGCCAGAAGTCTCAGAATCAACCATATCCTTGACTTTCAGGTAATACTAAGCACAGAGTGGATACTCTTTCATATAGTTTTTATTTAATAGAATTGAATCACCAAAAAGAAAAGATAGGCTTCCCTGGAGGTCCAGTGGTTAAGAGTCTGCCTTGAAGTGCAGGAGACATGGGTTCGACCCCTGGTCTGTGAAGATCCCACATGCCACGGAGCAGCTAAGCGTGCACGCCTAGAGCCTGTGCTCTGTGACGAGAGGCCACTGCAATGAGAAGCCCATACACCACAACTAGAGGAAGCCCGAGTGTGGCCATGAGGACCCAGCACAGCCGAGATAAATAATTTCCTAAAGGCGGCCCACTCCAGCATTCTTGCCTGGAAGATCCCATAGACGGGAGCCTGGCGGGCTACAGTCCATAGGCTCGCAGAGTCGGACACCTCTGCAGTGACTTAGCACGCAGGCACGCACTGGGTCACAAGGTAAAAATAAGAGTTTCTTTTTCTACTATCTTTAAAGGTATTAAGTTGAAATTAACATAAAATTAGTCGTTTTAAGCTGAACAATGGCATGGCATTCACAGTGTTGTATGAGCACCACGTCGAGTTTCAAGAAGAAAGGCTATTTCTTAAGCTAGCTGAGTGTCCTTTTTCTTTTTTTTCTAAACTCCTGATCTCTCCGTAGAGAAGCATGGGCCCTCGTCTTGCTCAGCTTGGGCTGCAGGGGTGAAGTTCTGCAGCCTGTGTGGCTTAAACAACAGAAGCGTCTCATACCCGGAGACCGGAGTCCTGGCCGAAGATGCTGGTGGATCTCCTTCATCCTGAGGCCTCGCTGCCTCTGAGCTGTGTGTTCATGGGACTGTTTGTGCAAGGAGAGCCGTGATCCTGTCAGATCAGGACCATGCTGATGACCTCGCTCAACGGCCCCACCTCTGAATACCATCACACGGAGGGGTAAACGGGCTACAACACGGGAGTCTGGGGAGACACGCTGTAACAGACTTGTCCAGAAGGCTCTGCCTAGTTTTGCTCAGCTACAGGAGTACGCATCTCAGTGTGCTGTTGTTGTTATTCAATTGTAAGTTGTGTCCGATTCTTTGCAACCCAATGGACTGCAGCACGCCAAGCTTCCCTGTCCTTTGCCATCTCCCAGAGTTTGCTCAGATTCATGTCCATTGAGTCAGTGATGTCATCCAACCATCTCATCCTCTGCCGCCCCCTTCTCCTCTTTTTTTTTTTTTCCCCCTTCTCCTCTTGCCTTCTATCTTTTCCAGTGAGTCAGCTCTTTGCATATCAGGTGGCCAAAATATTGGAGCTTCAGCTTCAGCTCAATTTCAGGAGGAAGCACCTCAATGGTGCCAACTCCAGGCTCGTTAGCATTGAAGCACACTCCAGCGTCCGGACCCATGTGGCAGGACCAGAAAGGAAGAAGCGCTCACCTCAGGGCGAAGGAAAGTGGACCAGGAGCTTTTCAAGGTTTTCCCTGTACGTTTGATGCCTTTCCTTGACTCCTTGTGCAGATGGAGCAGAGAAGACAGTGGGGCAGATCTAGTTTCTCAGGATCGGAGTGGACTCATCAGTGAGCCATGACCATCCAGGACTCTAGTCTGGGGCTGTTTGTACAACTTGCTTCCCACACACAGAAACCTGGAGTGTTAGGCACCCTGGTCAGCGTGATGCCTCAGGAGGGATATTTGACATCTGTCTTAGGGAAGGACCCCAATGGTGAGAGAGTTTCAGTGCCCGTGAGAATTGAGCACCTATATTCTAACAACAACAAGCATTCTAATCAGGAAAGACTGACATGTGGAAGAGATTGGATTAACTTAGACCCATGCAGAGAGGTAGAAGGGAGGCTGATTTCCATCCTTACAGAAAATTTCCTCACACTTCCTGTTGTTTCAAAGAAAAATGGTAGTGATTCCCCCGTCCCTGGAAGCATCCAACAGCTTCCTATGGATATTGTAGAGGAGCTCGACACAAGGGATGGCATGTAGACTAGATGTTTTCCAAGGATCTCTGCCCACGGGGTTCCACTTGGGATTTCAGACATTAGCCAGCCCAACCCATAACAACAGCTCTCCATTCTTACGGCCAGTTGACTAAGAGGCACGTGTTGGAATTAAGGTAGCTCTGGTTCCCTGGCACTCTTCATGAATAACAGTAACCTCAGACTTGCCCAGCGCTCTCTGCTTCCATAAAACGAAGGCAGGGAGGACACAGGCTTTCAGTTTGCAGCTGATGGGTTAGCAGGCTGGACCAGTGTTCCTCATGCATGTGCCCTAATAACCCCCTAAGATGATCACCGAGCCCCGAAGCCTCTAAGCTGCTTAGCTGCGCATCCCACCCTCCACCCCCTTGAGCTGGCACTGCGTTTGGTGTTGGGAAATGAAACGTGGGGCTTGTAGCTGCTTCTCACTGGATCTGACGCAAGAAACAAGTAATGCATAGCCAGGGAGTGGTTCCTAGACTCTGAGAATTAATAGACCAGTAAATTTCCAGAAGAACTGTAGCAAGAGTTGGAAAACTTTTCATTTTGGTCAAGTAAGGATTTTTTTTTTTTTTCCTAAACTGCCATCTACGCTCATCTCTATTTTATAAAAAGAAGAAAACTTTGTCCCCTCTGCTTAGCAGCTGCGTTCTGAAATATTTATGGGTAAAGTGTGTGTCTGCAGTTTACTTTCAAATGGTTCAAAAGGGAAAAAGCAATAGAGAGATGAGCACATGCAGTGAAATGTTGAATCTCCGTGTTGACTGTGGGGGTGTTTATTATACTATTCCGGCTTTTCGCTGTTTGTTTAAATTCATAATTCTAGAAAATGCAAAACAAATGACTGAAGGCAAATCAGTGGTCACCTGGGATGGGGAATTGACTGAAATGTATGCCAGGGAGCCTTTAGGGGCCGCGGAAATGTTGTGTCTTCACCAAACTGCCCTGAAGATGGGTAGATTTGGTTGCATGTAGAGCGTGTATCTAAAGATTAGGAGGAAGAAGAAGGACATTTATATGGAAGAAAAATTTAGAACTCNGAAATGTATGCCAGGGAACCTTTAGGGGCCGCGGAAATGTTGTGTCTTCACCAAACTGCCCTGAAGATGGGTAGATTTGGTTGCATGTAGAGCGTGTATCTAAAGATTAGGAGGAAGAAGAAGGACATTTATATGGAAGAAAAATTTAGAACTCCATAACCTTAGAATAAAGAACCACCCTTTATACTGAAAACATTTGGGTCTATGAAAAAACTGACAACATTGTCCTTATTTCCCTCGATTCTTCACCACGCGGAGAAAAACGCATTACAGACCAGGGGCTGGGAATGACTACCAGACACTACGATTTCCAGAAAGAGTGAGGTCTGGCGTGCAGTGCGCCCCAGATTCTCCTACCTGTCCCAGTGCTGACAGGTCAGTGGCTGAGACCTCCACCCTGGGGACCTGAGGCTAACACAGCCGCAGGAGGATGGGGGTCCCGGGGGCACCCACGGCTCAGGGCAACCTATCTGATGGAGACACCAGAAGGGCCCCAGTCATTTGTCTTCCTTTAAAAAAAAAAAACTGCACAGCTTGTGGGAGCTTAGTTTCCCAACAGGGATTGCTCCTCGGCCCCTGGCAGTGAGAGCTCAGAGTCTTAACTACTGGACCAGCAGGAAATTCCCTTCTTTCTTTTTTTTTTTTTTAAGGGAAAAGAGATGTCTTAAAAACAAAACCTAGCATTCCCTTCACACAGACCACCAATGTCAGCTCCTTGGTTCCTCTCCCAGAGACTGTGCATATAATGGGTATGGAAACACACGTGTCCACATATATCCACACATAGACTTGTGTGTTTGCAAAATGCGATCATACTACACACACCTGTGACCTCTGCTCAGTCACAGTCTCTGCCTTCCCCGCCCAGTAATTTCCGTGCTACCTGTCTGAGGTCAAATGACAAACATACTCCAGGGGCTCCTCCCCACCCAGGGGCTGAAGCCCGGTCTCCGGTACTGTAGGCAGATTCTTCACCGTCTGAGCCACTAGAGGGGCCCTAACAAACGCATCACTGACACATTATTAGATCATATTCAGATTTTCCCAGTGGGCCCAGAATGTCTGGGGACCACACAGGACATCTGGATGTTGAGCCGCTTAACTGTCTTTTAATCCAATGCATCTCTTTTCTAGGACATTGTCTTATGAAAGATACCAGCCACTTTCTACATTCATCTGGTAGCTTTCTTGTGGTCTCATCTAGCTACTCTTTGTATGTCCTACAAATGAGAAGTGATGTCTAAAGGCTTGATGGATTCCAGCTGTCTTAAGATCATACATGACAGTGGTTGACACTTTGGAGATGCTAAGATTGACTTCAGACCACGCCTGGTCCCCCTGTTATGTGGCTGCAAAAGGCTTGCACCTTGTGAAGTCTTGATCCATATGGCATCACTTTGGTGTCACAGGAACAGACATTTCCCCTTCAACTCTTCACATAATGGTTTTGACACCAGTAAAGAATCCTCATCTGAGTCAATAATGTCACCAGTGTTTTACAATGTTAAGTTTTACTGTTATTCAGCTCTGGTGAGATCAATGGCTCGAAGACATTGTCATTGAAAAGATAGGGTATTACTTACAGTTCCTCAAAGTGGGGCAGGCTGCCCATGGAGGCACCAGGGGCCAGCTGGGCGGCAGAAGGATCAAGGAGAAAACCCCGGGCAAGAGGTTTTCTGTGGTTTCCTTGAGAAAGAACTGGCGAGACAAGATAAGCACACTTAAGACGGGCTCTGGGGTGCAGGGGCTGTCTCTGCTTGTCTGACGCCTGGCCCCAGGAAGACTGACGGGGGCAAGGCAGTAATGGCTCAGAGTGTGAGACCCCCAGCAAAGCAGGAAAGGAGGCCTTTGGTGTGTTCACATCCTGGGTGGGCTGATGGAGATGTGAAAAACGGTCACTCTGGGGAAAAGCTAGCCTGGGATGGCAGTCTCTTCAGGGTCAGCAAAGCCCCAGATGTCAAAGCATCCGAATTATAGAAAATAAAAAGGCACAATTAATACAGTCAGAGTTTGTCAAGTGGTATTTTTCTAATTCTATCACTCTCTCTACATTTTTTAGCTGACATTCCTCCGTTAAAATGTTTAAAAGTTGGAACTTCCTTGGTGGTCCGAGGGTTAAGACTTCCTGCTCCCAGGGAATCCTGGTTTGAGCCCTGGTTAAGGAACTAGATCTATTGATAGATCCAGATCTATTTTTAAAATTTTATTCTCATAGAAATGCAATTTTTTCCCAACTTCAGCTGTTGCCAGCCAGCATACTGTTGCAATCCAGTGACTCATTGATTTTCTCCAAGCTTATTGAGGCCCCTATTCTAGACACTGGAGATGGGAGCGGAACTAAATAGTCAAGAATCTCTTCAGTCCTGGAATCTACAGTCTAACAGTGATCGGAGGGGAAACAGACAATAAACAAGAACTGAATCAGTTCTCCTCTGTGTTAGGTGGTGGTAGGTGCCACAGAGGAAGGGAATGCTGAGGAGGAGGACAGAAGTAAGGGATGGGGTGGAACACCAGGATACAGGTGACAGGGTGACAGCGACGTCAAGGCTCAAAGGAATAAAGGCAGTGAGCCGAGTGACTGTCTGTGGGAAAAGTGTTCCAGAAGAAGAAGCAGTAGGTGCAAAGGCCCTGAGGCAGGTCTGAAGAAAAGCAAAGAGGCCAGCTGACTGGAGCAAAGTGAACAAAGTTATGAAAAGGGGACCCAGATCATGCAGGGGTTAGGCAGGAAGCCCCTGGGGCGTCTCAGTAGATACTAACACCCCAAACATCAGAACTGGCTTCCTGCTTATACTGGCTTCATTTCGAGACACCAGCTCAAGTCCAAAACATACGCGTGTTAGTGACCACACCGTCCCCTGCATTCATTCCCTGAATATTCTGTTCCAGACACTGGAGATAAACAAGGGAAACAAAACAGTGTGGGGTCCCTGACCTCATGGAGCTTAGAGCCAAATATGAGATCAGTTCAGTTCAGTTGCTCAGTCGTGTCCGACTCTTTGCAACCCCGTGAATCGCAGCACGCCAGGCCTCCCTGTTCATCACCATCTCCCAGAGTTCACTCAGACTCATGTCCATCGAGTCGGTGATACCATCCAGCCATCTCATCCTCTGTCATCCCCTGTTCCTCCTGCCCCCAATCCCTCTAAACATCAGGGTCTTTTCCAATGAGTCAGTTCTTTGCATGAGATGGCCAAAGTACTGGAGTTTCAGCTTTAGCATCAGTCCTTCCAAAGAACACCCAGGGCTGATCTCCTTCAGAATGGACTGGTTGGATCTCCTTGCAGTCCAAGAGTCTCTCAAGAGTCTTCTCCAACACCACAGTTCAAAAGCATCGATTCTTTGGTGCTCAGCTTTCTTCACAGTCCAACTCTCACATCCATACATGACCACAGGAAAAACCATAGCCTTGACTGAGATGAGAGACCATAAAATTATCTTGCAGACAAGCATCAAATGCAGAAGAGCCTCCAACCTAGTCTGGAGTTGGGGGAAAGCTCCCCTGAAGAAGTGATTCTTGAGCCAGAGTCTGAAGGGTAGAAAGAATCAAGGATTGTGGGGGAAGAGGGTGGTTCCAGGCAGAAGCAATGATGGGTGTGCATTGCAGGGAGATGGGGAAGGGCGGGCAGAGGCTGGAGTGTGTGACTTTAAAGTTCTGTGCCTAGGACTCCCGTGGGGGTCCAGCGGCTAAGACTCCACCTCCCAATGCAGGGGCCCAGGTTCCATCCCTGGTCAGGGAACTAGATCCCACGTGCGGCAACTAAGGCTGAAGATCTCGCAACTAAGACCCAGTGCAGCCAAATAAATAATGGTTTCAAAAATAAAGTTCTGTGCCTGTAGCCGAGAGCAAGGTGAGATGCTAAGCAGGAGAGTGGCTACTCAGGGCTTGGAAGGATGTACTTAGACAGCAGGAGACACTATAGTCTGGGAAAGCCAAGGGGCTGGTGTGGACCCTGCCGGGGTGGGAGGACTAGACCGATTCAGAGGACGCCGGGGGCAAAATTGACAGGACTCGTGACCTAATGGATAGGACACGGGGAAGAGGAGGACAGCACCTGTTTGGCTTGCGTAACACCAGGATTCCTCTTGAGGGTGACATTTCTCCTTGACCTTTTTGTCTCTATCCCCACCCCCAAGGTTGCATTAGCTGCCTGCTGAGTTTAATCAAGTTGGTTGAGCTCTGGAAAATCCCTTCTCCTGGTGATAGCAGGAGGAAGGGATAATCAGTCTATTTCCAGAACCCAAAGTGGGTTAAGATAGAAAGTAGCTTTAGTCTACTAGCTGTCATCCCTCCCCCACCCCCCTTCCCCGCTCAAGCCGGTTGGCTCCTGCGAGCCCACCGTGAGCCCCTCTGGAGGGAGACTGAGAGACCCTTGCCTAATGCTGAGAACTGCTGAAGCCACCATTTCGTCCGCCTCAGCACTAATCCAGTTACCACTCTGCTCCTTCAATGGGATTTGGCTTCTAGACACTGAGACGTGGGTGCGGGGCACACTCTCCCAGTTCCCTACAAATCCCCCTGAGCGGTCAGCCAGGGCCTGTGTGGAGTTGTCTGGGTGGACGGAACAGGGGTTGGCTGTCTGCTCACCCCGGAGGGCACACACACCTTCTCCCCACCTCCGGGGCCCTCCCGGCTGGTCGCACAAGGTACGTAACCACCCTCCAGCAAAGCCTTCTCAGAACCTCGGGGCAGGCCAGGGAAGAGCCAGGACCAGGGAGACCCAGTTACTTTCCACGGACATTACTTGTTAGGGAAACTCAGAAGGCGCTTTTAATTTCAGACAGCCTCTTTGTTGTGGGTAGAGCTGGGGACAGTGAGAGAGAACTCTGCTTAGTGTGAATTGCTGAGCAGAACTTTTAGGGGATTTAACGGATTTTTCAAATGATATTCATGAAGTGGTTAGGTTGTGGTTTGCAGGAACTTTTTCTACCTTAGCTGCCATGATACATCGTCAAGATAGAATTTTAAAATCAATCTGGCTTACTGTGATGATACCAAGGCTTAGTCTCAAATAAAACCTTCTCGTGGGAATCTGTCTGAAGTGAGGTTTACTAAGAAGTGAGGTTTGCTGGTGAGGCTTACTAAGAAGTGTTTGACGCTTATCAAGAAAAAATAAATACCTTTAAAAAAAAAAAAAAGCAGCTCACTGTAGTGAAATATAAACCAGACAAAGGCCTTACTGAGTCGAACGTGGATATCGAGGGAGAAGGAAATGTCTAATGGAAGCACAATATCTCACGAGTAGGTATAATTCCGAGGATGTTCTAGATGTTCTATTTAGGATGGCTTATCTTTCCGCAGCCCTGTAGCACCTGACGTACACCCTAATGTGGAAGAAACTGCCAGGGACAGTTAACACAGCAGCCAACATGCAGGCCAATAAGCCCGCACCAAACCACGTTATCTTCAAGAAGATCTCCCGTGATAAATCGGTATGTAGGGCAGCTGTGAGGGGCTTGAGTGATGATTTTTTTAAGGAGCTTTTCGAATAGATGGGATCAATATCAAAACCCTGTGAGGTCAATGGAAGCGATGTGAGTGTCATCCATCTCTGTCTGCTGGGATGATAGATGAGATGTAAAGGGATGGCTTGCAGAAACAGTACTTCTCTTCAATCTCAACAAGGCTTCAGCCCCAGGACCCTTAGTTTTCTCCTTATCTCTTGGTGCCCAATCCCTCTCCTCCAATTTTACTTCTTTTTCTAGCCTGAACCCTTGACTTACATTTCAGATGTTGTTTTGGTAACGCCTATAATTTACTTGGGCCTTTTTCTATGGCTCAGAGGTTAAAGCGTCTGCCCGCAATGCGGGAGACCCGGGTTCGATCCCTGGGTCAGGAAGTTCCCCTGGAGAAGGAAATGGCAGCCCACTCCAGTATTCTTGCCTGGAGAATCCCAAGGACAGAGGAGCCTGGTGGGCTACAGTTTACGGGGTCGCAAAGAGTCGGACACGACTGAGCGACTTCCCTTGCCTACCTACCTGGGAAGAGCGCTGATGCTGGGTCATGCAATTCCCTACTGTCTGGCACCCACCCCAGGTGCCAAGCTCAGGACTTCCAGGACCACTGGATGAGGGCGCGTCTCCTGAGGCTCCACAGTGCTCACTGTGGCTGCACGGCCACCGATACCCTGGCACCCTGCATAGGTGCAGAGGTGATGCCTCTGTCGGCTCCATCAGGGGGAAGGTAGGTGGGATAGACGTGCCTGTGAACTTCCTGGCCTGGGAGACCCAGTCGAGGGCCCACCCCACAGCCTCTGTGGATGGTGTCTCCTTGCATGGCTTGATGGATTCTCAGGGGCTGACAGTCTAGTTCTGTGCCGTCCATTGCAAGCTGCACTTCTAATTTTAAAATTTTCTATTAGCCATGTTAAAATGGTAAGAAGAAACAGGTAATTCATTTTAATACTCCCTGGTAGCTCAGAGGTTAAAGCATCTGCCTGCAACACGGGAGACCTGGGTTCGATTCCTGGGTCGGGAAGTTCCTCTGGAGAAGGAAATGGCAACCCACTCCAGTATTCTTGCCTGGAGAATCCCAAGGACGGAGGAGCCTGGTGGGCTACAGTTCACAGGATCGCAAAGAGTCGGACACGACTGAGCGACTTCCCTTTCACTTTATTTAACCCAATATAACCAAAAAACTATCATCTCAACATGTAAATGGTATAAGAAGTATTGGTAACACTTGTTTGTTGCTTGTTCACTCACCAAGTCCTGTCTGACTCTTTGCAGCCCCATGGACTGCAGCACGCCAGGCTTCCCTGTCCTCCGCTATCTCCCAGAGTTTGCTCAGTCCCATGTCCATTGAGTCAGTGATGCCATCCAACCATCTCATCCTCTCTCACCCCCTTTCCCTTTGGCCTTCAATCTTTCCCAGCATCAGGGTCTTTACCAATGAGTCAGCTCTTTGCATCAGGTGGCTGAAGTATCGGAGCTTCAGCTTCAGCATTGGTCCTTCCAATGAAGACTGATGACATATATTAAATTTATTTTGTTGTTGAGACCTGGCGTGCGTCCTACATTCACAGCACATGACGGTTTGGCGTGGCCACATTTCAAGTGTTGGTGGCTACCAGTAGATTAATATAGGAGGATGTGGACCTAGGTCATTCTTCTGGTTGACTCCTGAAGCCTACACTGGGCCGGAAAGAAACTCTCTGAAGCTTCTCATGCCTTACGGGCTCTGCACAGACACTCTCCCCTTCCCCTCTCCTTTCCTCCCTGAGGATCTCCATACTTCCATCCAGTCCTCTGATTCTTCAGGGTGACAAGTCAGGTACCCCGCAATCTTTCATCTTCCCAGCTCTCTTCCAACTTGTGTCTCTCCAGTGAACTTTATCTTGACTTCCAGCAAAAGAAGAGAGAAACCACTCCTGCTGGGCATTATCGCTTTCTCACTTTTTCCTTAGTCCCACCTAGCTAGACCTCCGTTGACCTGGAAAACTTAGAAANCTCCCAGCTCTCTTCCAACTTGTGTCTCTCCAGTGAACTTTATCTTGACTTCCAGCAAAAGAAGAGAGAAACCACTCCTGCTGGGCATTATCGCTTTCTCACTTTTTCCTTAGTCCCACCTAGCTAGACCTCCGTTGACCTGGAAAACTTAGAAATTTTGTATTTAGGAGGAAAATATAATTCATCCACGACTCTCTCGGTATTAGGATCATTCCCACTGCAAGTCTTTGTCAGGCCTCGGGCATGTTGTGCCAGGGCCCTGGGTCAGTTTCTCTCCAAATCTCTCCACTCCTCTATCTTCTGCCATCTTCATCCTCTAGCTGGTGGCAAGACGGCTGCCCCAGCTTCAGGAGACTCACCTTCACTTCCTTCCAGAAGGAAAAGGCTGTTGATTCCTGGGGTCTCTTAAAAGTGAGGAGGTATTTCTCCAGCAGACTTCTCTTTACCTTGTTGGTCAAAACTGATTACATGCCCACCTTCAGCCCATCCTGAGCCAAAAGAATAGGAGCAGGCCATTCAAGAATCATCCTTCATGATGAATGTTAACTAAATTTATTGTGGCTATTCAGTTCAGTTCAGTTCAGTCACTCAGTCGTGTCCGACTCTTTGTGACCCCATGGACTGCAGCACACCAGGCCTCCCTGTCTATCACCAACTCCTGGAGCTTACTCAAACCCATGTCTGTTGAGTCGGTGATGCCATTCAACCATCTCATCCTCTGTCATCTCCTTCTCCTCTTGCCTTCAATCTTTCCCAGCATCAGGGTCTTTTCAAATGAGTCAGCTCTTCGCATCAGGTGGCCAAAGTATTGGAGTTTCAGTTTCGGCTTATAGCTTTGTGGTTATAGCTTTGTAATTTACACATACATCATTATATTGTACACCTTAAACTTAAACAATATGTCAATTATATCTCAGTAAAACTGGGAGGAAAAAAGAACGATCCTCTGGGGTGGCCTTCTTAACACAACCGCTTGGGGATGGTGGGCCCTGGATGCGATGATTGGTGACTGTTATCCAGGAAGATGGTGCACGTGGCTGTCTGACGGGTAGGCAGCAGACTGGCTGGAGCCTTGCCTCGTCCACCCCACTTTCCCCACCTGCTCCTGTTTCTTCCCCTCGCTTGCAGTTGCAGCAGAGGACGCGCTGTTGCTTCCACTGAGGTTCATGCTACTTACATCCTGGGTCGTGGCCCACCACCTCCTCTGGGTCCTATCCCAAAGCCTCCTCCCTCTGGGGCTGTCTCTCTTTCTCTACCAGTACCAGCTTAAGCATAACAACAAGGACCAACCTCATGCATCTTAAACACAAGAAAAAGAACAGCAAATGCCCCTTGACCCCGTCTCCTTTCTAGCTCTCCTTCTTTCACAGCCAAAGCTTGAAAAAGAGGCAGACATTCTCTGTCCCCCTAACTTCTCCCTTCCTGCTCATTCCTCAGTTCACCCTCCTCCCGACCGCTTTCAGCTGCTTACCTGGCTTTCCTCTAGCCAACCCCTTCTCCACTTTGCTGCCAATGCAACCAGAGCCTCAGTGTTCTCCTCCATAAAATAGGCTTAATCCCTAGCTCATAAGGTAGTTGTGAGGATTAAATGAAATAACGTGCCCCTTGTACTTAGCTTGGTGCCTGGTACAGGACAAGCACCATGTACCTCTTAATTGCAGGCCTTTCATCCTTTTTCAAACGCTTCCACATCCTCCTGGAATCTTTAGGGTCTGGTCCTGTAAGACTCTTTCTGGCTGTTTGCATCCCCATTTGGTGGCTACGCACCTGCAGGTGAAACCATAGGCAGTTCCAGAAGCATTTTCTTGGCTCTGGACTTTTTACACGCTGAGTTTTTTTTTTTACCCAGAAAGCATCCTTTCACCATAACCCACCCCCAGCACTTGATCAGGTGTTTCAACATCAATCACACAAATAACCTGGAAGCCACAGAGATACACTCCTGGATAACTGCTACAAGGGAGCAGATATAGGAGATGATTTAATGCCAACAGAAATTATTTTGAGTGTCCACGAAAGAGACATAGAAATTTCAGAGGCTTGGGGAAGAGGGAGCGAGCCAGGATCCATGCATTCACTCACTGATGCACTTAGCAAATGTTGATTAAATTCCTGCCTGACCCAGACACTGCACTGGACACAGTGGTGGCTGAAAGATGCGTGAGAGAATTCTCACCACCATGGCCACAGTGCCGTGGCTTAAGGCGGTGAGTGGCGGTGAGTCCAACCGATGCTCTCCCACAGACGGGGTTGGCGAAGGGACCTTTGCTGCCAGGGGTGTTGAAACAGACAGGACGAGGGCTGGAACATGGTTATCCCTCCCCAGCCAGGACGCCTTCCCTGCTTCTTCAGGTGTATCTGTATAGATGCTCACCCGATAGGATTTCGGGGATGCCAGAACATCTGCCTCTTGCTGAATCCAGAAATTCTTCTAACAAGGAGAAGAAACTTTTCGATCACAGCGAGAAATGAAAGGTTCAATGTGCAAACAGCTGACAGGAGCCTCATGCACCTAAGCATCCCTTTCCTCTAAAGTATCAGCAAGGAATCCACCAAGTTTGCCTGGTTGACAACAGACCTGGGCTCGATGGAAAAAGGCGGGGAGAACAGGGTCTTCCCGAAGAGATGGGAAGAATTCCTTGGAGCCGTTTCGGAGGCTGAGAAAAGACCCCACCTTGCCCGCAGTCCATTGTCTCTGCCTGCAGCCTTGCCTGCAGCCGAGCAGGGTGAGAGGAGGACAGGGAGGCCGAGCAGCAGCGCCAGGCGCCTCCTCTTCTCCAAACGAGAGCAAACGTTTCCGTTGTGGCTGTTTTTCCCTCTTCGGTTGTTGCTGATTTTTAACATGAATACCTCCGGGTACTTAGACCATTGAGAACCCATCTCTGTTCTCACAGGTGACCATCTACCTGGGGAAGAGAGACTACATAGACCACGTTGAACGAGTAGAGCCTGTGGGTAAGTCGAGTTAGGAGTGAGACTCTTTTCAATCCATTTTCTTATTTATTTTGCCTGCACTGGGTCTTTGCTGCTTCGCACAGGCTTTCTCTAGTTGCCGCGAGCGGGACTCCCCTCCAGCTGCTTCTCATCTCGGTCCTTCTCTGGTTGTGGAGCGCGGGCTCGAGGCACGCGGGCTTCTGTAGCTGCAGGTCTCGGGCTCGGCAGCTGTGGCACGCGGGCTTCGGTTGCTCCCCGGCGTGTGGGAACCTTCCCAGACCGGGGATCGAATCAGGGTCCCCTGCGCTGGCGGGCAGATTCTCATCCACTGAACCACCAGGGAAGGTCTGGGGTGAGATTTTAATGCTGGTTTTCCTTTAAGTCACCAGACACCTACTAGTTTTGTGTTTGCTTTTTTTTAGTCTGACTTTGTTAATAATCTAATGAAGGAAATGCAAATTAAAACATCATCCAGGCGCCCCTGGCTGATTGGAGACAATTTTAAAGACTGTGAGAGAGACAAAGGACGCATCTCTGAAGTATATCAAGAAAGCTCAAAACTCAGCAGTTTAAAGAGAAAACAAGATCCATTTAGGAAATAGATAAACGGAAAAGACATTTCATTGAAGAAAATATATGAGTGGCACTGAGCACACAGAAAAATATTCAGCAACAGAAAAAGAAACATGTTCAACAGCATTGGTCATTAGGGAAACACAAATTAAAACCACAATGAAATATCATTATACGCCTGTCAGAATGGCTAAAATCGAAAACAGTGACAATACCAAATGGTGGCGAGAATGTGGAGACACTGGATCGCTCAGGCATTGCTGGTGGGAATGTAAAATGGGACAGCCACTCTGGAAAACACGTTGGCAGTTACTTTAAAAGCTAAACATATACGTATTATATGACCCAGCAATTTGCATTCCTGGACATTTATCTCGGAGAAATGAAAGATTATGTTCACACAAAAACTTGTATTTGATTGGTCACAGCAGCTTTATTTGTCACGGCTCCAAACTAGAAAGAGCCCAAATGTCTCTCAATAGGTGAATGAGATTAAACACGCTGGGGCATGTCCATGCCTTGGGGTACTACTCGACAGTGGAACAGAATGAACACCAGGAACTTCCCTGGCGGGCCAGTGGCTAAAACTCCACTTCCACTGCAGGGAGCATGGTTTCCATCCCTGGTCAAAGAATTAATATCCCACGTGCGGCAATGCACCATCAATTTTTTTTTTAATTTTAAACTTAATTTTAAGTTAAAAAAAAAAATGGATGAACTACCAACCCATGCTACAGCTTGTAAGTGTCAAGGGTGCTATGATGAGTGGAAAAAGCCAATCTCAAGAGGCCATATGTTTTACGATTCCATTTATATAACATCTTAGAGATGACGACAGTATAGAAAAGGGAAACTGAATAGTGGTTTCAGGCGGCTAAGGTTGGTGGGGGAGGGAGTTGGGTGTGACTACGAAGGCTCAGCCCCGGAGGGAGATCATTATGGTGAGACGACAGTTCTGTATCCAGACTGCCGGGGTGCTAACACAAAATCTCCGTTTGATAAAATGACTTAGAGCTATACACACACTGTATCCATGTTGACTTCCTGGTTTTGAGATTGTATGCAATTCTCTAAGATGTAACCATTGGAAGAAACTGGGTAAGGGATACATGGGAACCTCTCTGTGCTATCTTTGCAGCTTCCTGTGAATCTATAATTACTTCAACTCAAATTGTTCTTTCTTTCTTTAAAAAAAAAAAAAAGAGTGTAAAAGACTGGCAGTTTAGGCAGTAAGATGAGCATGTCCTTCAGCAATGTCCTTTCTAGAAGGTCATTTGGCAGTTATATTATCAAAAGCCACATTCAATTCTACCATGGATAGAGATTTATCTATAAGGATGTTCATTGCAATTTAATTATAATGGGGAAAATCAGAAACATCCTAAGTGCCCTAAGAAGAGAAGGTGGATTAAATAATTTATAATACATCTGTTCATTGGAACAAATGTGTGGCCATTTGCTCCAGTTTAAGTGATTAATACATACTATGTGAGTGTGTGTGTATGTGTGTGTGAATAGATGTTTGCAATATACAGTTGAGTGAGGAAAGCTGTGAACTGAACGGTATAGTAGGATCTCATTTTTTTTTTTAGTGAAAACTTTTCCATAAATGCATCTAATCTGGAGAAATTGTTCTGGATCAATATCTCAACAATGGGTGTCTCTGGGTAGTGGAAACAGGGTGACTTTTTTCCCTTTGTTTACTTCCGTTTCTAAGGTTCCCGTAACGAACATGGATTCCGTGTGGTATGCACACACCCACACACACACTTCAGGAAGCCTCCAGCCTCCTCCACGTCCTCCACCCTCACTGTTCTCTCTCTCTTGGTTTAGACGGCGTCGTGCTGGTGGATCCTGAGCTCGTGAAGGGCAAGAGAGGTGAGGGGTGCTCCTCCACCCTCCAGGGAATGGGGGTCTGGTCTCAGCTTGCTGGCAGAAGGGGATGTGTGTGTGTGTGTGCAAGGAGAGGTGGGGAAGCCCTTGCACACCCATTCTCGCTGCCAGGGCCTCAGGCCTCTCACCCACACTCCCTCGGGACATGGGCTCTGTCCGCAGCAGAGCCCGCTGTCCACATCTCCCAGAAGGAGGTGAAACTCAGGGAGGCCGCTTGCTCGAGCCGACCGGATAAGGGATGGCAAACGGAGCTCGGAGCCCAGGGCTGCCCCTCCGCAGACTGCATGCTCACGCCCCTCTCCATGTCCTGTGGTTCCATGTCCAGGCAGACTCAGGAGGGTTCCTTTCTGAGTTTACCTGAAAGCGAGGAATGGAGGCTGCTGGAAGGCAGAGGTTTTTTATGCTGACTCAGGTGGTTCTTGGCTTCCCAGGTGGCACTCGTGGTGAAGAACCCGCCTGGCATTGCAGGAGATGTCAGAGACCTGGGTTCCCTCCCTGGGTCGGGAAGATCCTCTGGAGGAGGGCATGGCAACCCACTCCAGTACCCTTGCCTGGAGAGTCCCCGTGGACAGAGGAGCCTGGGGGGCTACAGTCCGTGGGGTCGCAAAGAGTGGCAGCATGCGCTGTGGTTGTGGACCACGGCAGCACGGCACACTCAGTGATCTCTGGCAGCTGTGAAGTGTGTGGCGAGCAATTTGATGCTAATAACGGTTGTGTAACTTAAATGAGAGCCCATCTGAGTTATCACTCAGTTCCATTCAAAACGTGCCTCTTAGAGTCGTTGCTATCGGCAACCCACAAGGATGGCTCCTACCCCCCTGGATGTGCTCTGGAGTATGTCAGTTGTAGGGCCCTCAGCATCCCGGGGACAGGGCAGAAACAGGCTGACAACTGCCCTCCTCTGCTGTCTCTGGCTTTCTCCGGAGCACCCTGCTCCTCTCTTACACCAGGAGGAGCCCAATTCCAGCCCTGAAAGCCCACGCCCTTGGCCAGGAAAGCATTTCCCGGAGAGGCAGGCATAANCCCCCTGGATGTGCTCTGGAGTATGTCAGTTGTAGGGCCCTCAGCATCCCGGGGACAGGGCAGAAACAGGCTGACAACTGCCCTCCTCTGCTGTCTCTGGCTTTCTCCGGAGCACCCTGCTCCTCTCTTACACCAGGAGGAGCCCAATTCCAGCCCTGAAAGCCCACGCCCTTGGCCAGGAAAGCATTTCCCGGAGAGGCAGGCATAAATCCAGGTCACCTCTGGGCACCTTGTTCTTACAGATGTCGGCTGAAGGATAAGCAAGTGATCAGTGACTCTTCTGAGCTTAGCACCGAGGGGCACTTATCCTTGAGGCGGACACAGACAAAATCCTCAGCCCACGGCTCCCGAGGATGTGGGTGGACATGCTTTCCGTTCAAGCACAGGGCATCTCGTGTGGTTTTATTTACCACATTAACGACAGCTGTAAACAGTCCATCCTCAAAATGCATATCATTGTTCAGTCGCCAAGTTATGTCTGACTCTTTGAGACCCCGTGGACTGCAGCATGCCAGATAGTCCCTCACTATCTCCTGAGGTTTGCTCAAGTTCATGTTCACTGAATCACTGATGCCATCCAGCCATCTCATCCTCTGTTGGCCTCTTCTCCTCCTACACAAGATATGTAGTCTCATATAATTCCTCTGGTCCGCCAGGGGCCCCAGGGACAGGGGAGCCTGGTGGGCTGCCATTTATGGGGTCGCACAGAGTCGGACATGACGGAAGCGACNTCCTACACAAGATATGTAGTCTCATATAATTCCTCTGGTCCGCCAGGGGCCCCAGGGACAGGGGAGCCTGGTGGGCTGCCATTTATGGGGTCGCACAGAGTCGGACATGACGGAAGCGACATAGCAGCAGCAGCAGCAGCAACCACAGTGAATTTTCATGAGTGCCGATGATTTTTTGTCTGGGACTTGGTTTCACCTCTCCACCTGGTCCCTGAGCGCCGGCTCCCTCCCCTCGCGGCCACGCCCAGATCAGGCAGTCCTTAGTCTGGAGTTCTATCCCTAGAGCTGTTTCGCTCTCAACTCTAGGCAGACCTCCCGCCCTCAGACCCCGAGTGACCTCACCTTGCTGAAAAGCCTCCTGAGGTCCCTGAGCTGGTGGATCAAGAGGGAAAATGGGGAGGACGTGGGAAACAGTGGAGTCAGGAGACAAAACCTGGCCCCTCGAGGGGCCTCGCCGCCCTCCGAGCCAGCCCTTTGGAGTTATTAATGCAAGCCAGAGGGAGGGAAGGGCCAGCTGGGTGGTGAGGTCCCCAGGTCCCATCCCCTCGGGATGCTGAAAGTTGAATGCCGAGACCCGTAGGCAGGTGGTGTCAGCCCGGGCCGGGGCGCCAGGCCGACCGACTGGCCAAGCCCACCCTTCTTGTCTCTCTCCCAGTGTACGTGTCTCTGACGTGTGCCTTCCGCTACGGCCAGGAAGACATTGACGTGATCGGCCTGAGCTTCCGCAGGGACCTCTACTTCTCCCAGGTCCAAGTGTTCCCTCCCGTGGGGGCCTCGGGCGCCACCACGAAGCTGCAGGAGAGCCTGATCAAGAAGCTGGGGGCCAACACCTACCCCTTCCTGCTCACGGTGGGTGACGTCGCGCCCCCGCCCCCACCGCTGGACTGGTTCCTTCTACCCCCAGCACCTTGTGACGTGACCGGTGGCCAAGGAACGGGGCCAGAGTAACGGCTTCACAAACTCGGGCCTTCAAATTGCACCCTTCTAGAACGGAGGAAATTCTAGATTGCCTGGGCTGTCATTGTCTTTTTTTTTTAAGTCCTTGAAAATAGCCTCCTAGCCTTTGAAGGCACTGTTTCAACCTACAGTTTAAATATTTAAACTGCATCCGACCACCTAATTATACGTGCGTGTCACGCCTTCACTTGCTCGTCTATAAAAAGAAAGAAGTGCCCCTCAGTTGGCCTTGAGGAGTTTCTAAGCAGGCAAGAGTTCCCCGTGAGCCAGGAGATCTTAGTGAAATGAGATCCTGTCTGTAGCCTTGAGCACAGCCTGGGGGGGTCACGGAAGAGAAATCCCTGGTGGAACAGAGGGACCCTGGGGCCAGAGTTCCCGCCTCTGATGACTCCATCCTGGACTTTCTGTGGGGGTAGCTACCCTCTTCACTAGCATGTTTATGGGTCTTAAGATTACACATTCCTCCAAAGTTATACGGTTCAGGCTTAAAACGGCAGGAGATTCTGACACAAGCTACGACAAGAAAGAACCTTGACAACGTGATGCTAGGTGAAAGAAACCAGCCGCCTGAGGACAAATGCTATGTGATTCCGCTTACAGGAGGGATCTGGAGGAGTTAAATTCGTGGAGACAGAAAGTAGAGGGGTGGTCTCCAGGGCATGGGGGAGGAGGGAATCGGGGAATTGATGCTTAATGGGTACACAGCTTCTGCTTGGGATGAAATGCTAGGTGAAAGAAACCAGTCGCCTGAGGACAAATGCTATGTGATTCCGCTTATAGGAGGGATCTGGAGGAGTTAAATTCGTGGAGACAGAAAGTAGAGGGGTGGTCTCCAGGGCATGGGGGAGGAGGGAATCGGGGAATTGATGCTTAATGGGTACACAGCTTCTGCTTGGGATGACGGGAGAGTCCTGGAAATGGATGGCGGGGACCATTGGAGGACAATGTGAATGTCCTTAATGCTGCTGAACTGTATGCTTAAAATGGTAAGGCTTGTGTTCTGTGTATATATATATTATATATATATACACATTAATATATAATACATATATATATGTATATATGGGCTTCCTAGGTGGCACTAGTGGTGAAGAATCTGCCTGCCGATGCAGGAGACACAAGAGACTCAAGTTCAAGCCCTGGGTCAGGAAGGTCCCCTGGAGGAGGAAATGGCAACCCACTCCAGTATTCTTGCCAGGAGAATCCCTTGTTCAGAAGAGCCCGGTGGGCTGCAGTCCACGGGGTCACAAAGAGTGGAACACGACTGAGCGTGCACGCGTGGTGGAATACACGTGGAATAACATTCTCTGAAAGAAATGATCTGTTGTTTCTTCCCACAGTTTCCTGACTACTTGCCCTGTTCGGTGATGCTGCAGCCAGCTCCGCAAGATGTGGGCAAGGTTGGTTCCAGAATGAATCCCAGGGATTCATTCATTCCTTCAAAGGACTTTTTAAAATAGCCTTTTTTTTTTTTAAACAATCTGTTTTATTTATTTATTCTTTAATTTTAAACGTTTTATTTTGCATTGAGCTATAGCCCATTAACAAGGAAGGTTGTAATTCTTTAGCCTTTTGTTGTGGAAGAGTTCAGACATACCCAAAAGTAGAGAGAACGTATAATGAATGAGCCTATCACTTGTCTTGGGCATTTCCTAACCATGAGCAGCCCTGTGGGTGAAACAGACGGTCTCTCTCCTCCGAGAAGGCTTGTGAGCTGGTCTAGGAGCACACACAGGAGCTGGTCAATATCAGTAGAGAAAGAGAAGCGCTAAGCACTTCACAAGGAAGGAACGGCACGTGCCCCGGGTGGACAGGTGGGGGAGCTTGGCATGGGGTGGGCGTGGAGCGGTGCGGCGAGAACACAGGGCTAGGAACTCCAAGTGCTGGTGGGTACGGATGCATATTTATTTTCAAGCCAGGTTTCAGCGCTGTTGAGACTCCACAGTTGCACAGGACCAGTAGGACTGTGACTGATGTGCTAGCTGGTGGAGGGTCCATCCCCACGCTGGTGCCCCCATGCCCACCCCGTCATGTTAACACAAGAGAGAAGGAGGTTAATGCGGGGTGGGGTATCATGCTGGGGCCAGGTCCGGGGGCGGGCAGAGGGGCCGGCAGATGCATCTGTTCCACCCGTGCAAGATTTTTTCATTTCGTTGATTTAAAATTCAGGAGCCTTCACTCCAGGTGCCGTTTCCAGCTTCTCTTCAGAAGTTGGGAGAGTCGCCAGCGCCAGGTCCCCTGGCAGCCTGGCCATGCTTGGCTGCAGCCACAGTGCAGCTGCCCGCTGGGGTCGGACGTTGGAGCCCCAGCATGGGCATCTGTGGGCCCCCACGGGCCCTGGGAGCATTGTGCCTGTCCCCCGGCTGCAGGCAGTGGACCGTCAGCAACAGACACGCATGGCCACTTCCGAGGACAGCTGACCGAGGGTGGGCTGGACACCATAAGAGGCAGAGGGAGGCGAGGGCCAGTCAGGACGCCTGACTCACCCTCTGCAGCTGCTGATGGGGCACGTCCTGCAGGCTGGTGGCCTCTGCTGGGGACTCGGGGCCCACAGCACTCTCCTCGCACTAATGCCATTATTTCATCATGAGCACACTGCCAGATCTAGTCTTTATTTTTTAAGGTTTTTTTTTTTTTAATATGGGCCATTTTTAAACTCTTTATTAAATCTGTTACAATAGTTAAAATTATTTTATTTTATTTTTTGGCTGTACTGGGTCTTGGTTATGGCCTGTGGGCTTACTTGCCCCATGGCATGTGGGATCCTAGCTCCCCGCTCAGGGATCGAACCCATACCCCATGCAATGGAAGGCAAAGTCTTAACCACTGGACCACCAGAGATGTCCCCAGATCTAGTCTTACTAGTGCAGCTCTGAAAAGCAGATGGCTGACGTAGAAAAAGAAAGTGCCATGAAACATCCCCCGAGTGAGCTGTGACCCCATCCAGCTCCAGAAGGGAGGTGCAGACGGCAGCCCTGTCTCATCTCTTGCCCCCTTGCAGAGCTGTGGGGTCGACTTTGAGATCAAAGCATTCGCCACGCACAGTGCAGATGTGGAAGAGGACAAAATTCCCAAGAAGTAAGAGTGTGGCTGTGGGAATAGGTGAGGGGTCTGGGGTTAAGGGGACCCCTGGATGTGCTCTGGAGTATGTCAGTTGTAGGGCCCTCAGCATCCCGGGGACAGGGCAGAAACAGGCTGACAACTGCCCTCCTCTGCTGTCTCTGGCTTTCTCCGGAGCACCCTGCTCCTCTCTTACACCAGGAGGAGCCCAGTTCCAGCCCTGAAAGCCCACGCCCTTGGCCAGGAAAGCATTTCCCGGAGAGGCAGGCATAAATCCAGGTCACCTCTGGGCACCTTGTTCTTACAGATGTCGGCTGAAGGATAAGCAAGTGATCAGTGACTCTTCTGAGCTTAGCACCGAGGGGCACTTATCCTTGAGGCGGACACAGACAAAATCCTCAGCCCACGGCTCCCGAGGATGTGGGTGGACATGCTTTCCGTTCAAGCACAGGGCATCTCGTGTGGTTTTATTTACCACATTAACGACAGCTGTAAACAGTCCATCCTCAAAACGCATATCATTGTTCAGTCGCCAAGTTATGTCTGACTCTTTGAGACCCCGTGGACTGCAGCATGCCAGATAGTCCCTCACTATCTCCTGAGGTTTGCTCAAGTTCATGTTCACTGAATCACTGATGCCATCCAGCCATCTCATCCTCTGTTGGCCTCTTCTCCTCCTACACAAGATATGTAGTCTCATATAATTCCTCTGGTCCGCCAGGGGCCCCAGGGACAGGGGAGCCTGGTGGGCTGCCATTTATGGGGTCGCACAGAGTCGGACATGACGGAAGCGACGTAGCAGCAGCAGCAGCAGCAACCACAGTGAATTTTCATGAGTGCCGATGATTTAGAGAAAGCTCAGTGAAGTTTCCGAGCCGTGTGAAAAGACGGATTTTGTCTGGGACTTGGTTCCACCTCTCCACCTGGTCCCTGAGCGCCGGATCCCCCCCTCGCGGCCACGTCCAGATCAGGCAGTCCTTAGTCTGGAGTTCCATCCCTAGAGCTGTTTCGCTCTCAAGTCTAGGCAGACCTCCCGCCCTCGGACCCCGAGTGACCTCACCTTGTTGAAAAGCCTCCTGAGGTCCCTGAGCTGGTGGATCAAGAGGGAAAATGGGGAGGATGTGGGAAACAGTGGAGCCAGGAGGCAAAACCTGGCCCCTCGAGGGGCCTCGCCGCCCTCCGAGCCAGCCCTTTGGAGTTATTAATGCAAGCCAGAGGGAGGGAAGGGCCAGCTGGGTGGTGAGGTCCCCAGGTCCCATCCCCTCGGGATGCTGAAAGTTGAATGCCGAGACCCGTAGGCAGGTGGTGTCAGCCCGGGCAGGGGCGCCAGGCCGACCGACTGGCCAAGCCCACCCTTCTTGTCTCTCTCCCAGTGTACGTGTCTCTGACATGTGCCTTCCGCTACGGCCAGGAAGACATTGACGTGATCGGCCTGAGCTTCCGCAGGGACCTCTACTTCTCCCAGGTCCAAGTGTTCCCTCCCGTGGGGGCCTCGGGCGCCACCACGAAGCTGCAGGAGAGCCTGATCAAGAAGCTGGGGGCCAACACCTACCCCTTCCTGCTCACGGTGGGTGACGTCGCGCCCCCGCCCCCACCGCTGGACTGGTTCCTTCTACCCCCAGCACCTTGTGACGTGACCGGTGGCCAAGGAACGGGGCCAGAGTAACGGCTTCACAAACTCGGGCCTTCAAATTGCACCCTTCTAGAACGGAGGAAATTCTAGATTGCCTGGGCTGTCATTGTCTTTTTTTTTTAAGTCCTTGAAAATAGCCTCCTAGCCTTTGAAGGCACTGTTTCAACCTACAGTTTAAATATTTAAACTGCATCCGACCACCTAATTATACGTGCGTGTCACGCCTTCACTTGCTCGTCTATAAAAAGAAAGAAGTGCCCCTCAGTTGGCCTTGAGGAGTTTCTAAGCAGGCAAGAGTTCCCCGTGAGCCAGGAGATCTTAGTGAAATGAGATCCTGTCTGTAGCCTTGAGCACAGCCTGGGGGGGTCACGGAAGAGAAATCCCTGGTGGAACAGAGGGACCCTGGGGCCAGAGTTCCCGCCTCTGATGACTCCATCCTGGACTTTCTGTGGGGGTAGCTACCCTCTTCACTAGCATGTTTATGGGTCTTAAGATTACACATTCCTCCAAAGTTATACGGTTCAGGCTTAAAACGGCAGGAGATTCTGACACAAGCTACGACAAGAAAGAACCTTGACAACGTGATGCTAGGTGAAAGAAACCAGCCGCCTGAGGACAAATGCTATGTGATTCCGCTTACAGGAGGGATCTGGAGGAGTTAAATTCGTGGAGACAGAAAGTAGAGGGGTGGTCTCCAGGGCATGGGGGAGGAGGGAATCGGGGAATTGATGCTTAATGGGTACACAGCTTCTGCTTGGGATGACGGGAGAGTCCTGGAAATGGATGGCGGGGACCATTGGAGGACAATGTGAATGTCCTTAATGCTGCTGAACTGTATGCTTAAAATGGTAAGGCTTGTGTTCTGTGTATATATATATTATATATATATACACATTAATATATAATACATATATATATGTATATATGGGCTTCCTAGGTGGCACTAGTGGTGAAGAATCTGCCTGCCGATGCAGGAGACACAAGAGACTCAAGTTCAAGCCCTGGGTCAGGAAGGTCCCCTGGAGGAGGAAATGGCAACCCACTCCAGTATTCTTGCCAGGAGAATCCCTTGTTCAGAAGAGCCCGGTGGGCTGCAGTCCACGGGGTCACAAAGAGTGGAACACGACTGAGCGTGCACGCGTGGTGGAATACACGTGGAATAACATTCTCTGAAAGAAATGATCTGTTGTTTCTTCCCACAGTTTCCTGACTACTTGCCCTGTTCGGTGATGCTGCAGCCAGCTCCGCAAGATGTGGGCAAGGTTGGTTCCAGAATGAATCCCAGGGATTCATTCATTCCTTCAAAGGACTTTTTAAAATAGCCTTTTTTTTTTTTAAACAATCTGTTTTATTTATTTATTCTTTAATTTTAAACGTTTTATTTTGCATTGAGCTATAGCCCATTAACAAGGAAGGTTGTAATTCTTTAGCCTTTTGTTGTGGAAGAGTTCAGACATACCCAAAAGTAGAGAGAACGTATAATGAATGAGCCTATCACTTGTCTTGGGCATTTCCTAACCATGAGCAGCCCTGTGGGTGAAACAGACGGTCTCTCTCCTCCGAGAAGGCTTGTGAGCTGGTCTAGGAGCACACACAGGAGCTGGTCAATATCAGTAGAGAAAGAGAAGCGCTAAGCACTTCACAAGGAAGGAACGGCACGTGCCCCGGGTGGACAGGTGGGGGAGCTTGGCATGGGGTGGGCGTGGAGCGGTGCGGCGAGAACACAGGACTAGGAACTCCAAGTGCTGGTGGGTACGGATGCATATTTATTTTCAAGCCAGGTTTCAGCGCTGTTGAGACTCCACAGTTGCACAGGACCAGTAGGACTGTGACTGATGTGCTAGCTGGTGGAGGGTCCATCCCCACGCTGGTGCCCCCATGCCCACCCCGTCATGTTAACACAAGAGAGAAGGAGGTTAATGCGGGGTGGGGTATCATGCTGGGGCCAGGTCCGGGGGCGGGCAGAGGGGCCGGCAGATGCATCTGTTCCACCCGTGCAAGATTTTTTCATTTCGTTGATTTAAAATTCAGGAGCCTTCACTCCAGGTGCCGTTTCCAGCTTCTCTTCAGAAGTTGGGAGAGTCGCCAGCGCCAGGTCCCCTGGCAGCCTGGCCATGCTTGGCTGCAGCCACAGTGCAGCTGCCCGCTGGGGTCGGACGTTGGAGCCCCAGCATGGGCATCTGTGGGCCCCCACGGGCCCTGGGAGCATTGTGCCTGTCCCCCGGCTGCAGGCAGTGGACCGTCAGCAACAGACACGCATGGCCACTTCCGAGGACAGCTGACCGAGGGTGGGCTGGACACCATAAGAGGCAGAGGGAGGCGAGGGCCAGTCAGGACGCCTGACTCACCCTCTGCAGCTGCTGATGGGGCACGTCCTGCAGGCTGGTGGCCTCTGCTGGGGACTCGGGGCCCACAGCACTCTCCTCGCACTAATGCCATTATTTCATCATGAGCACACTGCCAGATCTAGTCTTTATTTTTTAGGTTTTTTTTTTTTTTAATATGGGCCATTTTTAAACTCTTTATTAAATCTGTTACAATAGTTAAAATTATTTTATTTTATTTTTTGGCTGTACTGGGTCTTGGTTATGGCCTGTGGGCTTACTTGCCCCATGGCATGTGGGATCCTAGCTCCCCGCTCAGGGATCGAACCCATACCCCATGCAATGGAAGGCAAAGTCTTAACCACTGGACCATCAGAGATGTCCCCAGATCTAGTCTTACTAGTGCAGCTCTGAAAAGCAGATGGCTGACGTAGAAAAAGAAAGTGCCATGAAACATCCCCCGAGTGAGCTGTGACCCCATCCAGCTCCAGAAGGGAGGTGCAGACGGCAGCCCTGTCTCATCTCTTGCCCCCTTGCAGAGCTGTGGGGTCGACTTTGAGATCAAAGCATTCGCCACGCACAGTGCAGATGTGGAAGAGGACAAAATTCCCAAGAAGTAAGAGTGTGGCTGTGGGAATAGGTGAGGGGTCTGGGGTTAAGGGGTGGGGGTAAGAAACCGCCCCTTTATGTTTGTAGATGGCCTCTTCCCCCTAGGCTGGTGTAGTGGGTCATGGAGCCTCCGCAGGTCAGGACCATCAGGAGGGACCATCTACATATGGGGTGGGCGTCCATGGCTGACCATCTAGGGGGAACGCAGCAGAAAATGACAGGAGTGTTATCAACCTCAAAGGTTCGTGTAAGCTCCTGAAAGCCTCCACAGTCCCTTGAATTTCCTTCTTCTTTTGCATTTTGTTATGGTAGTGGTAAAACACACATAATACGAAGCTGACCATTTTAACCATTTTCAAGGGTACAGCTCAGTGGCATTAAACATAGTCATTACCTTGTATAACCATTTGTACACTGTCTACTACCTACAATAAGCTCCTGAAAGCCTCCACAGTCCCTTGAATTTCCTTCTTCTTTTGCATTTTGTTATGGTAGTGGTAAAACACACATAATACGAAGCTGACCATTTTAACCATTTTCAAGGGTACAGCTCAGTGGCATTAAACATAGTCATTACCTTGTATAACCATTTGTATACTGTCTACTACCTACATATAGCATTTGGGATATATATGATAATACATATGGGATATATATATATGATATATCTATCCTGAATGCTGTATAAATGATGACAGCATTTCTGAAATATCCCCACATTATCTGTATCCCAAATGCTATCATCACCCCAAACAGAAACTCTGCCCACTAAGAGTGACTCCTGTCCTCCTGGGCCCTGGTGTTCATTTTTCTTGCTCCTGAATGAGGTTTCCAACTGTGCCTTCAACACATGCCCCCTCAGACTCGGCATTCGCACTCAGAGGCCACCTGTGCTGAATGGCAGTGACAAGGCATCAGACTTGTAGAGAGTTCTGAAGCATAATGTAGGCACACATTCCCTCCACAGCTTCACCCCAGAGGAGCCCGAGCCGGGGTCCTCTCGGAGGGTGAGAGGGACCCTCGGAGGGCGGATGGGTCCACGCCACCCGCCAGGCCCCGGCCCCCAGACCTGACCCGGCTACCAGTCCTGCATCCATCGGGAGCATCCCTGAGGGATTCCAGCCTGGGGATGAGGCGGGGGGCAGGGGCGGTGACCTGGTGGGCTGTTCCGAGGGGGCCAAGGTGCTGATCCCGGGACTGTCCAAAACGTCTCATCCATAGGAGCTCCGTGCGTTTGCTGATCCGGAAAGTACAGCACGCACCACGCGAGATGGGTCCCCAGCCCCAAGCTGAGGCCTCCTGGCAGTTCTTCATGTCGGACAAGCCCCTGCGCCTCACCGTCTCGCTCAGCAAAGAGGTGACTGTGGAGTCGGCCTGTGGGAGCCCGCCCAGGCCCTCAGCTGGGGGTGGGCTGTGGGCAGTCTTGGGTGTAGTGGTAAACACCAACCTATGAGGGTCAGTGAAGGTGACCCTTAGACTAGGGCCAAACTGGCTTGCATCCCACCCCCCATCTCTGCCTCAGGGAGCCTCTTAGTGCGGCGACTGTGGGTGTTACAAATTGTTTGCTTCCCTCAAAGTGAAGTTGGGCAGTAGCGGTGAGGGGGCGGCTGTGTCACGTGTGAATGTAATGGCCAGGAAAGGTGAAGAGCCGCTGGCCAGGGCTGTCTCTGCTCCCTCTGGTCAGCAAGAGTCACACACACATTGACATAGCCCAGCAGACCGTATGTGTGCATGTGTGTGTGTACATGCGTGTGTCCATGCATGCATGATTGTGCATGTGTGGGTACACTCGCTTTTGTGTGCACGCATGTCTGCATGCATGCACACATGTGTGTACATGCGTGTGTACATGTGTGTATGCGTGCATGATTGTGCATGTGTGGGTGCACTCGCTTGTGTGTCCATGTATGTCTGCATGTACGCGTGATGTGTGTACATGCGTGTGTGTATGCATGCATGATTGTGCATGTGTGGGCACACTCGCTGGTGTGTGCATGTATGTCTGCATGTGCACGCACGTGTGTACATGTGTGTGTACATGTGTGTGCGTGCATGTTTGTGCGTGTGTGGTACACTCGCTTGTGTGTGCATGTGTGTCTGCATGTGCTTGCATGCGTGTGTGTGTGTGTGTGCGCAACAACATGCCCGTCTGGTATAACACGGAGTCACCACTGGATTAGCTCCACCTCTGCCCCCCCTACCACATTCTCCTCTCTTTTCACTCATTCTGCCCCAAATAACTTCATGATCCCGCTCAAGCACCCTGGGGCCAGCTCTGCGTGACACTCAGGACTCGGGCGTTGTGGCTGGAGCCCACGCCATCACCTCGGCCTCCCCCACCCAGGGCAGAGCCTGCTCCAGACACATCCCCACAGGAGTCACGGTGCCCTCACCTTGCCTTCCTCAAAATCGTGGGAATTCAGCCACTTTGCCTCAGTTAAAGGACTGGGCGGACGGGTTTAGAACGACATGACCAGGCTCTCTTCCCCTTTTCTGTCCCGTCTGCTAACTTCTTCAGATCTATTACCATGGNGAGTCACGGTGCCCTCACCTTGCCTTCCTCAAAATCGTGGGAATTCAGCCACTTTGCCTCAGTTAAAGGACTGGGCGGACGGGTTTAGAACGACATGACCAGGCTCTCTTCCCCTTTTCTGTCCCGTCTGCTAACTTCTTCAGATCTATTACCATGGGGAACCCATTCCTGTGACCGTGGCCGTGACCAACAGCACAGAGAAGACAGTGAAGAAGATTAAAGTGCTAGGTAGGACCCTCCGCTCCAGGCTGGACGGGGCCTTCCAAGCCCAGTGGCCGTGTTTCCCGGGCCACTCCTCTGGTCTCTCGGGACCTCCTGGGTCCTTGGAACCTCCCGTTTGTCTCTGTTGTCAAGGCAGCAGGACCTTAGAGGAGGAGGTCCCTTGAGTGTCCTCTCTGTAGCCTCCTGCCCAGCTTAGAGCCGGCTTCCATCCTGGGACAACATCCCCGACAGGACGTCTTCCCGTCCTTCCTTGTCCTGCCTCCCTGGAGGGTCCAGGTCTGGGTGGGGAGGGAGGAGGGTGAGGGGCTTCCTTTCTGCACAGAGTGGTGGGCGGGACCTGGCTGGGAACCCTGGGCTCCCCTGCGGGTTGTGCTTCGCACCACCTCTTGGAGTCCAGCGGGCAGTCACAGCAGGGCTTCCTGGTCTACCTTCCCGGGTTTGGTGCTCTGTTGATTGAGCGCACTGGACACGCTTTGTGAACGGTCATCCCCACTGTCACTGCTGCTGTTGTGGCACCATGTAATGGCCCAGCCTCCTGTATATTCGGGAGAGGGGCCTCTGACTTACTTGTCCACTGGTCCAGCACACTGCCTCAGGTCAAAGGGCGTCAAAGTGAGGGAGGATGCTCTGCGATCTCAGTCTCATGTGGGCAAAGTAAAAAGACGTGATAGAAGGACCTGGAAGGGAGGCCTGTCCGTCCACTTCTCCCTCAGGCCCTTGATGACTGAGACAGAGTTAGGGTGACCACCTGTCCTGGATTAACCAGGACCAAGGACTTCCAGTGCTAAAACGGGCCAGTCCCAGGCAGACCGGGACAGCTGGTCACCTAAGTGTCATCCACTACGTTCCTCTCTCCCTCTTGTCCATCATAGATAAGGCTCAGAATCGTATGCACTCATACTGAAGTATTCTAGATTTTTCTTAATGCTAATATAGATGTTTACATTAATGCTTTGTTTTTATGTGAGTTCAGTTTCTATGCCTTTAAGTCTCTGTAGGACCTGGCGTGATTTATTTAGCATGTTGTATGTAGTGTTCCATATGGTATTTCACAAAGCTGCGGGACAAAGAAAGTACCATTTGATAATTATTTTTTAAGTTGTTTCTCAAAATTTTATGAATCCTAACATCTGAACCCCTAATGTTTAAAAGAAGCTGTTGAATTTCTGAAGCCAGATATTTAGAACTTTGTATAAGCCGAGCACTGTGTTGATCAGTTCACACAAATTATTTCTTTTGATTCTCAAATTTGATTTTCATGGAAATTAAAAACCATCTTTTTGAGGGTAGTGGTGGTCCCTGGTGGTCCAGGAAGCTCCATGCTTCCACTGCAGGAGGTGTGGGTTCAATCCCTGGTTGGAGAAATTATTCATGCTACAAGGTGTGGCCAAAAAAAAAAAATTAAAAATCACCTTTTTAATCATCACAACAACTATATAAGTTAGATGCAATTATCACCCTCATTTTGCTGATGGGGAAAATTGAGGCTCAGGGAAGCTCAGTAACTATCCCGCTGATGGCTAGGTGGGCATTTGAGCCCAGGTAGTCTGGCCCCAGAGCCCACCTTCCTATCCACCAAGAGAAATTATTCATGCTACAAGGTGTGGCCAAAAAAAAAAAATTAAAAATCACCTTTTTAATCATCACAACAACTATATAAGTTAGATGCAATTATCACCCTCATTTTGCTGATGGGGAAATTGAGGCTCACGGAAACTCAGTAACTACCCCGCTGATGGCTAGGCGGGCATTTGAGCCCAGGTAGTCTGGCCCCAGAGCCCACCTTCCTATCCACCACACCACACCCACAAACCATCGTGTGCTGCACGATTCTCCAGGCAAAAATACTGGAGTGGGTTGCCCTGCTCTCCTCCAGGGGACCTTCCCGACCCAGGGATGGAACCCGCCTCTCGTATGTCTCCTGCATTGGCAGGCAGGGTCTTTACCACTAGCGTCACCTGGGAAGCCTGGCCTAGGCCAGGCCAGGAATCTCAGCCTTAAAGCTGAGCCTGAGAGGTGCACTCAGATGGCCATTAGAGAGGGAAGGCCAACCAGGTCCCCGGAAGGCAGCGCACAGGACCTCACCCCGAGCCGCCCTATGCTGTCTTCCCTTTGCAGTGGAGCAAGCGGCCAACGTGGTTCTCTACTCGAGCGATTATTACATCAAGCCGGTGGCTGCGGAGGAAACACAGTGAGTAGCGGCTTGGGTTTCTATTTCCTGGGCGGTTCCGGCTTCTTTGTCAAGTTCCCCTTTTCGGTCATTGCTGAAGAAGGAAGTAGAGCGGTCAGCCAGCTCCCCAGCTTGCCACGTCCTTCCCCTTTCCTCACTTCAAGGGCTGCAAAGTCACAAGAGTTCTGAGAGCTGGGTCGAGCTAGGAAATGATGGGGAGCAGAAAAATGAAGCCTGAATCGTCACAAGCGGGAAGGGCTAGAGCTTTCTACTGATCCTTAAATAAGTGGGTAGGGATCTGATACTGTTTCTGACCCCCAGAGCAGGTCATCAAATAACCTGTCAGCCCACATGAGGGTTCTCTATCTTTTGATCTCCACAATTTGAAAATCTGGTACCCATGACGAGGAGATTAGAATGCTATCTCAATACTCCACCACTTGTCATGAGTGACTTTTCTCCCTCCATTAGAACAAAAATCACATGGAAAACAAACAAACAATAAAACCCAAGTGAGAATCCTGCGATGGCTTCTTCGTGGTGNGTACCCATGACGAGGAGATTAGAATGCTATCTCAATACTCCACCACTTGTCATGAGTGACTTTTCTCCCTCCATTAGAACAAAAATCACATGGAAAACAAACAAACAATAAAACCCAAGTGAGAATCCTGCGATGGCTTCTTCGTGGTGCAGCAGGAGACCTGGCCGGCTTTGCTTTGTCGTAGGCACTCAGGTTCACTTAACACACAGCTTTTGGGGGGTTACCACCCCCCCCCACCCAGGAAGGGTCATTTGGGAAGGTGTTTTCCTGTTTTCTAAGCCCCATTGTATGACAAAAATACTCTCATCATTGGAGGAAGACGGTGGGGTGAGGAAAGACAGCAGATTCAGCAAGAAAACATTACATAATACTTAAAAGGCCACTTCGGGATAAAGTGTTACTTAAAGCAGAACCTGGCCTGAGTTTACATCTCAGGGGAGAGAGGCAGGAAATGAGCCACTGACTGCCGCCGCCGGGCCAGGCCCGGGGTCAGTTCCACTTTCAGACGGCATCCTTGCCCACACTGGTGCCTGGGAGTCTTCCTGGCTCACCTGTTGGCATGTGCCCAACAGCAATAGGAGGAAATGGTCCCCAGCTGAGGTTTCCCCTAATATACCCCATTATCNGAACGGGCCAGGCCCGGGGTCAGTTCCACTTTCAGACGGCATCCTTGCCCACACTGGTGCCTGGGAGTCTTCCTGGCTCACCTGTTGGCATGTGCCCAACAGCAATAGGAGGAAATGGTCCCCAGCTGAGGTTTCCCCTAATATACCCCATTATCTGGTCCTCTTTTCAGCTCCTTTTGCATCAGAGAGTCCCAGAAAACTGGACACCATCCTCGGTACCCTCAAAAATGTGGGAGTGAAAATGAGGCTTTGGGGGCTCTGGTGGGTGGGCCACCTGGGAACCAGGTCAGCCCTGATGCCCAAGCTGTTACCTACCATCCAGTCCCAGATCCTGAAGGTGCTGGGAAGTGGCCAGGTGGGGCTTTTGTCCAGGGTCTTGGCAGAGGCCGTTGGCCAGGGTGCAGCAGAACAGGCCATGGTCCAAGCACAGCCCGGGGGCCTCTTTCTACTGCAGTTATCTTGACAAGGTAATTCCTGCTTCTGCCACTCTGCTGCCCAAACCAAGCTTATTAAGAGAAGATTCCCTCTGGTCCCAAATGCAAGGATGAGGGCCACCTTGTCTCAAGCAGGGTTCTGTAAAGGGTGTGCCCAGGAGCCTCTTGTGTGCCCTTGGAGGCTGGAGAAGCCACAGGTGCCTTCAACTCCCCAGGGAGATTGAGGAGACTGGCAGTGGGGCTGCCCGTCTGTCTGGAGGCAGCCTGAGGAAAGGGCCCGAGGCTGGCTCCTGGGCAGGGCTTCCGGGGCCCTGCCTTCTCCTGGCTATGTTATGCCAGGAACATGGCCAGCCGCTTGGGCTCTGCGATTGGAGAGCTTGAGAGGCTGCACAGTGGCTGTTGGCACAGGCCTGGGGGCAGCCTGTGGACGAGCGGCAGAGCCGACTCTCCAGCCTCCGACGCTGCCCTGTGAGCCAGGGACGCTGCCCTCCGCTGCGCCCAGGCCCACGGTTTGGCAGGGGGTCCCTGTGTCTATCAGATGCTGAGGAATGCCCCACCCAGCCGGTGATGGAGGTGATCTGGGGGAGAAAGAGTCTGTGCTGCTATGAACCCCAAACCTCCCAGTCTGTCCAGCTCACGTGGGAGACTCCCGGGCGCTCACGTGGGAGATTCCCGGGCACTCCCGTCCCCCTCCTGACCGGGATGACGCCCAGCCCGGGCTCTCTGCTGCACTGACCAGTTTTCCTGCAGCCCATCAAGTGCTTCACGCAGTCTCGGGAGGAAACTGGGTGTGGTCCCTGATCCTTGGGTCAGTCGGTCCCACTTCACCCCACAGAACATTCCAGAAATTCAGCCCTGGGAGCAGGCTGAGAAACGCTCCACGGTTGCTGCCAGTCTGTTGTGAGACGTCACTCATGCTCTCCTCCTCCTCATAAGACATGCACGGCCCCTCCGGGCTGCCTTTCCCATGAGTCACGGGGAATGTGGGTTCTGGGAAATGCGTGAGCATAGACAAGGCCTGCTGGGGGTCCCAGTGGCCTTAAGCCTGTGAGAGCAACTGGCTAAATCCACCATGTTTCTTCCTGCAGGGAAAAAGTGCCGCCAAACAGCTCGCTGACCAAGACGCTGACGCTGGTGCCCTTGCTGGCCAACAACCGTGAGAGAAGGGGCATCGCCCTGGACGGGAAGATCAAGCACGAGGACACCAACCTGGCCTCCAGCACCATGTGAGCCCCTGAGACTCGGTGTTGGGGAGGTGGGGGGAGGGGTCTGTGCGCCTTCTCGTCCCACCACCGTGTGGTGGCCGGCGGTGCACACCCAGTGCTCAGTGGCCCAAGTAGGGATCCCTCACCTGTGCCTGCTGTGACACAGGCTCTGGGCTCTGAAGACAGCCTTGTGCCGAAGCCCCACTCCCTTGCTGACCGTCTGGGCCACCCCATCAGCTGTCCCCATCAGCTGTCTGAGCAAGGACCTCAGTTTCCCCATCCGTAGGGTATGAGAGCTGACATGGATTACAGGAGAAAAGCCACATCAAATGTGGGGCCCAGCACACAGTGAGTGCTCCGGAAAAGTCAGCTAGTACCTCTAAGAAATAGCATCAGCTAGCATTGAAATGAGTGCCTCACGAAGGATGGAAACGTCATTTATTCATTTCCATCTGGAAAGGTAAGGAACAGGGGGTCCTGAGGGCTACGGATATCAGCTCAATTTAAATGAAACTAAGCACTGATCTGCTGACCCAGCTCAGAATGTTGGGCTGAATTGAGCCAGCGGATCCAGTAGAAACTAGATTGAAGCTTCTAAGACAAATACCCCTGCCACTCCTCACCGCCTTCTGGGGCTCCCGCTCCTGGCAGCGTGTGTGCGGATGAGCCTGAGGATTGGGGGTAGGAGCTGTGACCAGGCTCGGGGCTCACTGCCAGCTCCCCATACCACCCCCACCCCCACCCTGTGTGACCCACGGCCCCAGCAATCACCTCCAGGTGATGCTGTCAGGAAAAGCTCTGAGACGAACAGTTGCGGCAGTGAACATCAGGCAGAAAGCAGGATCATGGGAGTCAAAGGGTTTCTGAGGACTATTTTCCAGCTGGCGTGTTAGATTCTAAGCATGCCTGTGATGCTCTGGGAGATGGGCAAACTGGGAGACAACACCCTAGATCCAGGAAGTCAAGGGTGAGGAATCACCAAGTTCAAAATGACATGTGTGTTTGTAAAGATCTTCTGAGATTCGTGGAGTGTTATATAAACACGCCCATCTCTCCATGCTTTCTTTGGTAAGAAAGGTGAATTTCTACTCATTTCATGGATGAGGAAATTGAGGTTTCACCAGATGCGAGGCTCAGCCAAGGACACCGGGTCAGTCAGTGGTAGAGCAAAGCCCACCCCTAGTCCCCAGCCTCGAGTCGATGCTTTCAAATTGTGGTGCTGTGGAGAAGATTCTTGAGAGCACCTTGGACAGCAAAGAGATCCAGCCAGTCCATCCTGAAGCAAATCAGTCCTGAATATTCATTGGAAGGACTGATGCTGAAGCTCCAATACTTTGGCCACCTGATGAGAAGAGCTGACTGATTGGAAAAGATTCTGATGCTGGGAGATCCTGAGGCAGGAGGGGAAGAGGGCGACAGACGATGAAATGTTTGGATGGTGTCACCGACTCAACTGACATGAATGTGAAAGTCGCTCAGTCGTGTCTGACTCTTTGTGACTCCATGGACTATACAGTCCATGGAATTCTCCAGGCCAGAATACTGGAGTGGGTAGCCTTTCCTTTCTCCAGGGGAACTTTCCAACCCAGGGATCAAACCCAGGTCCCCTGTATTGCAGATGGATGGATTCTTTACCAGCTGAGCCACCAAGGGATCCCAAGAATACTGGAGTGGGTAGCCTATCCACTCTTCAGCAGATCTTCTCGACCTGGGAATGGAACGGGGTCTCCTGCATTGCAGGTGGATTCTTTACCAACTGAGCCGCCTGGGAAGCCCATGAGTTTGAGCAAACTCCAGGAGATAGCGAAGGCCAGGGAAGCCTAGCATGCTGCAGTCCATGGGGTTGCAAAGAGTTGGATACAAGTCAACTTAGTGACTAAATGATGACAAATCCAGAGCCCCCGATCCACCCAGTGTCAGGGCTGCCTTCCAGCTCCCCAGTAAGGACACGGCAGAACACGAATGATCTGGTCTCTTGGAGAGGGTGGTCCCTGGGGAGTCTAGGGAGAAGGGTTGATCCATCGGGTCTCTGCTTCCTACTGCTCCTCTGTATTCTTCCATTTTTCTTTTCTGTTTCAACAGCATAAAGGAGGGAATAGACAAGACCGTCATGGGGATCCTGGTATCTTACCAGATCAAGGTGAAGCTCACAGTGTCAGGGTGAGTGTCCACGCCCCAACATGCCACCTGCTCTGTCTGGCCGTCAGCCATCTGAAAGGTTTTGTTCCCCAGCGACTGGGAGACAGAAAGCAAGAAAGGTCCACAAATTCTACCCATTACATGGTAGGGTTTGAGAAAGACTCTATTTGTCTAGTTTCACAATTCTGCCTGATGTAACATTACAGAGAAAAAGGTAGAAAAGCAGACTTCAAAACACATACACTACGGGTATCTCCTTGCAGTCCAAGGGACTCTCAAGAGTCTTCTCCAACACCACAGTTCAAAAGCATCAAGTCTTTGGTGCTCAGCCTTCTTTACAGTCCAACTCTCACATCCATACATACCACTGGAAAAACCATAGCCTTGACTAGACAGACCTTTGTTGGCAAAGTAATGTCTCTGCTTTTTACTATGTTGTCTAGGTTGGTCATAGCTTTTCTTCCAAGGAGTGTCTTTTAATTTCATGACTGTAGTCACCATTTGCAGTGATTTTGGAGCCCAAGAAAATAAAGTCTTTCACTGTTCCCATTGTTTTCCCTTCTATTTGCCGTGGAGTGATGGGATCAGATGCCATGTTCGAAGTTTCTTGAATGTTGAGTGTTAAGCCAGCTTTTTCACTCTCCTCTTTCACTTTCATCCAGAGTCTCTTTAGTTCTTTGCTTTCTGCCATAAGGGCGGTGTCATCTGCATATCTGAGGTTATTGATATTTCTCCCAGCAATCTTGATTCCAGCTTGTGCTTCATCCAGCCCAGCATTTCTCCTGATGTTCTCTGGACTTCCCTGGTGGCTCAGATGGTAAAGCATCTGTCTACAATGCAGGAGACCCGGGTTCGATCCCTGGGTTGGGAAGATCCCCTGGAGAAGGAAATGGCAATCCACTCCAGGACTATTGCCTGGAAAATCCCATGGACAGAAGAGCCTAGTAGGCTACAGTCCATGGGGTCGCAAAGAATCGGACACGACTGAGCGACTTCACTTCACTTCACTTCTCTGCATATAAGTTAAATAAGCAGGGTGACATTCTACAGCCTTGATGTACTCCTTTCCCAATTTGGAACAAGTCTGCTGTTCCATGTCCAATTCTGACTTGCTTCTTGACCTGCATACAGATTTCTCAGGAGTCAGGTTAGGTGGTCTGGTATTCCCAACTCTTCAAGAATTTTCCACAGTTTGTTGTGATCTCCCCAGTCAAAAGGGTTTGACGTTATCAATAAAGCAGAAGTAGATGTTATTCTGAAACTCTTCCTTTTTTTATGATCCAATGGATGTTGGCAATTTGCTCTCTGGTTCCTCTGCCTTTTCTAAATCCAGCTTGAACATCTGGAAGTTCATGGTTCACGTACTGTCAAAGCCTGGCTTGGAGAATTTTGAGCATTACTTTGCTAGTGTATGAGATGAGTGCAATTGTGTAGTTTGAGCATTCTTTGGCATTGCCCTTCTTTGGAATTGGAGTGAAAAATGACCTTTTTCCAGTCTTGTGGCCACTGCTGAGTTTTCCAGATTTGCTGACATATTGACTTCAGTACTTTCACAGAATTATCTTTTAGGATTTAAAATAGCTCAACTGGAGTTCTGTCACTTCCACTAGCTTTGTTCATAGTGATGCTTCCTGAGGCCCACTTAACTTTGCATTTCTTGATGTCTGGCTCTAGGTGAGTGATCACACCATCATGGTTATCTGGGTCATGAAGATCTTTTTTGTACAGTTCTTCTGTGTATTCTTGCCACCTCTTCTTAATATCTTCTGCTTCTGTTGGGTCCCTGCCATTTCTGTCCTTTATTGAGCCCATCTTTGCATGAAATGTTCCCTTGGCATCTCTAATTTCCTTGAAGAGCTTTCTAGTTATCTTCAGAAAAGCATGGCAGCTGGGAAATGAGGTCACAGTGCATCTCAGGAGGCTCCATCCATGATGGGGGGCCTTTTTGCCCCCCAAGTCATCACAGGACTGGGGAGTCTCCTTTTCACACTAGAGCACAGATATCTCCTAGTTCTGAGGAAATGGTTTTCCATCTTTTTTTGAATTCAATTTGTTTCAATTTAAAAATCTCATCAAGGGACTTCCCTTGCGGTCCTGTGATTAAAATTGTGTGCTTCCAACTCAGTGGGTGTGGTTCAATTCCTAGTTTGGGAACTAAGATCCCACATGCCACGTGGCATGGTCCAAAAAAAAAAAAAAGAAAGAAAGAAATCTCATCAAAAGGGAAAAACTCAACTTCTCATTTTCCTTTTCAAATTCCATTGTCTAAGGCTCTGGCCTTTTACCTTAATGAGTCCTGGGTAGTTCAGCCATCAAGGCAAATCTGTGTGTATATTCTATAAGTCTCAGTGGACAAAGAGTTCCCCAAATTTTGGCTGGGATCACAAAGTAGAACATGGGTTGACTTTGCAGATTTTGTTAACACAGCATTGTAGTTGTCCTGTTTCACAAAGCATATAGTGTTGAGACTTCCCTGGCAGTCCAGTGGTTAAAACTCTGTGTTTCCAGTGCCAGGGACACAGGTTCGATTCCTGGCTATGGAATTAAGATCCAAAATGCCCCGCAGCAAGGACAAAATATATATGATATGATATATATATATATGATATGATATATATATATGATATAGTATCTGTATCTATAAAGTGTATAGTGTTTCTTTCACTTTCTCTGAGAGGCTCTCAAACAGAGTCGAATGTAGCAGTCAAGGTAAGCATTTAGCAGGTATTTCATGGTGACCTTTGTGGCCACGAGAGAAATTCTGGACTGGGGTTTATTCTTGAACTTTGGGGCTTAAACCTAAGTGATTCCTCTTTTTAACTAATCTGCTTGAGAGAGACATGAAGTCACAGGCAGAGAGGAATAGCGGAGTGCACCGTGAGGAGCACAGAGGTCCTGAAAGTTGTGGGTGAGGCAGGGCCTGAGGGGGATGCATCCATTTCTGAATAGCGGCAAGGAGGGCCGCGTTACCACCGTGGACAGTCTCCACAGCCCTGTTTGTGTTTTTGTTTCCTAGCCTTCTGGGAGAGCTCACTTCCAGGTAAGCCTCATCGCCATCCTTCTCTGCTTGATTCCAGGGTCTGAAGGGGACAAACCTGGGATTTAAAACAGGACAGTGAGATCCGGTTTCCCAGTGCCATGCTCAGCGACGTAGGGAAACTTGCCCGCTCACACTGTGCAAACCTTTGCTGACAGGTGTGAGGCTGGGACGTTTTGTGGAGACTGTAGCTGGGTCTGCCCCTGGATGAAGATACACACATAGATTAGACACACCCTCAGAAAACAGGCACACTCCATGCAGTTGCCCCTGTGTGTACGCATGTGTGTTCAGGGGTGAAATATACATTACGTGAAGTCTACCATTTTAACCTTTTAAGCCTGTGCAGTTCAGGAACTTCCCTGGTGGTCCACTGGTTAAGACTTTGTGCTTCCAATGCAGGGGGCACAGATTCAATCCCTGGTCGGGAAGCTAAGACACATGCTGCTTGGTGCAACCAAAACAGAAAAAAAAAACACCAAGTGATAGAGTTCAGTGGCGTCAAGGACACTCGCAGAGTTGCGTGCCTGTCACCATTCTCCAGCTCTTGTACCCACTGCCCGTCCGGAAAGGACACCCCGTGCCTGTGGAGCCATCTCTCCCACTCTCCCCACTCACTACTCGGCAGCTGCTAATCTACCCTCACTCTGCAGACTTGCCTCATTTGGACATTTCACATGAACGGGATCAGGCAACATTTGTCCCCCGGGACCCGCTTCCGCTCGGCGCTTTGGCAGTGCCCCGGTCGTCAGTGCTTCTCTCCCGTGTGTGGCTGAGGTTCCATCCACGGTGTGAGTGGATCGCATTGCGTTCGTCCATTCACCGTGGGTGGACCCTTGGCTTGTCTCCATCTTCGGGCCTTTGTGAATAGCGACGGCGGGCTTCTAAATCAGGCACACAGAGGCAGCAGGCAGACGCGTCTGAGGCAGGCGCTGGCCTTACATGCTCCGTCACTGACTCCTGTCGCCCCCCGTCCCGTGGAGCCAGGGCAACCTCTCTCCGAGGCCCCAGCCACACGGGGACCCACCAGGGCGCCTTAGCAACAGATGAGATTTGACCAAAGCGGTGACCCCAGGGTGGGAGGCGGTGGGTCCTGGGTGAAACAGAGAGTAAGCCTTGTCCCCCGCCCGACCCCCCGACCCCTTTCCATTCTTCCTGTGTCCAAATTTTCCTTCTGTCTCTTCCTGACTCCCTGCCCTCCTTTTTCTGTATAAATTCCAAGCCACCTCAAAGTCCTGTAGCTTCTGGAATTGGCTGGACTCTGCTCATCACAAGGGACTGCTCTCCACAAGACCCAGGTCTCCAGCATTGCAGGCAGATTCTTTACCTTCTGAGCCGCCAGGGGAGCCCAGGTGTCACCAGCGGTAAAGAAATTGTCTGCCAATGCAAGAGACGTACGTTTGACCCCTGGGTTGGAAAGATTCCCTGGAGAAGGGCATGGCAACCTACTCCAGTATTCTTGCCTGGAGAATCCCATAGAGGAGCCTGGGGAAGCTACAGTCCACAGGGTCTCAAAGAGTCAGACATAACTGAATTGACTTAGCATACACTATGTCCCTAGACGTCCCACTACTTAGCATGTCCCTGAAACTAATAACCAGGAGGAAGGGGGACCCCAAAATCCTGGCCGCCTCAGCCTTGTGCAAGTGGAGTTTCCGGACCACATTCCAGGGAATACATTTAAAAATTCCTTCCTGACCACTTCCTGATGTCTGGTTTGTTTTGTTTTCGACCTCTCTGAGTCCTCCTTCAGCTGAGGCCTGGGGATCTTTCTCGAAGCTCTGCAGCCCCAGCTCTCAGCTGTGCATTTACAACCGTGTGCATTCTGACCGCTCTGCCTCCTTTATTTCTAGTGAGGTGGCCACTGAGGTGCCGTTCCGCCTCATGCATCCTCAGCCAGAGGACCCAGGTCAGTCACGCCTTGCCTTGGCTTTCTCTAGTCCTACGCCACCCGCGGATTTCTTACTTAGCCACTGCTAGCTCTCTGGGCATGGACGGGGCCAGGCATCCGAGGTTGCTGGCCACATTCAAGTGCCCTGGGCCCTCCCAGAAACCAGGGCTCAGCGACTATGTCAGGGCGCTCGTCCAGTGGTCCAGGCGGTTCGTCCAGCTCCAGTGAGTGCCCGGAGGGTGTAGCCTCCTTGCTTGGATGCGGGCTATCTCATTAGGTTTTGTTAGGAATGATTTAAAAGCAGATGCTTTGCTGTAAATAAGCTTGGGTTGAGATTTAAAGAAAATTCGGGCAAAAGATAAATTTGACAGCCTGAAGCTTTCGTGTTTCATTTGGGAGCATTAATAGGAATTTAGAAAGTGAGTGTTTCTGAGAGTGGCAGTTGTGATGAGAATACAGAAGATACTAGAAACGAGGGTTAGGCTGGGGTCCTAATGCCTGGGCTCCTTTGAATTGTCAATCCATTGGCTCTTGCATGGATGTTGAAACCAAACGAAGCCGTGGTTGTGCAGCTCTGTGAGCAAGCTAAAAACCAGGGGGCTTCAGCTTGTAAAGCTGTGCATGTAAATAGGTGAATTGTGTGATGTGTGAATTGGACCTCTCTGGTGGCTCAGATGGTAAAGAATCTGCCTGCGATGCAGGAGACCCAAGTTTGATCATTGGGTCGGGAAGGTCCCCTGGAGAAGGAAATGGCAACCCACTCCAGTATTCTTGTCTGGAGAATTCCATGGACAGAGGAGCCTGGTGGGCTACAGTCCATGGGGTCGCAAAGAGCGACTAAGCACAGCGCAGCACAGCTCTTTCGAAAGAGATAAATGAACCAGCAAAATTAATATGGATGCAATCTCAGAGATTCTGAGGAAGAATTCTCCACTCTGTGTTAAGGGGGCTTCGTTGGCAGGAAAGAAAAATGGACCTGTCTGGATGAGAACCCTCCAGAGTTATAGTAATTAAGAGCATTTTAAGTAAAAGTGGTGTAAACAAGTGGGGTTTATTTTTCTTGTATTTTATAAAAAGCCTTTCTACACTGATAGTGAGACAGCATTTAAACATCAGAATGAGCCCCCATAATCATTTTGGCTTTGTCTCAAAACTACTTTGTCTCAAAGTATGGCTTCCAAATATTTTGGATTAAAATACTCAGTGTGCTTTGCCAAAAACTTCCCTTGGGGGAAAAACACACAGCCTAACCATATTTATTATTATTATTATTATTCATTTATGCTTGTGTCATTAAAGCACTATTTTAAACTCTGTGAGATTGAGATGCATTCTTGTCCCTTTCAAGGACATTTTAAAAGGCCGTTTTAAAACTGTGAGCGGAGGAGATGTCATCGCTGGTGTCAGATCCTTTTCTGGCCCTGTGAACGGACTTTAGGACTTCTCTCGGGGGAAGTGGGGTTATTCCTTTCCTGGGTATGACGTCTTCATGTTCCAGTCATTATGGCCCTTACAATGAACATATGACAACATCAAGACTGAGACAATGATCTTTCATACTGTCAGATTTCAGGGAGAAAGAACAAATTACCCCCACGGACTAGGAGTTCTGATTCCCTGAGGTTTATGCATCCCAAGTTTCACTTGCAGATGCATGCTCATATCTCTCTCACCAGCCTGGTCCCCGACTCCCTGAGTCTAGACGAGGGGATGCTAAAGAGAGGAAGCATAAACTAGAGTTAAGAAGGCCTGCCAGGGCTAGAGGCCAAGTGATTTTTATGCAGTAAGTGCTAGAGAAATGCTACTGAGTTCTTACTGTCCTCTGTCTAGAGCATTCTTACAGAATTCAGGTGTTGACTCTCTTCAAGGCTGATGGTCACACTTAGTATAATTTTATGCTCAGCACCGAAGGGGGGCGTCCAGGATGCTTCTTGCCAGTGTTGCTTTGATGCATCAGCCTCTTGGTAGGTCCCCTCCCCCCCAACAGCCGCTGGGGTGCAGGCTGTCTGTCAAGTCCCAGGACTCACCCCTAGAGAGCGGGACGTGGAAGGTGGCCCCGGTGTACCTCCACATGGGGGGTGCGCTGTTCACAGCTCCCGGGGACTCTGATCTGGACAGGGTCCAGAGGACATGATGTAGGGAGAAAGGCTTTGAAAAGAGAAGCCCAGCCTCGGAGGGGGTGAGGTTAAGCAGGGAGAGGGTCTAGAGGTGAGGTTGTGGCTGTTCCATCTGGGGAGGTGCAGGTTGCGGGGCAACTTTTGGAGGAAGCGATGGTTAAAAATGCAGGGAGAGGGATGTCCCTGGTAGTCCAGGGGCTAAGACTCTGTGCTCCCAATGCAGGGGGCCTGGGTTCGATCCCTGGTCAGTGAGTTTGGCTGCTCACCCTGACACTGTGAGCGGCCAAGTCAATAAATGACTATTTTAACAAAAACAACAAAGTGCAGGGAGAAAGGCCCTCTGAGGGGGACCTGGCCAAGAAGCAGGGATGGCATCCACTTTTCATGCAATGCGTTTTCGGACCTTTTATTGCTCCACCCGTAAAGTGACCTAATCAAGGAAGAAGAGTTCTGCTAGACAGGACGGGTGCTAACAGATGTCTCTCCTCTCTTCCACGCTCACAGATACCGCCATGGAAAGGTGAGCACTGCCCGGCAGTATCCCCGCTCTGTGACCTCCTCCTCCGCAACCCTAGAGCGAGCCTTCACGCTTGTGTGTGTTTCTTCTTCTTTTTTGAAATGCAAGTGCCTGACTTAGGCTTTGATTGCCGAGGCATCCACTTCAAAGAGGCATCCACTCCAGCGATGGCTATCTTGAATAAACACATTGCCAGCCACAGGACTAGATCCCAGCCAGGCCGGCTCTCCCCACTGAGGCGCCCCTGTTTGAGAGATTGCGGTTGATTTCAGTAGCAGATCCTTCGAGCCACTTGTCCTTTTGTCTTGGTATGCTTTAAATTCCCCTCTCTTCTGTTTAAAAACTCACCAGTAAAGAGTGAGCCCTTGAAAGTCTAGACCCCCCCTGCCTCGACCCCAATAAAGGCAGAACACCCCAGGCCCTGTCCCTGAGCTCTCTTTATCCGTGACTTNTTGGGTCGGGAAGGTCCCCTGGAGAAGGAAATGGCAACCCACTCCAGTATTCTTGTCTGGAGAATTCCATGGACAGAGGAGCCTGGTGGGCTACAGTCCATGGGGTCGCAAAGAGCGACTAAGCACAGCGCAGCACAGCTCTTTCGAAAGAGATAAATGAACCAGCAAAATTAATATGGATGCAATCTCAGAGATTCTGAGGAAGAATTCTCCACTCTGTGTTAAGGGGGCTTCGTTGGCAGGAAAGAAAAATGGACCTGTCTGGATGAGAACCCTCCAGAGTTATAGTAATTAAGAGCATTTTAAGTAAAAGTGGTGTAAACAAGTGGGGTTTATTTTTCTTATATTTTATAAAAAGCCTTTCTACACTGATGGTGAGACAGCATTTAAACATCAGAATGAGCCCCCATAATCATTTTGGCTTTGTCTCAAAACTACTTTGTCTCAAAGTATGGCTTCCAAATATTTTGGATTAAAATACTCAGTGTGCTTTGCCAAAAACTTCCCTTGGGGGAAAAACACACAGCCTAACCATATTTATTATTATTATTATTATTCATTTATGCTTGTGTCATTAAAGCACTATTTTAAACTCTGTGAGATTGAGATGCATTCCTGTCCCTTTCAAGGACATTTTAAAAGGCCGTTTTAAAACTGTGAGCGGAGGAGATGTCATCGCTGGTGTCAGATCCTTTTCTGGCCCTGTGAACGGACTTTAGGACTTCTCTCGGGGGAAGTGGGGTTATTCCTTTCCTGGGTATGACGTCTTCATGTTCCAGTCATTATGGCCCTTACAATGAACATATGACAACATCAAGACTGAGACAATGATCTTTCATACTGTCAGATTTCAGGGAGAAAGAACAAATTACCCCCACGGACTAGGAGTTCTGATTCCCTGAGGTTTATGCATCCCAAGTTTCACTTGCAGATGCATGCTCATATCTCTCTCACCAGCCTGGTCCCCGACTCCCTGAGTCTAGACGAGGGGATGCTAAAGAGAGGAAGCATAAACTAGAGTTAAGAAGGCCTGCCAGGGCTAGAGGCCAAGTGATTTTTATGCAGTAAGTGCTAGAGAAATGCTACTGAGTTCTTACTGTCCTCTGTCTAGAGCATTCTTACAGAATTCAGGTGTTGACTCTCTTCAAGGCTGATGGTCACACTTAGTATAATTTTATGCTCAGCACCGAAGGGGGGCGTCCAGGATGCTTCTTGCCAGTGTTGCTTTGATGCATCAGCCTCTTGGTAGGTCCCCTCCCCCCCAACAGCCGCTGGGGTGCAGGCTGTCTGTCAAGTCCCAGGACTCACCCCTAGAGAGCGGGACGTGGAAGGTGGCCCCGGTGTACCTCCACATGGGGGGTGCGCTGTTCACAGCTCCCGGGGACTCTGATCTGGACAGGGTCCAGAGGACATGATGTAGGGAGAAAGGCTTTGAAAAGAGAAGCCCAGCCTCGGAGGGGGTGAGGTTAAGCAGGGAGAGGGTCTAGAGGTGAGGTTGTGGCTGTTCCATCTGGGGAGGTGCAGGTTGCGGGGCAACTTTTGGAGGAAGCGATGGTTAAAAATGCAGGGAGAGGGATGTCCCTGGTAGTCCAGGGGCTAAGACTCTGTGCTCCCAATGCAGGGGGCCCGGGTTCGATCCCTGGTCAGTGAGTTTGGCTGCTCACCCTGACACTGTGAGCGGCCAAGTCAATAAATGACTATTTTAACAAAAACAACAAAGTGCAGGGAGAAAGGCCCTCTGAGGGGGACCTGGCCAAGAAGCAGGGATGGCATCCACTTTTCATGCAATGCGTTTTCGGACCTTTTATTGCTCCACCCGTAAAGTGACCTAATCAAGGAAGAAGAGTTCTGCTAGACACGACGGGTGCTAACAGATGTCTCTCCTCTCTTCCACGCTCACAGATACCGCCATGGAAAGGTGAGCACTGCCCGGCAGTATCCCCGCTCTGTGACCTCCTCCTCCGCAACCCTAGAGCGAGCCTTCACGCTTGTGTGTGTTTCTTCTTCTTCTTTTTTGAAATGCAAGTGCCTGACTTAGGCTTTGATTGCCGAGGCATCCACTTCAAAGAGGCATCCACTCCAGCGATGGCTATCTTGAATAAACACATTGCCAGCCACAGGACTAGATCCCAGCCAGGCCGGCTCTCCCCACTGAGGCGCCCCTGTTTGAGAGATTGCGGTTGATTTCAGTAGCAGATCCTTCGAGCCACTTGTCCTTTTGTCTTGGTATGCTTTAAATTCCCCTCTCTTCTGTTTAAAAACTCACCAGTAAAGAGTGAGCCCTTGAAAGTCTAGACCCCCCCTGCCTCGACCCCAATAAAGGCAGAACACCCCAGGCCCTGTCCCTGAGCTCTCTTTATCCGTGACTTTCTGTGTGGCCCCAGGTGTGCTGTGTACCTTCCAGATCCTGTAAGTAATAAACCTTTATTTTCTCAAAGTTTCCGGATGGTTATTGCTGAAGGGCGTCTTGCAATCCTAACAGGAACCACGAGGGCCGGGCCAGCCACAACAGTGGTTATTGACAGGCTAAGAGCTGCACAAAACAAGCACACACCCCTTTGGGGGGGCGGTTCTTTCTGTAGACGCCCCACGCTCTCAACACTGGCGCAGGCCCTGGCTTTCCTTTTGCTCCCTACTATCAGGGCATGCACACATGTGGACACACGCATGCATGTGCATGCACGCACGCACACACACAGTTACCCCAAGCATGTGTGTGTGCTCTGTGGGTTCCTTCATTGTTTCATATTTTTGTTTCCTAAAGCGATTTTACACGGAAAGCTAGGAGGAGGACGGCCTTGTCCCCCGTTGCATTAGTGGGAGAATCTTGATGGGTTCCTCTTGCAAAAGGAAGATCAAGGACCTTGTTTTTCCTCCAGATTTCATTGCCAGCTCCAAAGAACATGCCTTGATCAAAATGTTCTTTGTTTTTATTTTAGTTTTCAGGATGAAAATTTTGTTTTTGAGGAGTTTGCACGCCAAAATCTGAAAGATGCAGGAGAATATAAGGAAGAGAAGACAGACCAGGAGGCGGCTATGGATGAGTGAAGAGGCCGGCTCAGGACGTGGGATGCGGGTCGCTAGCCACATGGTAGCAGGGCTCCAAGTTAGCCCTTTAGTGACGCTAAATTCCAAAGTGCGGGTCTTTTTCACAGAAATAAAGTCTGTTCTGCCCTGGCTGTGAGTCAGATTGACTTGTTGGGGAGGCTGAGTGAGTGATGTGCAAGGGGCAGCCTGGAGTCTGGGGGTGCGGGGTCATGGAAGAGCGGGTTGGGGGAGAATAACCTGTCAAGGTTAGAAGGCACCCTAAAACCATGTGCTTATCCCCCGGGGGCTGGTGTGTCCCAGGCTTTCTCCAGGGCCTCTGGGGTAGGCTGTTTCCCTGGAAACTTGGGGAAGGGGGCAGCGTGGGGCAGTGTGTCTAGTGACCTGAGCTATCCCAGCTCCAGGGCACCCACGGAGCCTCCCCAGAGATACAGAGCAGTGGACAAATGTGGGCAAAACCACTCTTCATCTCTGATTCAACTTTGGTGAAGAATCCACCTGCAATGCGGGAGACCTGGGTTCGATCCCTGGGTAGGGAAGATCCCCTGGAGAAGGGAAAGGCTACTCCAGTATTCTGGCCCGGAGAATTCCATGGACTATACAGTCCGTGGGGTCGCAAAGAGTCGGACACGACTGGGCACCTTTTTCACTTTCACTTCACTTTGGATCCTAGTCCTGCTTGAGTTCTGGGTTGTTGGGTTGTTTCTATTGAATGCAAACAGTGAAATTGGAGTTGTCTGGTATAAAGGGGAAAAAAGGAATGCATTGGAAGGACTCACAGTGGCTCAGAGAACTGACTTAAAGGAAAAATCTGAGCTGCCATACCTGGGGTGGGTGGAAATCAGAGAAGCCCCACGGGTCATGGCCCAGGAGCTCCGGGTCCTGCCCGCTGGGTTGGCCATTCACCCCTGGTGGCCTAGCACAAATGCTTCTAGTCTCTGAGTCTCTGGTTCCGGTGTGCTATTTCTGGGAAGGAGACTCCGGCCTGACTTCGGCCAGGGGATCAACGCCTCGGGGCCAGCGATAGCAGAGCCCAGCCCTGGGAACGGGTCGTCCTAGAAGAGGGCATTCTCCGTGAGCCCCGTGGGCTTCTTGGTGAGACTGCTTTCACTGGGTTTGGGCATTGTAGGGGTCAGGGAGAGGAAAGCTCGTGTCCAGGAGGAAAGTGAAGCTGAAGCAGAAGGTGTGACGGAGGTGATGCCAGGGCCTTTTCCTCCCAGAGTCCTCTTCTTGGCCCGTGGCACCCCAGCCTTGGGGTCTGCTGCTGATGGCAGAGAGACTGAATGGCTCTCTTGGTGCCCACGGAGGGCCTGGGGGATGTGTTGACCCCCTGGTCCATGCCTCAAGGGAATAGGATGAAAGGGGATTGGCGCGTTCTACACAGTTTAACCCACTCACAGGAAGCGTGAGGGTGGACAGGAGGGGGCCAGTGTGGGCTGGACACTCAGGGTCAGGGTCAGGTCTCCAGGACCAAGAGCAGAGGCAGAGGACCAGAGCGGGAAGGCCCCACACTTGGGTTTGTTTGGCATGATTCCAGGCTGTCTGTGTGCTGGGGACCGGGATTTAGATTGGAGGCTCTCCTTGGGAACCTAGGATGGGATCCCGTACTCACAGATCAAAGTCTGAACTTGAGTGTTGGATAGGAGGCTTTCCGATATTGACAGCAATGAGGAGTCATTTCTGGAGAAGAGCTAATTACAATACAGGCAGAAAACTGGGCCTTTGGCCTGTGGGTGAGCAGGGTTGGACACAACCTCCCTGTCGTTTTTTTCTGCCTTGCTAAGGGAATAGTAAGCAGGCTTCCATTCCAGCCACACCCCTGTCTCAGGACACTCAGGGTTGGAGGCACGCTCCTCTGGGGATCGGAGCCCTTCCGCTGCCTGCCCACCGCCCAAGCCCACAGGTCGGATGTGGTTGGCTCCCGCCGGAGATCCTGGGCAAGACGGGGACCTGGGACTGTGCCCGGCGGGTCTGGTGAGAGGATCAGTCACTCGGTTCCTGCATTGCTCGACCCCAGGATATCCTAAGTCAGGGTGGACAGTAATAGGCCGGACCTTTGAAAGTGTGTGGGTGTGAGAGCCAGAGAGGAAGGCCAATCCCCGGAGAACAAAGGTCAGAACAGCCCTGGCCCTTCAGGTTATTTTGGTAACAAAACGCCTGACTTTCGCGTGCTGGCTAGTTTACCATCTGCAGCTGGCCACCCCCGTGCGAATTCTGGGGTGGGAGCAGGAAGTGAGCCACCGCTGCCTGACCAGGATAAGGAATCTCGCCTGGCCGAGCCTGTGCACCAGGGATGTGTCTGCTTGGCGTGCAGACCCCTGGCATCGAGAGGCAGGATGTCCGTGTGCAGGTTGGATGGGCGGCCCAGGGCTTTCTAGGTACTTGTGGTGGGAGCCACAAGGTGCCAGGGAGCTGAGGGTATTGCAGGGAGAAAGTGGTGTCTGAGAACTTGGGGCAAAGTTTGCAACCTGCAACCTCAGGGCTGGAGAAGTAGGGGTCGCTGCTGTTTTTTGGGTATCTGCACCATGCTTGGGAAGCACCAACCATGCCTCCCAATTCATTAGATGAGAAAACTGCAGTTCAGAGAGGCTATATCCCTTACCCGAGGTCACAAAGCCAGTGAGAGTTGGCGTCAAGACTTAAACTCTGGTTTCCTGGAGTCGATAAGAATCAGAACTCTGCTCACAACATTTTTTTTTTTTTTTGGCCACACCACATGGCATACGAGACTTTAGCTCCCTGACCAGGGATCCAACTTGTGCCCCTACAGTGGAAGTGTAGAGTCCTATCACTGGACTGCCAGGCAATTCCCTTCACTCATCTTTTGATGCTGAATCTGTATATGAGAGTTTGAGGGGGAGGAAGGGGAAGATTGGCATTTATGATTCAACAAATGGCTGCCCTGAAGTTTTTTTAAGTTGAAAATAGTAATATTATTGAGGTAGTTATAGATTCACATGCAGTAGTAGGAAGCAATACAGAGGGATTCCCCAAAGGTAACATCTTGCAAAACTATAGCTGATACCACGACCAGGAAATTGACACTCACACAGTCCATCCATCTTTTTCATATTTCCCTCATTTTAGTTTTTACTTGCATTCATGTATGTGTGTGTGTCTTTTATCATGTGTAGATAACTTCTTTTTAGAGTGTCTGTTTTCCTATTCCTCTAAGATTTTTCACTGCTTGCCTCCCAGTCTAACCTCATGGCCCTAAGGTGAAAGTGAAGTCGCTCAGTCCTGTGTCCGATGCTTGGCGACCCCATGGACTGTAGCCTACCAGGCTCCTCTGTCCATGGGATTTTCTAGGCAATAGTGCTGCAGTGGATTGCCATTTCCTTCTCCAGGGGATCTTCCCAACCCAGGGATCGAACCCAGGTCTCCCACATTGTAGACAGATGCTTTACCGTCTGAGCCACCAGGGAAGATCATGGCCCTAAGGGTCTAGTTTACTGATCCTCAGCAGGTGGTCAGGGAAGGGGCTGGAGGTGGCCGCATTTGGAAATGTATGGGGGGCACCATTTGGTGACACGGGTCCCCCAGGGGCCAGGGAAACTTTACATCGCACACAGCAAAGAAATGTCCTGCTCCAGATGTCAGTCATCACCCTAGTTCAGGGTAAAAAATTCCCATGCTTTCAAGTGCACCGTTTTATCCATTCTAACGTGAAGCGGTTCTTTCTGACAGGAGGTGCACTTCTGCACTGACAGGTCGAGAAAAGAAAGATTAGGTTGGATGTGAAGTGTGTTATTACTGCCACCTCGAATATGCCCTTAAGGTGGGGTAGACTCGGGGAGCAGCGTATTGTCAGCGATGATTCACAGCGTGACTCACTCCATCAGGAGGCGCCCGGTGACTGTGCGCTTACAGGCACCACCTCGGGGGAGGTCTCCAAGGGAACAGCTCAGCAGCCACCCGGGAACACAAAGGCTTCTTCGATCATCAGAGAAAATATGCCAGTTATGTGCCTCTGATTGCAGAACATAATACAGTTCTTACTAAGCCTAATACTCTTTTTTAAAATATACTTTATTTTCAAATAGTTTTAGGTGTACAGAAAAGTGGCAGAGTACAGTAAGTCCCTCCACACGCTGCGTCTCCTAAATTATTAACATCTTACACGAGGATAGTACCTTGGCCACACTGAATATGTCAACGTGCGTGTGTGTGTGTGTGTGTGCTAGTTGCTCAGTCTGCCCAGTTCTTTGCGAACCCATGGACTGTAGCCCACCAGTGTCCTCTGTCGTGGAATTCTCCCGGCAAGAATACTGGAGCAGGTAGCCATTCCCTGCTCTAGGGATCTTCCCCACCCAGGGATCGAAGCCAGGTCTCCTGCATTACAGGCAGATTCTTTACCATCTGAGTCACCAGGGAAGCCCTAGAATGCATCAATATTGACACCTTTTTATGAGGTGGAAAGTACATTCTTTATTCAGATTCCCTTAGTTTTTAACCTACTATCCTTTTTCTGTTCCAAGATCCCACATGACATTTGGTGGTCACGTTTCCTAAGGCTCTTGAGGCTGTGACAATTTCTAGGACTTTTCCTTTATTGCAAATAGGCTCCTCTCCAGCCAGATGCCACCTCCCAACACTCTCTTGAGTTCACATCTATGCCCTTGACTTTTCACCTCTGAAATGATGGATTCTGGATCCCAGGTACCCCGTGAGCATTCAAAAGGTATAGGCAACAGCACTGTCCCTCCCCCCAACACCCCTAGGTGTTTGCACTTATGTATCACACTCTACAGTTATTGTCTTCCCAAGTAGTGTTAGTGGTAAAAATTAACCCACTTTCCAATGCAGGAGACTTAAGAGATACGGGTTTGATCCCTGGGTCAGCAAGATCCCCTGGAGAAGGAAACAGCAACCCACTCCAGAATTCTGGCCTAGAGATTCCCAAGGACAGAGGAACCTGGTGGGCTACAATTTATGGGGTCGCAAAGGGATGGACATGACTGAAGCATCTTAGCATGGCCATGTTGCAATTAATGGATATAAACTCACTAGTCTCTGTGGAGAGGCAGGACAGCTTCCCCTTTGTGCCCTTATCAGTCAGCTCCTTGCGGACAAAACACGGTACCACGGGAGCCTAAGCAACAGGACTTTCTTTCTCAGGATTCTGGAGGCTGGCAGCCTGAGGTCGAGGTGTGGCCAGATTCTTCTGAGGCCTTCCTCCTCGGGGTTTGCAGATGACTACTCTGTGTGTCTTCACGGGGTCTTCCCTTGGGCCCTGCCTGCCTCCACATTTCTTCCTACAAGGACGCCAGCTGTACTGGGTGAGGGCCGTCCCGGTGGCTTCATTTTAACTTAATTACTATCTTAAAGACCCTGGCTGCACACACACTCACATTCTAAGGTCCCAGGGGATTAGGGCTTCAATGTATGGCTGTTGGGGGACACAAGTCAGCCCCTAACAAGACCCTTCTCTGCTCCTCCTTTGAGCTTCAGCTTCCTAGGAGGCCTAGCCCTAGAGGGTCGAGGACTTGGCACTCACATGGTCCAAGTGAAGTTCTGCCTCTCTTGCCTTCCTTGGGAGAGGTGTCTGAACCTCAGATCTTCATCTCTAGAACGAGACCACGGAGCTTGCTCTGGGGGACTCGTGTGCAGACTAGAATTGCTGGTCAAGTGTTTGGCATGTGCCTGGTGGTTTGTCAATGGGACTCATGCACTCCTGCATTGGCAAACTTTCTGCCACCAAGGAAATGTTCTATCTTGTGAGGCCCTGGATGGTAGCAGCTAAACTGCATTTATCTATTGAGCAGTTGAAACGTGGCCAGTGTGGCCGAGAAACTGAAAATTAATATTAATTAACTGAAATAGAATTGGAAGTAGCCACGTGTGGCTAGTGGGCACAGCAGTGGGCAGTGTAACCGGTGGGCCAGGGGCTCCCAGCCTGTCCCCAGAGAGTTCCTGCATCAGGCTGTGCCATGCCCTGTCCTGGCTGTGAATCCATTCCCCTGGCCATGTCCCCCTACTAGATGTACCTGTGGCCCCCAGGGGTGGTGGGTCTCCTGTATTTTGCCTCTGGAAAGCAACACCTCATGCAGTGGGGGCCAGAGCATGCTGACCAGCAGGAAGGACAGGAGCCACTTTGTCCCCAGTAGCAGCCCTTTGAAAGGGCAAGGGGACAATTGTGTAGCTCCATAGTACCGCAAGGACACGACTTAGCAGCTGAACGACAACAGTACCTCAGAATGTATTGCATTTGGAAGTAGGATCTTTAAAGGGGATTTGTCCTTCTGTTCAGTTCAGTCGCTCAGTCATGTCTGAGTCTTTTCCACCCCATGGACTGCAGCACACGAGGCTTCCCTGTCCATCACCAACTCCCTACTCAAACTCATGTCCATTGCTTCGGTGATGCCATCCAACCATCTCATCCTCTGTCGTTCCCTTCTCCTCCTGCCCTCAGCCTTTCCCAGCATCAGCTTGTCCCTCTGAGGGGGCACCAAATCCTTCTCCACCTCGATGTGCCAAAGGGTGGCAAAACCTCAGCTGATGTCACTTCCTCCAGCTTCATTCCCATCCACCCACCATCAGCAGTCTTAGCTGGGAAGGAGGTGGCAGTGGTCATGGTGGTGCTCAGTCATGTCTGACTCTTTGCAACTCCTGTAGCCCACCAGGCTCCTCCGTCCATGGGATTTCCCAGGCAAGAATCCAGGAGTGGGTTGCCATTTCCTCCTCCAGGGGATCTTCCCCACCCAGGGATGGAACCCTTGTCCCTTGCATCTCCTGCATTGGCAGGCAGATTCTTTACCTCTGTGCCACCTGCAAAGCCCTGCTGGGAAGGAGGGGCGTCTCCTAAACTGCCTCTGCCTCCCTCCTAGCAATCACTCTGCCCCGAGTCAATTTCTCTCTCTCTACAGCAATCCGGCAGGGAAGGCAATGGCACTCCACCCCAGTACTCTTGCCTGGAAAATCCAATGGACGGAGTAGCCTGGTGGGCTGCAGTATAGGGTCGCTAACAGTCGGACAGACTGAGCGACTTCACTTTCACTTTTCTCTTTCATGCATTGGAGAAGGAAATGGCAACCCACTCCAGTATTCTTGCCTGGAGAATCCCAGGGATGAGGGAGCCTGGTGTGCTGCCATCTATGGGGTCACACAGAGTCGGACACGACTGAAGTGACTTAGCAGCAGCACAGCAATCCGGGGCAGCCACCTGATCCATTACTTCAAAGCCTGGATCATAGACCTCAGCTTTGTGACCTAGTCCCTGCCCAGGGTTGCTCAAGGGCTTCCAGTTTGCCTCAGTTCAGTTCACTAGCTCAGTCCTGTCCAACTCTTTGAGATCCCATGGACAGCAGCACACCAGGCTTCCCTGTCCATCACCAACTCCCGTCGTTTATCGAAACTCATGTCCATCGAGTCAGCGATGCCATCCAGCCATCTCATCCTCTGTGGTCCCCTTCTCCTCCCACGTTCAATCTTTCCCAGCATCAGGGTCTTTTCAGGACCCAACCTAAAAAGCCCAAGCCCCTTATCAGGTGAACAGAGCCGGGTCTGACTTGTACGCCCCTAGGCTCATCTCTAAAGGAAAGAGTTTGCTTTCCTTTAGGCTACAGTGTCCCTTTTTCCTAGAAATGTGTTCTTTCTTGCCTACAGGCCATTGCATCATCTCATCTCTTGGCCCCCTCCGCCGCCCCACCCCACCCGAAAAGGGTTCTCAGGTCAGGGATAACCGCTGCTCACATTTTCCGTCTCACGTTGAACATTTCTGCAGGAAGCCTTCTCAGATGGAACCGTGTATCTGTGTTCCGGTATCCCAGAGGCCCGTGCTAGTATTTTCTTTCTGGCATTCGTGCATATATACACGCATCCACTCGCGGTGCAACTAAGTGCCGGGCGCAGCTTTAGATGCTGGCGACACAAGGCAGGACAAGAAAGAAACGGTCCCGGGCCGCCTGCAGGTCACTTCCATTCTTGAAGAGGAAGATTAAAGCTTTAAAAAAGTGAAGACAGAAACAAACAAACAAACAAAACACACAATTTGTGCCCCAGGAAGAACAAGCAGACGCTAAATTCTGGGCATCCCACACTACAGGTGGGGGTGAAGGGGCGCGGGAGCCGGGCGCGAGTCCTCTCTTCGCGCGCGCGCGCGCGCGCCCGGCAGGGGGCGCGGAGGGGGCGGAGCTGGAGACCGCGCGGCCCGGCCCGGCCCCGCCCACTAGCCC
>SJYX01010126.1:245650-381134 GCA_006410675.1 Oreotragus oreotragus | reverse complement strand
GCGGTTTTTCGTGCGAGAAAGGGCCAGAGATGCACGTCCTCTGACCGTCTCTCTCTCTCTCTCCCCGGGCGAGCTGGGGACCAGGGGCTTGTCCCTGGCTGCGCACCCCCCTTGGCACCTCGCTCTGCACGGAGAACTCCGGGCTCGGAGTGTTAGCTGCAGAAAGACGCATTTCCTTTCCGCAGGAGTAAAGTTGCACCCTTTGTTTTCCCCTCACGGTTTCCGTTGCCCACTGATTGGGGCGGGGGGGCGGGGGTTGCTACAACAGGTGAGCCCTGTTGTGTTAGCGCGCGGCTTCCTCGGGCAGGTGGTTGGACAGGTGGCTGAGGGCAGGCGGGATCCGTGGGCAGCCCCGGGCTGGCAGACTTGCTCATCCCGCTGCGGTGCGCTTTTCCTCCGCCGCCAGCGAGTTCAGCTGGTACTTTTACCGTGGGAGCCATTTCTGGCTTAATCATCTTCTCTCGGCCTCTGATACCTCTGTGTGTGTGTGTGTGTGTTGCGTGTGTTGTGTGTGGGGGTAATCTTCGGCCCTAACGTTACAAACACGTTTATTGTGAAGTGCTCCAGTTATTCAGCACGTAGGTACGGAACACCTTTGTTCCAGGTGTTAACAGTCGGAGTAATAATTATAGTGGCAGTCATTCCCCAGAGCTTACTGCGTGCCAGGCAACTTTTCTTGGGTTAGCTTGACAGCACTTGACATGGGTTAACTCATTTAGCACCCATTGTGTTGAGTGTGATCTGTCATCCTCTTCTCTTTTTTTTAAATTTTATTTTAAACTTTTTATTTTGTATTGGGGTATAGCCGATTAACAATGTCATGATAGTTACAGGGGAACAAGGAAGGGACTCAGCCATACATAGACATACATCCATTCTTCCTCAAACTCCCCTGTCATCCAGGCTGCCCTGTAACGGGGAGCAGACTTCCCTGTGTTGTATAGCAGGTCCTTGTTGGTGATCCATTTTATTTTATTTATTTATTTATTTATTTTATGGTAGGCACCTGCCTTTTCTTTCTTTCTTTCTTTCTTTTTTTTTTACTTTATTTTACTTTACAGTACTGTATTGCTTTTGGCATACATTGACATGAATCCGTCATGGGTGTACATGAACTCCCAAACATGAACCCCCCCCCCCCTCCCACCCCACATCATCCCTCCAGTGGTGATCCATTTTAAATAGAGCAGTGTGTGCAAGTCCACCCCAAACTCCTCGAACTGTCGTTCCCCACCCTCCCCATCNCCATTTTACTTTATTTTACTTGACAGTACTCTATTGGTTTTGGCATACATTGACATGAATCTGCCACGGGTGTACACGAACTCCCAAACATGAGCCCCCCCCCCCACCTCCCACCCCACATCATCCCTCCAGTGGTGATCCATTTTAAATAGAGCAGTGTGTGCAAGTCCACCCCAAACTCCTCGAACTGTCGTTCCCCACCCCCCGCATCCCCACCAACCACAAGTTGATTATCTAAGTGTCATGCCCTTCTTACACAATTGGAGGTGGAGAGGGTAAGTGACTTTCCCAGGGTGTCACTGATAGGAACTGTGGGTCAGGATCTGAATTATGGTCAGGAACCCAGGATGGAAGGCAGTTTCTCCATTTGGGGGTTCCCAGGCTGTAGGAGATGGACACATGTCCACACTACAGGCTGATGTAGTAATGCTGTGGGAACTCTGAGGACAGAGAGTCCAACTACCCCAGGAGGCAGCATCTTGAGGGAGAGTTTGTCAGAAATTAAGGAAAAGAAGGACTTTCCACATAGTTGAATGGCTCCAGGTGGCTAAGTAATGAAGAATCCGCCTGCCAGTGCAGTGAGGTTCATTCCCTGGGTTGGGAAGATCCCCTGGAGAAGGAAATGGCAACCCACTCCAGTATTCTTCTTGCCTGGGAAATCCCATGGACAGAGGAGCCTGGCAGGCTATAGTCCATGGGGTAACAAAAGTTCAGACACGACTTTAGTGACTGAGCAACATCTACAGGTTTAGGGACACCTGGGAATGGTCAAAGGTGAGTGGGTCAGATTGAGAGGAATGAAGAAGAGGCTGGAAAAGCAGATCAGGCTAGATTTTGAAAGGATAGCCCTGGAGCTGGATTTTTGGCCTTAGGCAAGAGGTAGCCACTGAAGGTAATTCAGAGCATGAGAGGGATGGGTCACGTCTGCTTCTGGAAAGATCTCCCAAGTAGAGCCCTCAGTGGTACTGATGGGAGTGGTTCTCTCCTGCTGCTTGGTCCTTGGGCATGGCGTGTGCCCAGTATGGAGTGGATCATTTATAGCTTAGATTTGTATCTATAACCTATAGATTTATAGCTTAGTAAGATTTGAGCTCTCAGAGATTCCACTGTTTGCCCAGCATTCTGTGCTTCAGGAGGCTTCCCCCCAACCCTTTAAAACAATAGCTGTTATACCAGCTGTTCTGGTTGAGGAGCTGTAATGGGTAGAGTGTTAAAAATACACCCCGAGGACTTGGGTTTCTGAATGCAGCCACATCTGCTGTGCAAACAGCTTTAAGGCTGAGTTTTCTTTTGTGTTGTTAGAGATTGATGGAATGTGAGGTTTGCTGTGCGAGCAGTGGCTCCCAACCTCCAGATCAGCCATTCAGAAAATTCCTCTGCTATACGTAGTGCACAGAGGAAATACCCAGAATGATGTGGGGTGTCATTCTGAATTCAGAAAAGAGTCTACCCACTTCAAGGATGTGAAGCGGAGGGAGTTCATTCAGTGTAGGGGAGTGGTCGTACAGGTGGTGAAAAATAGAGAATGCAAACAGTGGGCAGTGAGGCAACCCTGACACGAGGAAGCAAATGGGAAACCACTGCCACCCTGGAGCCTGAGGACCTGGGGAGGAGGCCGTGTTTGAGAGCCGAGAAGCACCTACCCCTCACCAGGGGCAGGTACCTTGTGGGTCATCTGGTGGTGGCTGGAGACTCACCCCCCCATCCCCTCCCCCAACCCCATCCTGCATGGGAACCTAGCCCGCGGGGATTCAGCCCCTCTGCAGTTTGGAATAGAGCAGAAGAGTGAGGAAGGGAACTGAGGACAAGCTGGCCCAGGATCAGAGCTGTATGTGTGTCGTTTTTGCACTGAAATATTTGTCCCGTTGCAAGCTAGAGCTGTCTTAATGGAAAAAGAAAAGGCAGTATCTTACAACAGTTCCTCTCAAATTTTCATGTGCAGATCGGTTCCCTGGGGATCTTGATAAAATGCAGCAGGTCTGGCAGTGGGGGTTGAGATTCTGCATTTATCACCTCTCAGGTGATGCTGCTGCTGCTGGTTCATGGACCAGACTTTGAGAAACAAGACCTTAATGACATATGTGTAAAGTGTTAGTTGCTCAGTTGTGTTCGTTCTTTGCGACCCCAAGGACGGTAGCCCTCTGCCTATGGAATTCTCCAGGCAAGAATACTGGAGTGGATTGCTATTCACTTCTCCAGGGTACCTTCCTGACCCAGGGATTGAACCCTGGTCTCCTGCATTGCAGGCAGATTCTTTACTGTTTGAACTACAGGGAAGTCCCTTTACCGTTTGAAGTGAAGAAGTTAAGTGAAGTTGCTCAGTTCTGTCTGAGTCTTTGCGATCCCGTGGACTGTAGCCTACCAGGCTCCTCCGTCCATGGGATTCTCCAGGCAAGAGTACTGGAGTGGGTTGCCATTTCCTTCTCCAGGGGAGCTTCCTGACCCAGGGATCAAACCCGGGTCTCCTGTATTGCAGGCAGATGCTTTACCCTCTGAGCCAGCAGGGAGCCGCTATTTGAGCTCCGGTAAGTTGAGATTTGGGATGGTCATTTATTAGTTTCCCGTTTCATGGATGTCTCACATTTTCATATGTTCTAACTGCCCCCAGCAGACACATTGCTTCTTTTCATTTCCTACCGTAGTATGCTGTATTTTCTAGGATCACATAGCTAATGTGAAAAATAGAAAATGGAGCTCATACTCTGGTAAATTAATTTACTAACACATTGTCGGCGTTCTGAAATTTGAGTAGGTAACTCTGATTCTGTGAAGCCTGAACAGTTCAGATAGGGCTTAATTTAAAAGTTTTTTTTTTTAATTAACATTTTTGGCTTTGTGCATTAAATATTCCTGATTTCAAATTGAAAAACAGTATTTCTTCCATTGTGAAATAAAGACTAGTAGAGATTAACTAAAACATTCAAGTTGTAAAACACTTAAAACAGCTTCACTGAGATAAGATTCACATACCATATAGCTCACTCATTTGAAGTGTACAGTTCAGTGGTTTTTAGTATATTCACGGTTGTGTAATCATCACCACAGTTAATTTTAGAACATTTTCATCACCCCCAAAAGAAACCCATAACCATTAGCATTCACTCCCCATTTCCTCCCAACTTTCTCAACCTTAGGCGACTGCTAGTCTGCTTTCTGTTTTGTGGATTTGCTGATTGTGGACATTTTGTATAAAAGTAGTATGTGGTATGTATGCTCTGTGTCTGGCTTCTTTCACTTAGTATAATGTGTTCAAAATTTATCCTAGTTGTGGGCCATGCCAGTACTTCTTCTTTTATTGCTGAATAATACACCGTTGTATGGATATACTACATTTTCTTTACATTCATCAGTTGATGGACATTAGGGTTATTTCTACTTTTTGCCTATTCTGGTTGCTGCTGCTGTGAACATTCATGGACATATTTCTGTGTGGACATATGTTTCTTTCTGGTTTTATAGACCTAAGAGTTGATTTCCTGGGTCACATGGTAATTCTGTGCTTAGTCTTTGAGAAACTGCCAGACTGTTTTCCAAAGTGGCTACACCATTTTCCGTTTTCACCAGCAAGGTATGAGGGTTCCAGTTTCTCCACGTCCTCAATTGTTTTATCTTTTTGATTATAGCTGTCCTAGTGGGTGTGACGGAGAAGGCGATGGCACCCCACTCCAGTACTCTCGCCTGGAAAATCCCATGGACGGAGGAGCCTGGTGGGCTGCAGCCCATGGGGTCGCGAAGAGTAGGACACGACTGAGTGACTGTCATGCGTTGGAGAAGGAAATGGCAGCCCACTCCAGTGCTCTGGCCTGGAGAATCCCAGGGATGGGGGAGCCTGGTGGGCTGCCGTCTGTGGGGTCGCACAGAGTCGGACATGACTGAAGCGACTTAGCAGCAGCAGCAGTAGTGGGTGTGAAGTGGAGTGGAAGGGTTTTTAAAGCTAGTGTGTAGCAATATTTGAGTTTAAACTGTGGTGTCAAATGGAGTTGATTCATATCCTGCTTGCCTCCGTATGAGTCACGTGATCACAATCAAGTCTCTAAACCTCTTAAGACCTGGCTTCTTCATCTGTGAATGGGAGAATACTAGTTCTTGGGTAAGCAGTGGTGACAGTCAACATCAAGTGTGTGTTCCTGAGCCTCAATTTCCATATCTGTAAAGCAGCAATGATAATAATAGTTCTCAGGTCTGTGAAATAGAAATAACTCATAGAATCAAATGGAATAGCCTTTGTGCAATACTGGTCTAGTATTGTGCCTGCATATTGTGAGCATTCAGTAAATGGCTGCTATTACGCTATTTCTGTCTTTCTGATTGTTCCCTTTTTATGTCTTTAATAGTAGCCATCTCCTGGAATCCCTCCTCCCCCAGTTCAGGCTGACCTGGGTGCGTCTTCATCTCTCACACCCAGAATAGCAAATACAAATGAATCTGGTGGACAATGAACAGTGAATATATTTTAAAAAAACTGTTAACTTACTAAATCCTAACGGGCATACCACGGGCTAGGTGTTATTTTCCTTATTTCACAGATTCAGTTTAGCTCAGCCAGTAGTGGACACTTTAACTTAGGTGTGCTAGGCACTTGGGGTACCTTCCTGAACAGCAAGAAACACTCCTAGAGCTAATAGTCTGAGGACAGACGTTAATAGGATAATCGCATGGTGACTGTAGGGCTCTTTAGGAGATGAGTGGGCTCTAAATCAAAAGTCTGCTTGCTCTGTAAAAGAAAGAGGAGGAAGGTTTGGACCCAAAGGTGCATACGGGGAAATGGCTGTGTGAAAACAGAGCTCCTGATTTCGAGCTGTGCTCTCACAAATTAGGGACCTGGGGTCGTTAGAAGAGGTCGCGTTGATCGATGCAACCCCTCCTGAATCCTTGGAGGGAGTGTGGCCCTGCTGACACCTTGCCTCCGGACGTCCAGCCTCCTCCCCTGGGTTTAAGCCTCCCAGTCCGGGGTCTTGATTCTGGGGCAGACCCAGGAGACTGACACAGAGCATATACCGGCTCTGAAGGGCACGTCGGCTGGCAGAGCTCTGGGAGGCAGTCAGACATGTCTCGGGAGCCGAGGAATTAGGATCTGTCAGGAGGCGGCAGTGGCGGGTGGACTCCCTTCACTTGGTCTGGAATCCCGAAAAGCAGCTTCCTCGGAGTGAGGAGCATTAGAATTAGGACTTCCACGGGGCTGCAGCCCCGGTCCACATCATGTCAGGTCAGGTCTCTGACATGAAGGTCATGCCAGAGTCCTGCTGTCTTCAGCAGAAGAAACTGCAGAGCTCCACAAGGGCGATGACACCCAGTCCTCGTTATTTTCACAGGCCGTCTGTAAATTCACTGTTCTGTGTTCAGTGAAGAACGGACACACGGGAGGTAAGGCCACATGAATTAAAACCAACAGAAACAGCAGACTATGAAGACAGATTAACAGGGACTCGACATCACAGGCTTTAAAATAACTGTGCTTACTATGTTTAAGGAGATAAAGGCCAGATTGAGAATTTTGGCAGAGAACTGGAAACTAAGAAGGAACCAAATGAAAATTCTAAAACTGGAAAATGTAACAATCGGAGTTAAATTCTCAAAGGGTGGAATAGACATGGCTGAAGGAGGAATTTAGTGGCCCAGAAGATAACTCAAAAGAAAATACCCACTAGAAATCCTGGAGACATTAAAAAAAGAAAAAAGCAGAAATTAGCAGATAGGGCAGGAGTCAGAGATAACAGTGAAAAAGGTCTTTTATGAGAAAATTGGGGAGAAACAACACTTGTAAAGATAATGCCTGAGAACTTCCTGAAACTATTAAAAGACACCACCCACAGATTCACTAGCCCTGTGAACACAAAGAAAACCACACCTGTCACTTCATAATAAAGCTACTGAAAACCACAGATGAAGAGGAGGCTTGAGAGCAAGGAGAGACAGGTTATCCTTAGAAGAGCAGCAGTTAGGTTCATAGCTGCGTTCTTAACAGAAACCATGGAAGCAGGAGAAAGGAAGTGCTGAAAGAAACTTACTGCTAACCCGAATTCTTACTCAGTCAAAAGATCCTTCAGAAAATAAAGCCGAAGTAAAGACATCTTCACATAAACAGAATCAGTCTTTTTTGTGCACAGACTGGTAATGAAAGAAATGTCAAGTGGGGTTTTTGTTTGTGTCTGGCCAGAGGAAGATGGTCCTTGTTGAGAGGTTAGTGTTTCAGCAGGGAACGAAGAGCTACAAAAAGGGCGCGTGTGTGGGAAGCACTGAATGGTCACCTGTTAAAATTAATGATATCTTTGGGTTTAAAATATATGTAGAATTAAAATGCATAGCAGTGGCAGGCAAGTCAGAAGGTACATGGAATAAAACTGTTTAAAGTTTTCCTTGAATTTTCAGGAAAAAGAGCCAATTAATATTAGACAAGTCAGGAATACATATTGTAATCTGTGCAGCAGTCACTAAATTGTGAAGGGTGATGTGCTATCTAAGCAGAAAGGCAAGAAAAATTGAATAAAAGAAATGCCAAATCTAAAAGAAGGCAGAAAAGGAGACAAAAAGGAAAGGGAAGGATTGGGAATTTGGGGTTTGCAGGTGCAATGTACTGGGGATAAACAACAAGGGCCTGTTGTATGGCCCAGGGATATGCCGTGATAAGCCATAACGAAAGAGAATGCTTACAACAGAGTCACTTTGCTGTATAGCAGAGATTAGCACAGCACTATAAATCAGCTATAATTCAATAATTTTTTTTTAAAGAGGGGGAGAAAAGGGAACATTGAATAAGTGGAACAAAGAAAAAGCAAACAGTAAATGGACACGCTGAAATCCTCGTGTATCAGTGATCATGTGACATGTAAGCGAACTCGATTGTTTCAGTTGAAAGTCAAGATTGTCAGGCAGGTAAGAAAACAAAAGCAGACTAGGTCATTTAGACGAATGGTGTTTAAAACAAAAGGATATAAAAAGATGGAGAGTCAAAGGACGGGGCAGAAACGCTGCGCGCAGCCCAGTGGAGAGGGAGTCGCTACGGTGTTTCAGCGCTGCACAAAGTTAGCTTTCAAGGAAGGATTGTTATTAGAGAGAAAGATGTGACACTGATAAAGATAAAAGGTTTATTTCAGATATGATTTAAAATCTGTATGTATTTAGTGTAATTCAACAGTTTTTAGAAGAAAAATTAATACTGTGTTATGGAAAAAAAACAAATCTATGATCATAGTGTTTTGTTTTTTTTTTTAAATTCAGCCGTGTCACATCTTGGCTGTGGCATGTGGGATCTTCCACTGCAGCCCATGGACTCTGTGGTTGTGGCGCACCGGCTTAGCTGCTCTGCGGCACGTGGGAGCTTAGTTCCCGGGACAGGGATCAAACCCGAGTCCCCTGTACTGCAAGGCAGACTCTTAACCACTGGGCCACCAGGGAAGTCCCCATAGTGGAATATTTTAAACAGACCTGTTTCAGATGGTTATGGTAAGCAGACAAAAATTTGTAAAAATACAGAAAAATTGAGCAACCGAGTACTGAACTTGACTTAATGGACATATAGAGAACACTACCAAACAATTTAATTGGAGAATCGAAATTCTTTTAAAAAATCCAAGACGTATTGGTCAGAGTCTACTATGTTCTAGCCACAAGGCAGTTCTCAACAACTTTAAAAAGCGGTGAAATTATACAGACTATGGTATTCTCTAACAACAGTGGAATTAAGCTAGAAATCACTAAAATGAAAACCCCCTTGTATCTGGAAATTTAGAAATTTGTTTCTAAGTAACATTATGAGTCAAAGCTAGAAAATATTTCTAGTTGAATGATAGAAAAAATATATCAGTGTAACTAACGGGAGCTGAAGTCATGTTTAGAGCAAGGTTTATAACTTTAAATGTACTTATGTTACCAGAGGAAGACTGCTGAAAATCCATGAGCCAGGCTGTCTATCAGGTGGTTAGAAGAGAAGTAGCAACATGCTAGACTCAAAAGGAAGGCAGTAATGAAGAGCAGAATCCAAGGAAATGAAAAGCATTCACTAGAAAGGATCAACAAAGGCAAAAGTCGATTCTTTGGTAGGAAAAAAAATGTGATGAAATTGATGAACCCCAGCAGGATTAATCAAAGAAAAACACAGAAGGCAAATAAGCAGTGTTACGAATGAAAAAGGGACATCACCGAAAATCTTACAGATACTAAAAAGAGTAGGCAGGTATTATAGACAGCTTTACACAAGTAAACTTGAAAATTTACTTGTATGGCTTCCCGCCGTCTTTGGCCTGGCTTGTTCTAACCAGTTCTGGTGGGCTCTTGTTTTTTTCTCTCCTGGTGGTTTCCTGTAAGGCAGGGATAACACTTCGCAGCTATGTTCCCTCAAGGGAAGGGGAGGATTAGAGCCCGAGGCTAATACCTATGGTAGCAAATGCAGGAAAAACATCTTGATGAAAAACTCAACATTCATTCCTACCCAAATTGGAAAGGGGAGAGAGATGTCAGCGAGCTTTCCCTGCAGGGCCACATAGAAAGTATTTCTGGCTTTGTGGCCATATACCCTTTCTGAGGCAGATACTCAGCTCTGCATGGTAGAGTAAAAGCAGCTGGAGGTGGCATGGGCGTGGCTGCATTCTTACAAAGATAGGTGCTGGGCTGGATTTGCTTGTAGGCAGCCTTGGAGCCCCTGGGTTGGGGAAGATCCTGAGTTTGTTTATTTACACCTGAATTTATGCTGATAGGAGATTCCCTGGTGGCTTAGATGGTGAAGCCTCTGCCTGCAATGCAGGAGACCTGGGTCTAGTCCTCGGGTCGGGAAGATCCCCTGGAGAAGGAAACCCATTCCAGTACTCATGCCTGGAAAATTCCATGGATGGAGAAGCCTGGTCGGAGAAGGCAATGGCATCCCACTCCAGTACTCTTGCTTGGAAACTCCCATGGATGGAGGAGCCTGGTGGGCTGCAGTCTGTGGGGTCGCTGAGTCAGACACGACTGAGTGACTTCTCTTTCACTTTTCACTTTCATGCATTGGAGAAGGAAATGGCAGCCCACTCCAGTGTTCTTGCCTGGAGAATCCCAGGGATGGCAGAGCCCAATGGGCTGCCGTCTGTGGGGTCGCACAGAGTCGGACACGACTGAAGCGACTTAGCAGCAGCAGGAGAAGCCTGGTGGGCTACAGTCCATGGGGTCGCAAAGAGTTGGACACGACTGAGCGACTTCACTTTCACTTTATGCTGATAAAGACCAGATAAGTTTGTCTAAGACCTTTCAGTCTTACCGTCCAACTTCCCAGGTCCAAGTGGGACTGGAGATTTTGAGTTATAAAAACTCGTTTTAGCAGGGAGATTTGGGGAGATTCTGGGTTGGCGAATGCATTAATATGCTGGGAGGGTGGTACACGCAGAGAAGGCATGGATGTGCCCCCCTTCCCACCCCTAATACCTTGCCCTGTATCTTCCATATGGTGTCTCTTCCAGGTGTTAGGAAGGATCTTGGGAAGGGAATGCTCATGTACTGTTGGTGGGAATATTAAGTTGGTAGCACTACTTTAGAAGATAGTTTAGCAACTTTAAAAGTTGACTTTAAAAGTTGGGCTTCCCTCATAGTTCAGTTGGTAAAGAATGCACCTGCAATGCAGGAGATCCTGGTTCGATTCCTGGGTCAGGAAGATCCCCTGGAGAAGGGATAGGCTACCCTCTCCAGTATTCTTGGGCTTCCCTTGTGGCTCAGCTGGTATAGAATCTGCCTGCAATGCCAGAGACCTGGGTTTGATCCCTGGGTTGGGAAGATCCCCTGGAGAAGGGAATGGCCACCCAGTCCAGTATTCTGGCCTGGCGAATTCCGTGGACTGTATAGCCCATGGGGTCTCAAAGAGTGAGACACAACTTTCACTTCACTCACTTTTAAAGCTGAAGGCATGCATGCCCTATGTTTCAGCAGTTCTACTTCTGGATATATATCTAAGAGCTTATGTAAGCACTTGTACTCCAAGAGGCATATGCAAGAATATTCCTAGTGTATCACTTGTACTGGTTTCCCTGGTGGCTCAGACCGTAAGGACTCTGCCTGCAATGCAGGAAACCCAGGTTCTATCCCTGGGTCAGGAAGATGCCCTGGAGAAAGGAATGGCAACCCACTCCAGCATTCCTGCCTGGAGAATCCCATGGACAGAGGAGCCTGGCGGGGTACAGTCCATGGGGTCGCACAGAGTCAGACACGACTGAAGTGACTTAGCACACAGCACTCATGCACATTATTTGTGCCAGCTCAAAAGTGGAAGCCACCCAAGTGGCCCAGCTGTAGATGGTAAATGACAGTGTCTTCTTCCCAGACGGTGCTGTCCCTCGGTGAAAGGGTACTGCTGCTACCTGCTGACTTAAGGATTAATCATAGCATTAATATTGTCTGGCCAAAAAAGCCAGACATCAAGTAGTGCATTCTGTATGATTCCATTCACATCTGGCTCAGAACAGATAGGATAGAAAGGTGTTTAGGCTGCCCATTTAGCTGCTCCCCAGAGAAGTCTGGGCAGGAGTGGGGTGGGGAGAGGTGGGTGGTGACTGCGTGGTCCTTGAGAGAAGGGAGCGTCTCCAGGGCCGATAGTGCTGTTTCTGGACTTAGGTGGTGGTTAGTTGGGTTCTCAGTTTGTGATAATTTATACATTTTTGGATTTTATTTTTGTTATTTTTAATGAAAAATATTTTTATTATTTGTCTTTTTTTGTGGTGCCACAGTGTGGAATCTTAGTTTCTTGACCAGGGATTGAACTCTCGCCCCCTGTATTGGAAGTGCAGAGTCCTAACCAGTGGACCCCCAGGGAAGTCCCCAAATTATTTTTGAATTGAAGTATAGTTGATCTACAATATTAGTTTCTGGTGTATGACATGGTGATTCAATGGTTTTATAGATTATGCTTCATTCAACAGTTTCCCTGATGGCTCAGCTGGTAAAGAATCTGCCTGCAATGCGGGAGACAGACCCTGGTTTGATTCCTGGGTCGGGAAGATCCCCTGGAGAAGGGATAGGCTACCCATTCCAGTATTCTTGGGCTTCCCTGGTGGCTCAGCTCGTAAAGAATCCGGCTGCGATGCGGGGGACCTGGGTTCGATCCCTGGGTTGGGAAGATCTCCTGGAGAAAGGAAAGGCTACCCACTCCAGTATTCTGGCCTGGAGAATTCCACGGACTGTATATGTATGTACAGTCCATGGGGTCGTAAAGAGTCAGACACTACTGAGTGACTTTCACATACTCCATTTAAAGTTATTATGGAATATTGACTGTATTCTCTATGCTGTACTGAAAAATATTAAAAAAAAAAAAGATAAAGAATGAGGAGGAAGTAGTTGGCCAGAGAGATATGCAGAGGCCCTGTAGCCAGAAGGATCTTGGGGAAATCAAGAGGCTGATAGAAAGCTGGCGTGGCGAGCGTTAGCAGGAGTTGCGGAGCCCTTGATCGTGCCGTGGGGTTGGGCGCTGGGTAGGAGGCCTCGAGGGCAGCTCGGGGCTACTGGGACGCTGTTGCTGTGAGATCTTGGGAAGGAGTGAGGCGTCTGACCCCGGTCGGAAAAGTGGCTCAGGCCTTGTTGCGCCCGCCTGTGCCGAGAGGACTGGCTGGCTGTGACGGGGAGACCTCGGTGCTGGCGCGGAGGGTTCTGGGGAGGAGGAGGCTCGTGGTGCACGTGCCTGCAGAGTGGAGCCCCGTCTCTCTGACAGGAGCTGGGGGTGAGGACCAGTGGGGACCCGCTCTGGGGCCTCGGCCCCGCCGAGCCCTGCTGGGGTGGCACCCGGGACCCCGCTGTTCTCCGTGCCAGTTCCGCAGACGCGGGACACAGAGCAGCTCGGCAGCGGGCCGTGAAGCTGCCTGGGTCCCCTCTCTTCCTGCCGAGCTCCCTCCAGCCCTCCAGCAGCCATGCGGAAAGGAGGCCTGAGCGGGAGAGCGGTGGGCAGATGAGGGGGCCCGGCGGGTCTGGGGGTGAGTGGAGGAGGAGGGCCGGNATACCTGTCTCTTATACACATCTAGATGTGTATAAGAGACAGGCCGGGGGCGGGGGGCGAGGAGGAAAGCCAGTCAGTGTTTTCAGCACCCGCAGGGCCGCCAGCGCCAGCCTGGTGGTCACGTTGGGAATTTCCTTCTGAACTCTTTGTCTGGATATGTTTAATCTACTTGAAACTATATGTAAATGTTAATGTTATGCGCATTTACTCATGCTGTTAAAAATCTCTTTTCTCTTATCCTGTGTAATGGTTGTACCTTATATTTTGTGAAGAATACCTTTGTAAAGAAAGCTCTTCAATTTTTTGATTGGGAAAAATTAAAAAGAACAGCAGTACAGCATATACTTAATATACTTAGTATCAATATTCAGTAATTGGTAATACTGCCAAATATGCTTTTATCTGTATGTATTAAATATAAATGATTTACTAAACCATTTGTAGGCATCCTGACAGTGTATCCCTAAATAGCTCAGTGCGTATCTTCTAAAAATGATATTTCATTTCCCATGTGGTCCATTATTACCCCTCAGTTCAGTTCAGTCAGTTTCTTAGTCGTGTCCGACTCTTTGCGACCCCATGGACTGTAGCATGCAAGGCCTCCCTGTCCATTATTCAGACACATGTCCGTTGAGTCAGTGACGCCATCCAACCATCTCATCCTCTGTCATCCCCTTCTCCTCCTGCCGTCAATCTTTCCCAGCATCAGGGTCTTTTCAGATGAGTCAGCTCTTCACATCAGGTGGCCAAAGTATTGGAGTTTCAGCTTCAGCATGAGTACTCCCAATGAATATTCAGGACTGATCTCTTTTAGGATGGACTGGTTGGATCTCCTTACAGTCCAAGGGACTCTCAAGAGTCTTCTCCAACATCACACTTCAAAAGCGTCAATACTTCGTTGCTCAGCTTTCTTTAGAGTCCAACTCTTAAATCCATACATGACTGGAAAAACCATAGCTTTGACTAGGTGGGTGTTCGTTGGCGAAGTAATGTCTCTGCTTTTTAATATGCTGTCTAGATTGGTCATAACTTTTCTTCCAAGGAGCAAACATCTTTTAATTTCATGGCTGCAGTCACCATCTGCAGTGATTTTGGAGCCCCAAAAAATAAAGTCTGTCACTGATTATTACACCTAATCTCCTGCTAATAAGGACTCCTAAAAATAAGAACATTTCCTATATACCATTATTTCACCTAAGATATTAATTGTAATCTTCTAATGTCTATATCTTTTTTAGATTTCCCCAGTTGTACCAAAAATGTCTTTTATAGCCTCCCTTTTGGGAACCAGGTGCCAATCAAAATTCATGCATTGCATTTGGTAGCTGCATCTCTTTATTTTCTTAATCTGGAACAGCTGCCTTCAGCAATCCCTCCCCTCCACAACACTGACTTTTGGAAGAGACAAGGGCAGTTGTCTTCTGAGTCTGTTTCTGGGTTTGTTTGAATGTTTCCTCATGAGTTTTTTTGCGTCATTCTTTTATGCACTGTATTTGCTGTAAGACTCAGTTTGAAGACTCAGTCCTATTTGGGCTGGCATTTTGGACAGTTACCCTAGGTGTGGATGCTCCACGCCCTGGCCGGCGGGTGGTCTCCTCTGCTGTGTGTCTGGTTTCTGTGGAGATGCTGGATGTGTACTGGAAATGCAAATTTCCTTCTTTGTGGTTAGGAGGTATCTGTGAGGTGATTCCTGGACACTGCAAATAATCCTTTTATCCAAAACCTTTTTGCCAAATGATTTTCAGCATTTACGCATAATAATTTGCCTGGAAGAGAGCTTGAAAAATGGACCTGCCACCATCCTTCAGCTTTCTGTGGTCTCTTCCACAGTTACCTGTTGGCTGTTCTGTAAATTCTTCCCGCTTCGGCTTGGGGGGAACTGCAGTTCTGCCTGCCAAAGCAGGGTAATTGCTGGATTCTCTGTTTAATGACTAATTTTCAGAGTAAGGATTTGGTAGGATAGTCATCCCTAGTGGAGGCAAATGAGTTTTTTTCCCCTTTCTCTCTCTCTCTCTCTGCTGGGGGAGGGGGAGTTGTCACTGTGGATTCATGACTTTTTATTTGTGATCAGTTGTAAGTCCCCATTTCCCCAGGAGAGCTCCTTCCAGCTGGCCCTTTGGTGTCTGAGTGCTTGCTTGCTGTGTTAGGACCTGTCTTTCGATCTTCAGGCTGGAGCCCAGAGGTAGGTGGCAGGCAGAGGGGACGGCCCCGTGCAATGCTGTCCTTCTGCCTGTGTCTGGGACGAACATTCCCCAGTGAACTTTAGCATGTCAGACCGGCAGCTCTTTGCTTTCCTTTTTGGGGCAGTATTAATAAACGAGGGGGGAAGCTTTGTCTTCTCTGCCTCTGATGATTGCATCTCCATTTACTTGGTGTTCCTTCCGGGTGTTCTTACTGTCTGTAGGTAAGAGAATCTGTCCCTTCATCACTCTGTCCATGTAGATTTCTCCTTTCCACCACGCCCACAGCCTTCTGTGGGCATCTCGGTCTCAGCTCCGCCCTGTGCCCCCTCAGGACACAGGGTGCTTTTCTGCAGCATGTATTTCCCCTGGAGCCCCATCCCATGTGAATTTTACTTCTGCTACGGTGCGATTGTGTTTGCTCCCTGTCGTGGTCATGGCCTGTATCTCAGCTTGTCATCTTTTAATTTTATCCTATTCTCCTTGGTGCTCCCTGTTCTTTAAAATTAAAAAAAAATTTTTCAGTAGAGGCCGTGTCTTCCTGTGATCTTTTTACAGGAAGCGTGTATTTTCAAAAATGGTCCTCTGTTTTCTGTAATAATTAATTTCAGATTTATGTATGTGCTGCATGGTATATCTTCAAACTCCTGCCTCCATTTTTTTTGTTTTTGTTTTGGTTTTGATGTAATGATCTTGATTGTTGTTTGCCTGTCTTTGGGTTGAAACTGCGGTTAGCTGTGTGCTTGGCGCTGGGAGAAACCTTAGTCCCATTGAGACTGGCCCCAGGTCCGTGACATCCCCCCGCCCCCTCGGTCTGGGTGGGGACGTTTTGGCTCACCTGCCATCACCCTCATCAGGCCGACTCTGCTCTTAAGTGTCTGAAGGTGAAGGGCCCTGGGGCTGTGGCGGTTTTTCTGAGCCTGGCTCCCTGGCTCCTCCATGGTGAGGTGCGCCTCAGCCTCCGGGATAAACAGTGCTTTTGTTTGTCCTGGGGGCAAGATGGGAGAGGGTCCCTCTCTTTATTTTTCCTTCTTTTTAAAAAAATTTATTATTTGAAATGTATAATTCATTGGTATTAAGTATATTAACAGTCAGCACTTTCAGTTCTAAGACTTTCTTATCCCCCACTTTGAAACCCTGTCCCCATGAAGAAGTCATTCCCCTTCTTCCTCAGCCTCTGGCATGTACTAACCAGCTCTCCATCTCTGTAGGTGTGCCTATTCTGGATATTTCTTACAAATGGAATCGTGAAATATATGTGTGACCTTGTGTGTTTGGCACCTTTCCCTTAGCACGATGTTTCAAGGCTCCCCCACGTTGTAGCTTGTGTGAGTACTTCATTCCTCTTTATGCCTGAGTAATAGTCGTTGTTATGAAATGATATCCCATTTGTTTTATCTGATCGTCTCTTGATGTCTTTTTGAATTGTTGGCTGTTGCGAGGAGAGCTGCTGTGAATGATTCTGTTTGAATGTTTGTTTGCAGTTCTTTCGGGTGTATACCTGCTGCTGCTAAGTCACTTCAGTCGTGTCCGACTCTGTGTGACCCCATAGACGGCATCCCACCAGGATCAAGAGTCTTCTCCAACATCACACTTCAAAAGCGTCAATACTTCGTTGCTCAGCTTTCTTTAGAGTCCAACTCTTAAATCCATACATGACTGGAAAAACCATAGCTTTGACTAGGTGGGTGTTCGTTGGCGAAGTAATGTCTCTGCTTTTTAATATGCTGTCTAGATTGGTCATAACTTTTCTTCCAAGGAGCAAACATCTTTTAATTTCATGGCTGCAGTCACCATCTGCAGTGATTTTGGAGCCCCAAAAAATAAAGTCTGTCACTGATTATTACACCTAATCTCCTGCTAATAAGGACTCCTAAAAATAAGAACATTTCCTATATACCATTATTTCACCTAAGATATTAATTGTAATCTTCTAATGTCTATATCTTTTTTAGATTTCCCCAGTTGTACCAAAAATGTCTTTTATAGCCTCCCTTTTGGGAACCAGGTGCCAATCAAAATTCATGCATTGCATTTGGTAGCTGCATCTCTTTATTTTCTTAATCTAGAACAGCTGCCTTCAGCAATCCCTCCCCTCCACAACACTGACTTTTGGAAGAGACAAGGGCAGTTGTCTTCTGAGTCTGTTTCTGGGTTTGTTTGAATGTTTCCTCATGAGTTTTTTTGCGTCATTCTTTTATGCACTGTATTTGCTGTAAGACTCAGTTTGAAGACTCAGTCCTATTTGGGCTGGCATTTTGGACAGTTACCCTAGGTGTGGATGCTCCACGCCCTGGCCGGCGGGTGGTCTCCTCTGCTGTGTGTCTGGTTTCTGTGGAGATGCTGGATGTGTACTGGAAATGCAAATTTCCTTCTTTGTGGTTAGGAGGTATCTGTGAGGTGATTCCTGGACACTGCAAATAATCCTTTTATCCAAAACCTTTTTGCCAAATGATTTTCAGCATTTACGCATAATAATTTGCCTGGAAGAGAGCTTGAAAAATGGACCTGCCACCATCCTTCAGCTTTCTGTGGTCTCTTCCACAGTTACCTGTTGGCTGTTCTGTAAATTCTTCCCGCTTCGGCTTGGGGGGAACTGCAGTTCTGCCTGCCAAAGCAGGGTAATTGCTGGATTCTCTGTTTAATGACTAATTTTCAAAGTAAGGATTTGGTAGGATAGTCATCCCTAGTGGAGGCAAATGAGTTTTTTTCCCCTTTCTCTCTCTCTCTCTCTGCTGGGGGAGGGGGAGTTGTCACTGTGGATTCATGACTTTTTATTTGTGATCAGTTGTAAGTCCCCATTTCCCCAGGAGAGCTCCTTCCAGCTGGCCCTTTGGTGTCTGAGTGCTTGCTTGCTGTGTTAGGACCTGTCTTTGGATCTTCAGGCTGGAGCCCAGAGGTAGGTGGCAGGCAGAGGGGACGGCCCCGTGCAATGCTGTCCTTCTGCCTGTGTCTGGGACGAACATTCCCCAGTGAACTTTAGCATGTCAGACCGGCAGCTCTTTGCTTTCCTTTTTGGGGCAGTATTAATAAACGAGGGGGGAAGCTTTGTCTTCTCTGCCTCTGATGATTGCATCTCCATTTACTTGGTGTTCCTTCCGGGTGTTCTTACTGTCTGTAGGTAAGAGAATCTGTCCCTTCATCACTCTGTCCATGTAGATTTCTCCTTTCCACCACGCCCACAGCCTTCTGTGGGCATCTCGGTCTCAGCTCCGCCCTGTGCCCCCCCAGGACACAGGGTGCTTTTCTGCAGCATGTATTTCCCCTGGAGCCCCATCCCATGTGAATTTTACTTCTGCTACGGTGCGATTGTGTTTGCTCCCTGTCGTGGTCATGGCCTGTATCTCAGCTTGTCATCTTTTAATTTTATCCTATTCTCCTTGGTGCTCCCTGTTCTTTAAAATTAAAAAAAAATTTTTCAGTAGAGGCCGTGTCTTCCTGTGATCTTTTTACAGGAAGCGTGTATTTTCAAAAATGGTCCTCTGTTTTCTGTAATAATTAATTTCAGATTTATGTATGTGCTGCATGGTATATCTTCAAACTCCTGCCTCCATTTTTTTTGTTTTTGTTTTGGTTTTGATGTAATGATCTTGATTGTTGTTTGCCTGTCTTTGGGTTGAAACTGCGGTTAGCTGTGTGCTTGGCGCTGGGAGAAACCTTAGTCCCATTGAGACTGGCCCCAGGTCCGTGACATCCCCCCGCCCCCTCGGTCTGGGTGGGGACGTTTTGGCTCACCTGCCATCACCCTCATCAGGCCGACTCTGCTCTTAAGTGTCTGAAGGTGAAGGGCCCTGGGGCTGTGGCGGTTTTTCTGAGCCTGGCTCCCTGGCTCCTCCATGGTGAGGTGCGCCTCAGCCTCCGGGATAAACAGTGCTTTTGTTTGTCCTGGGGGCAAGATGGGAGAGGGTCCCTCTCTTTATTTTTCCTTCTTTTTAAAAAAATTTATTATTTGAAATGTATAATTCATTGGTATTAAGTATATTAACAGTCAGCACTTTCAGTTCTAAGACTTTCTTATCCCCCACTTTGAAACCCTGTCCCCATGAAGAAGTCATTCCCCTTCTTCCTCAGCCTCTGGCATGTACTAACCAGCTCTCCATCTCTGTAGGTGTGCCTATTCTGGATATTTCTTACAAATGGAATCGTGAAATATATGTGTGACCTTGTGTGTTTGGCACCTTTCCCTTAGCACGATGTTTCAAGGCTCCCCCACGTTGTAGCTTGTGTGAGTACTTCATTCCTCTTTATGCCTGAGTAATAGTCGTTGTTATGAAATGATATCCCATTTGTTTTATCTGATCGTCTCTTGATGTCTTTTTGAATTGTTGGCTGTTGCGAGGAGAGCTGCTGTGAATGATTCTGTTTGAATGTTTGTTTGCAGTTCTTTCGGGTGTATACCTGCTGCTGCTAAGTCACTTCAGTCGTGTCCGACTCTGTGTGACCCCATAGACGGCATCCCACCAGGCTCCCCCATCCCTGGGATTCTCCAGGCAAGAATACTGGAGTGGGTTGCCATTCCCCTCTCCAATGCATGAAAGAGAAAAGTGAAAGTGAAGTCGCTCAGTCTGTCCGACTGTTAGCGACCCCATGGACTGCAGCCCACCAGGCTACTCCGTCCATTGGATTTTCCAGGCAAGAGTACTGGGGTGGGGTGCCATTGCCTTCCCCGGGGTGTATACCTAGGGAGTGGAATTGCTGGCTAGTTCTATGTTTGTCTTACTTAGGAATCTCCAAACTTTTTCACAATGGCTGCAGCATTTTACATTTCTAACAGCAGTGTTTCAGAGTTCCAGTTTCTCCATGCTTGTTTACACTTGTTATTTTCTGCCCTTCCTTCCTCTCTTAAAAAATTGTTTCTGATATGGCCATCCTGAAGGGTATAGAGTGGTGTCTCATAGTATTGACTTGGCATTTCCTTAATTATTGATGATGTTGAGCATCTTTTCATGTGCTTGTTTGCTGTTTGCATATCTTATTTGGAGAAATGTCTATTCCAGTCCTTTGCCCATTTAAAAATTGGGTTGTCTTTTTGTTGTTGAGTTGTAAGAATTCCTTATATATTTTGGATAATAGATTCTTACCAGTTACACAATTAGCAAATATTTTCTCCCTTGCTGTGGACTGTCTTTTCACTCTTTATTTTTAAACTTTTTGTTGAAGTCACACAGAATTGGACACGACTGAAGCAACTTAGCAGCAGCACCATAGTTGATTTATAATGTGGTGTTAGTTTCTGGTATACAGCAAAGTCATTCATACATATATATGTGTGTGTGTGTATGTATATTTATGCTGTGCTTAGCTGCTTAGTCATGGCCAACTCTTTGTGACCCCGTGGACTGTAGCCCATTAGGCTCCTCTGTCCATGGGGATTCTCCAGGCAGGAAAATTGGATGGGTTGCCATGCGGTCCTCCAGGGATCTTCCCACCCAGGGATCAAACCCAACTCTCCCACATTGCAGATGGATTCTTTACTGTCTGAGCCACCAGGGAAACCCAAGAACACTGGAGTTATATATGGATGTATATATACGCACACTTTTTCAGATTCTTTTCCATTGTAAGTTATTACAAGCTATTAAATATAGTTCCTTGTGCTATGCAGTAGGTCCTTGCTTATTTTATATATAGTAGTGTGTATCTGTTAATCCCAAGATCCTAATTTATCCCGCTCCCCTTTCCTTTTGGTAACAATAAGTCTGTTTTCTATGTCTGTGAGTCTGTTTCTGTTTGTAAATAAGTTCATCTGTATCATGTTTTTAGATTCCACATACAAGTGATACTGTGTGATACTGATCTTTCTTTCTGATTTACTTCAGATAGTATGATAATCTCTAGATCCACCCCTGTTGCTACAAATGATGTTATTCCATTCCTTTTTATGGCCGAGTAATACTCCACTGTGTGTGTGTCTGTGTGTGTGTGACACGCACACAGACGCACACACACACATCTTTGTCCATTCCTCTGTTGATGGATACTTGGGCTGCTTCCATGTCCCGGCTGTTGTAAATATGCTGCTGTGAACACTGGGGATCAATAGGAAACTATTGTTTCCTCTGGTTATATGCAGGAGTGGGATTGCTGGATCACATGGTAACTCTGTTTTCAGTCTTTTCCCTAAAAGAAGAGAGGAGCACTGTGGAAGGAGCACTTCCATCCTGTGTTCCACAGTGGCCGTACCAATTTGCATTCCCACCAGCAGTGTAGGAGGATTCCCTTTTCTTCATACCCTCTCCTGCATTATTGACTTTTTGATGATGGCCATTCTGATTGGGATGAGATGGTACTTCGTTTTAGCTTTGCTTGCGTTTCCTTAATGTAACGATGTTTTATTTTTTTCCTTGACCACACTACATCACTTGTGGGATCTTAGTTCCCTGACCAGAGATTGAACCTGGGCTCTTGGCAGTGAAAACGTGGAGTCCTTTCTGATATTTCATTGTTAGTGTAATGAACAGATTTCTGTGTATTAATCATGTGTCTTGCTGCCTGGCTTAATTCATTTATCAGTTCTAATAGGCTTTGTGTGAACTCTTTTGGATTTTCTGTATGTATTATCATGTCATCTGTAAATGGTGACAGTTTTACCTCTTCCCCTTCCAATGTAGACACTTTTTCTTTCTTTTTCTTCTCTGATTGCTGTGGTTAGGACTTGCCATTGCTATGTTCAGTGTAGGTGGTAAGAGTGCACATCCTTGTCTTATTCCAGATTTTAGTGGGAAGACTTTAGTTTTTCACCATTGAGTATTATGTTGGCAGTGGGTTGACTGTAAATGGCTTTTTAAATGTTGAGTTATATTCCCTCTGTATCTATTTTGGTGAGAATTTTTGTTTTTTTTAATCACAGTGGATGTTGAAATTTATCCGATGCTTTTTGCCTGTTGAGACGATCAAGTGGTCTTTGTCTTTCCCTTTGTTGGTGTTGGTACAGTCCCATTGATTGACATGTGTATATTGAACCATCCTTGCTAACCTGAGATGAATCCAACTTGATCATGATGTAGGATCCTTTTCCTGTGTTATTGGATTCATTTGCTACTATTTTATTTAGAATTTTGTCTTTTCATTCTTGATGGTGTCCTTTTATGCATAAAAGTTTAATTTTGATGAAGTCTAGTTTATTTTTTCTTATCTTACTGGTGCTTCTGGTATCATATTTAAGAAACCGTTGCCAAATCCAAGGTCAAGAAGGTTTATGTTCAAGTTTTCTTCTGTAAGTTTTCTAGTTTTAGCCCTTATGTTTAGTTTTTGATCCATTTTGAGTTAGTTTTTACTGAGGTGTGAGGTAGGGATCCACCTCTGTTCTTTTGCCTGTGAGTATCCAGTTGTCCTAGCGCCACTGGTTGAGGAGGGCTTCTTTTTTTTCAGCTGGACTCTGCTTCTCAAGCTCTATACCTTGTAACACTTATAACCAGCTAGTGCACTTTTGCAGATTGGTTGGTTATCTTGGCCATTTTGGAATGGTCTCAGTAGTAATTGTTTTCTTTTTGAAGATATTTTAAATTTATCTTTAATTTTCAAAATTTTGGCTGTGCTTAATTTTTGTTGCAGCACACGGGCTTTTCCTGTTGCAGAACATGGGCTGTAGAATGCGTGGGCTCAGTAGTTACTGTGTGTGGGCTCAGTGGTTACTGTGTGTGGGCTCAGTAGTTACCTAGTGTGTGGGTCAGTGGTTACCTAGAGCCTGGGCATTAGTTACCCCGTGCCTGGGCTCAGTAGTTACCTATTGCCTGGGCTCAGTGGGTACCTCGTTCCTGGGCTCAGTAGTTACCTAGTGCTTGGGTCAGTGGGTACCTCGTGCCTGGGCTCAGTGGGTACCTAGTGCCTGGGTCAGTGGGTACCTAGTGCCTGGGTCAGTGGGTACCTCGTGCCTGGGTCAGTGGGTACCTCATGCCTGGGCTCAGTGGTTACCTAGTGCGTGAGTCAGTAGTTAACCTAGTGCGTGGGTCAGCAGTTACCTAGAGCCTGGACTCAGTGGGTACCTAGTGCCTGAGCTTAGTAGTTACCTCGTGCCTGGGTCAGTGGGTACCTCGTGCCTGGCTCAGTGGGTACCTCGTGCCTGGCTCAGTGGGTACCTAGGGCCTGGGCTCAGCGGGTACCGTGTGTGGTCTTTGTTGCTCCATGGCATGTGGACTCTTAGTCCCTAGACTAGGGACTGGACTCCATCCCCTGCATCGGAAGGTGGGTTCTTAACCGTTGGACCACCAGGGAAGTCCCAAAGTGATTCTTAGTAGAATTATTGTTACAGATGATTATAATACATTTATACGAGAAATATCTGCATCTCAGAATTTTTACTGTATTTTAATGAAACTCTTCTGCATTTCACAGTTGAGAGTGAATTTAGTTCCTTCTATGGTTTGGAAAACTTTGAAATAAATGCCTAATTAAATCCAATCCTGTTTGGTAGTTTCTGTGTTTGAAGCTGAGTGAGAAGAAGCCTGGGAAGTAGCTCTTTATCTCGCTTCTCTCTCTGGTGGCTCGGAGTTTTCATGTACTGTATGAAGTCCGACGTTTGTCAAGACTGAGCTGTGAGTCTATACTTGCCTGAGTGCTTTTTTTTTAACTGTCTGCTAGTCATATGTTCTGTGTCTTTTTGTATTTAACCAGTGTTGTGTATGAGTTGAGATCTTGCCGTTTATAGAAAGCCTGTAGCTGCTTGGCCCTCTGGCAGCACACGTGGGTAGAAGCGATTCGGTGACGTGTGTGAGAAACCCCAAGGAACTGCATACTCTTGCCCTGGTAATTCCGCTGGCGGGACCCTGCCTCGAGGAACTAATCTTAAATGTGAAAAAAGCTTCACTGACAACACATTTATCGCACCATTAAATACAAAACATTGCATGCCTGGAAACGTTTTCACTTTAACTCGGGGAGTTAATGGCATTGGCTGACACCTGTTTGGCGCTGGTTCTCCCTGCCTGGTGCCGAGGTGGTTTCACCTCACCTTCACGACTGCAGGGAGGTTGCCACGATGGGGCTGAGGCGCCCAGCAGCACTGGGAAGTGGGGGGAGCGAGGACCCCCTTTTGGCCTCCTCACCCACTCGGGTGCTGGCAGAGAGCGGGCCTTTGGACGGTACTTGGCGACGCTGGGAGAGCAGAGAGCCTGTGTGTATAGACATTCAGCTGCGTGCAAATTTGAGAGCTTCCAAACCCACGTCAGGGGTTACGCTGGCTGGTGCCGTCTGGATTATTTTTATTTCTTTTCTGCGTTTTCTGGGGTGATCATTATTATTTTGTGCTAAAGAAAACAGAAAAGCGTAACACTCTCCCCTTCAATCGAAGTTTCCTTCCACTGAGAGCGTCTGTCTCGCTGTGGTGGCTGCTGTGTACTGGGAGTGGGAGGTGGAGACGAGTCTGCCCTCAGTTGCTTCTCTGGCCTGTCCTGAGACACAGCCGCATAGCTCGAAATGTTGGGCCAAAGCAGATTAAATGTACGGAGCCAGATATTCAAAAGGGCATGATTTTTGAAAACACAGGATTTAAGTTTCACAGAATCCCAGTGTGTATGTTATATGGAACATTTTAGTTGTGTTCGATTTAAACTTTTAACTCCTCTGTTGAAAATAAAAAGCTTAACATAAGCAGAGAGCTCAAGGTCTTGGGATAAGGTACAGTTTAGCTTGACGTTCAGACTGATGCATGAAACACTGTCAGTTTCTTAGATATGTTCATAATTATGTCAGCGTCCTTAAGCAAATGAGTAAATGAAGTTCAAGTAGGTTGTAGAGAAAATGGAAAATAAAAGCAGATCAGGTCACAATGTATTGTTTGGAAAAGCAGATTACTAGTAAATAATTTGTATAGCATATAACCCCACTTTTCTGTTTTATTTATACACTAAAAGCACGCTGGAAGGATACTGTCTCGGGATGTTACTGGCAGGTGTTTGCAGTGGCTGGACTCCGAGTGCCCTCAAATAAAGTAAAAGGAACTTGCAGTCGGCCCATCAGCCTCGCGCTGGACTGTTTAATGCTGGACTTTATTTCCACCTGAGGTCTGAAAACGGGCCAGGGGGCAGTGGGTTGAGCACGTGCCCAGGAACGAGGAAGCTGAGTAATGATGGTTAGGGTGCTGTTCTAACGTCTGTGTAGCACTTGGCAGTGTCTGAGCTGTTTCCTCAGACGTCTTCTGCTCTGAGCAGCACCTTCTTGTCGGGGATCTGGCCCAGCAGGAGACTGGGACGAGGGCCGGGGCTGCTTCTGACCCAGGTGGTAGCGGCTTCGGGCCTTGCGCTCCAGCCTCCGTTGTGCTTCCTTCACATCTGAGCTTCCAGAGCACCCTGTCTGTACCCGCTAATGGAAATTTCCAAATGTACACAAGAGTAGGGAGAAGAGTTTAAGTCATCGCCAGTCCAAACATTTGTCAGCGCTCTTTCTTGTGTGATCTAGTCCCACCCCCGAGCCCTTCTTTTATCCTGAGTATTTAACACAAATTCTTAGGGTGCCTTTTACTTTGTACCAGCATGCAGCTTGCTTAATGATCAAGGGTCCTGTCTTTTTCGTCATCGTGTTCCTAGCAGTGCTTTCACTAAGTGCTCAAAAATATTTGTTGGGAGGAGAAGTGCGTGTCCTTCCACAGGCCCCTGGGGAGAGGGAGTTTCCTCTCTCGGCCCCCAGAGGCGGGCTGAGTCTTCGGTGCCAAAACTGGGCCCCTGCGTGTGTTTGGAGGCCAACCCTGTGGGTCGTGGAGAAGGTTGTGCCTTGAGCCGTGCGTGTCTGCCCATGTGTCCACCCTGGAAGAGTGGGTTCTTTTCACCTGAAATCAGGCAGACCTGGGTTTGAACTCTGCCTCTGTCCCTCCTGTATGGATATAGGTCCTCTTGGGGCCTCAGTTTCTTCATCAGTGAAAGGGGGTAGTGGCCCTTCACAGGGTGGTGAAGATTGAGGGAGACGGTGACGAGGACTCAGGTCCTGGGGGAGTGGGCGACGGCACGGATGCCAGTGCTGTCCCTCCTTCTTGCCAGTTTCTGCAGAGCGGGAACGTCCGCACGGCCTCCCTTAGGAGGTGGCCGTGCAGATGGGGTGGGACCATCAGGGAGGCCGCGGACGTGGGCTCCCCGAGGGGCTGCTGCCCCGCAGACGCTGCCCTTCTGGGTGAGTCCTTTTAGATGGCATGCCTTCCGGGAGGCCTGGCTTCCTCCCCGATCGGGTCTACCCTGTCCGCTTCGCCCTTCAGTTCAGTTCAGTTCAGTTCAGTCGCGTCCGACTCTTTGCGACCCCATGAATCGCAGCACGCCAGGCGTCCCTGTCCATTACCAACTCCCGGGGTTCACTCAGACTCAGGTCCATCGAGTCCGTGATGCCATCTAGCATCCCCTTCTCCTTCTCCTCCTGCCCCCAATCCCTCCCAGCATCAGAATCTTTTCCAGTGAGTCAACTCTTCGCATNAGTTCACTCAGACTCACGTCCATTGAGTCAGTGATGCCATCCAGCCATCTCATCCTCTGTCATCCCCTTCTCCTCCTGCCCCCAATCCCTCCCAGCATCAGAATCTTTTCCAGTGAGTTAACTCTTCGCATCAGGTGGCCAAAGTACTGGAGTTTCAGCTTTAGCATCATTCCTTCCAAAGAAATCCCAGGGTTGATCTCCTTCAGAATGGACTGGTTGGATCCCCTTGCAGTCCAAGGGACTCTCAAGAGTCTTCTCCAACACCACAGTTCAAAAGCATCAATTCTTCCACACATAAACCTCAGTGATGGCATTGAAGCCGATGAGCTGTGATTGCAGAGCATTGGCCAAATGGTAGAATCATGATCATATAAAGAAAATAGCTATTGTTTTAAACTGGTAAGTTTTCGGTAAGTTTGTCCTTTCAAGATTATGTGTGGTTGTCGTGGTGGTGGCCCCATGCACGGCAGCCTGCCAGGCTCCTCTGTCCGTGGGATTCTCCAGGCAGGAATAATGGCATGGGTGGCCATTTCCTTCTCCAGGGGATCTTCCTGATTCTGGAATTGAACCCAGCTCTCCTGCATTGCAAGCAGATACTTTACTGACTGAGCTACGAGGGAATCTTTAAATAAGACTGTATAGCAATATATAATTGGGGCAGAAATATGCATCCTGGTATAAGTAGGTCCTGAATGGCACCCCACCCCAGTACTCTATTAAGAGGCAGGTCAGGTGGTCTGGTATTCCCATCTCTTTCAGAATTTTCCACAGTTTATTGTGATCCACACAGTCAAAGGCTTTGGCATAGTCAATAAAGCAGAAATAGATGTTTTTCTGGAACTCTCTTGCTTTTTCGATAATCCAGCAGATGTTGGCAATTTGATCTCTGGCTCCTCTGCCTTTTCTAAAACCAGCTTGAACATCAGGGAGTTCACAGTTCATGTATTGCTGAAGCCTGGCTTGGAGAATTTTGAGCATTACTTTACTAGCGTGTGAGATGAGTGCAATTGTGCGGTAGTTTGAGCCTTCTTTGGCATTGCCTTTCTTTGGGATTGGAATGAAAACTGACCTTTTCCAGTCCTGCGGCCACTGCTGAGTTTTCCAAATTTGCTGGCATATTGAGTGCAGCACTTTCACAGCATCATCTTTCAGGATTTGAAACAGCTCATTTGGAATTCCATCACCTCCACTCTTAGGTAACCATTTTTATTGTTTTATGATTTTGGTTTACTCTTCCATTGTTCCGGGTTGAAAATTCAAAAATAATATGTGCACGTGTGTGCTTTTCAGTTTACTTTCTGTCTGCACGCGTGCGTACGCGCACTCACACGCCCACCCTTTCGGCACTTAGGCAGCATACTCCGTGCTTGTTCTGAGCCTCCCTTCTCTGTGAGCTGCAGGTCATTCCACAGCTGGACAGGGACCACTGCTCCCCTCTCCCGGCGCTCGGGGGTAGCGCTCGTTTCCTGACTGTGCCAGAGTCTATTCAGCCATTTGGATTCTTTTTGGTCTTTTGCTGTGCTATTTCGCAGCACATGTCCTTGTCCAGACCTCTGCCGTGGTTTTGCTGGAGTGTCTGTGAGGGTGGCTCCTTGGAGCGGGCTCGCTGGACCCGAGGGTGGTGCACGTCTGATCTGCGGGGTGTTGCCGGCTTCCCCTCCCCAGGGCTCACCTCATCCTGGAGTTCACCAGCCTGTCTTCTTCACAGGCGCCCATAGAGTGGGCTGCCTTTTTCCAGTTTTCTTTGTGTCAGTCCGATGGTGAGGATAGTATTTTAGTTGCGTTTTGTTTTTCTCTTGTTATGAGCTAGGGTGAACATCTTTTCTTGTGTCTGAGGGCTCTTCAGTTTATTTTTATTTTTTTGTGAAGTGTCTGTTCATATTTTTTTGCCCGTTTTCCAATCAGGTTGTTAGTTTTTTCTCAGCTCTAAAAGCCTTTTTATAGATTAGGGATATGAGCCCTTTATAGTATGTTGCGGAAAGTTTCCTCAAGATTCTCAGTGCTGGGCGCCGGGTGACTCAGGTGCGAAGGAGCGGTAAGGCGGCCACAGCCTTGGGACTGCCTTGCCCTGGTGTGGAGACGGCCTCGAGATGGGGGCCATAGACTTGCCAGAGGCTCTTGGCGAGGCTGCCTAGGCTTTGGGTTTGCATTTCAGGTCTTCTGTTTACTGCCCGTGTGGCCTTGAGTGAGCTGCTCAATTTTGTGGCCTTGAGTGAGCTGCTTAATTTCTCTGACCCTCAATTTCCTAGTCTATAAAATATATGGGAATATTACTATATGCCTCCAAAGTTGGTGTGAATATTAAAAGGTAAAAATAGCTTGTGTTATATGTATGTAGTCGATTCGGGGGGCACTGACTCAGTAAGCTTTTAAAATAACCTGTTGTTTTAAAGGTTATTGGGTATGTTTGCATATCCAGTAACATTTGGATATGTTGTCCATGCCTGTGCTTTGTGAACAGATTATTTTCTGATTGTTTCCTGTTTATTATGGAACTGAACTGAACTGAACTGAAACCCTAGAAGAAGGTTTGAGATTAGAGTGAGGAGGCCTGACATTTCTTTTGTGGTCTGTCATTGGCTGTTTAACCTTGGACAGATTACTCGGGCCCTTAGTGACCTGAGTCTTATTTGTCACTCAGAATATCAGTGTCTATCTCGTAGACCTTAAGTGTTTGTTCTATTAAAAAGGCAAATAGATATAAAAATGAAAATTTCAAGTGATGTGCAAATTTGAAGTGACACATTTTACTAGCTTCTTCATGGAAACATTTTATTTTATTTTTATTTATGTTTTTGGCTGGACCGTGTGGCTTGTGAACTCTCAGTTGCCCTGGCAGTGAGAACACATGCAGAGTCCCGACCACTGGACCAACAGGGAAGTCCCAAAAACTTTTTTTTTTTTTTTAAGGAAGCCACTTATTTATTTTAAAAAAAAATTATTTATTTTACTGCAATAGGTCTTAGTTGCAGCATGTGGTATCTAGTTCCCTGACCAGGGACTGAACCAGGGCCCCCTGCCTTGGGAACTCGGAGTCCTTAGCCCCTGGACCACCAAGGAAGTCCTCAAGTCAAGTCACTCAGTCGTGTCCGACTCTTTGTGACCCTGTGGACTGCAGCCCACCAAGCTCCTCGGTCCATGGGGTTCTCCAAGCAAGCATACTGGAGTGGGTTGCCATTTCCTTCTCCAGGGGATCTTCGCGACCCAGGGATCGAACCCAGGTCTCCCGCATTGGAGGCAGACGCTTTAACCTCTGAGCCACCAGGGAAGTCAAGGGGAAGCCATTTAAAAGGTAAAAACACTTTTCTGGATGCGCTGGGTCTTTGCTGCTGCGCACGGGCTTTCTCTGGTTGCGGAGCGTGAGGCTCCCCGTCCTCGCGGTGGCTTCTCTCGTCGTGGAGCACAGACTCTAGGCGTGTGGGCGTCGTGGCTGCAGCACGCGGGCTCGGGAGCTGTGGCTTCGTCGCTCTGCAGCGCGCGGAATCTTCCCAGACCAGAGGTCGAACCTGTGTCTCCGGCACTGGCAGAAGGATCCCCGTCCACCGCGCCACCTGAGGAGTCCCCAGAGGCGTTTCAGCAGTTCTTCGGCATATTCACTTTCTATGCTGGCATCCCCCCCTTTTTTTTTGACTTTGAATTTTGGATGGTGTTGTCTAACATAGGTTTGTGTAATATTTTTTTTTTGGAAGGATGAAGAAGGTTGAAGGACAGATAGATGGCTGAAGTGAACATGTGGCTAGTGGCTAGTTTTTCAGTCCTTTCTTCTTTTATTTCATCCTCTTCACCCTTTCTCTCCTTGCCTGCTTGCAGCCCTCTGCCTCAGGCAGGGTGGTCAGGAAACTGCGAAAATTCTCGCACTGACAACACGATGACAGTATCAGCAGAGCTCTGCTTGAGATCTCACTTCCATCCTTTTATTAGCCTGGTTTGTCCCTTTCTGTTTGCACACCACATAAATGTAGGCTGTGATGCAAGTGGTGACACGTGTGCGTGACCCCCTCCCCACCCCCCGGGTCTCTTCTGCCCAGCCCCCTGCAGTTCAGCATCTTATTTAGTCATCGTTCGACTTACCATCCCCACGGTTCACGCTTTCTGCCGCTTTTCCGTTTAGCAGCCTCTCCTTGCTGTCCTTTTGCAGGGCTGCTTAGAAGATTCTGGACGTCCTCTCTGGCTGTGCGCTTCATGTATCTTCTCCCCGATGTGGTTTCTCTGTAAGGTGTCTGATGACCAGAGGTTCTCGGTGGGAATGAAGTTGGTTTTAGAGACCCTATGCTTTATGTTTAGTATTTAAAAGTCCTATTTGAGAAATTTTTTTCCAGTCCTAAGGGCCTAGAGAAATGGTCCTGTGCTGTCTACTGAAGCTTTTCAAGTTTCACCTTCTCCACCGACTCTGCTGACTTCCGTGTGGTGTGTGAGGTGCAGGCCCGTGGCACCTTCCCCTTGGATGATGCCCTGTGCCGGTCCACTGACTAGTGTCTCCCCCCGCCATCTCTGGTCGCCTGTCATGCCTTCAGCTTTGTGGGCATCTGAGCTTTGACCCCCAAGTTCTCTTTCTGGTTCTTGGTTCTAAGGAGTAGCTCAGGACGTGTGCAGATACTCCACTTGAGGCAGTAGTCTTTGAAGCCTTGCTGTCGGTGCTGAGCAGGAAGCGTTCTAAACATTCAAGCCGTGGGAGTGTGTTGAATGATTTACGCTCTTCACTACTGTGAAAACCTCTGTAGCAGACAGACATGCATTTACTAATATGGAAGGCTGTTGATAACACGTGATGACAGAAATAGGAAGATCAAGCACGGTGTGTACAGTATGATTCCATGCTCATAAAAAGTTAAGATACATGGAGATTAAAAACAGAAAACCAGCCTGCCATCTTTGCTTCCTCCCGTCCGGGTGGCTTCACTGCGCTTTGGTCTAGCGTCCCCCCCGGTCGGGTCCCGCGGCTGCCCTGGCGGGTCCTCGGTGACTCCCGGTGGCCACCACCTCGGGCGCCTCCTGGTCCCTGCACCCGCCTCCGCCGGCATCCCCGAGGCCCCCCGGGTGCCTTCTCTCCTCTGCTCCTCGGCTTCATGCTACTTCCTCCATGTCCTCCTTTTCGGACCCCCAGCTCCTCCCTGCTCCCGAACTTAGTGTCCTGGGCCTCTCAGTGCCCTGGGCCTCTTCTCCTTCCCCTCTGTTCTCTAAAGGGACGCTGTAGAGGCGTCTCCCGCTGAACCTTCTCGCACGCCCCCATCGCACTGTCTGCCGCCGGCCCTCCGCACGGCTCCCCTGGCCTCCCCGGGCCTCAGAGTCGCTGTGTCCAAGACGAGGCACGTCCTCCTCCAGGAGACCCCTGGAGTCGCCCGCATTGTCCCTTCTGTGGTGCGTCCTCTGAACGCTCTTGCCCGTGACCATGACTCCTTCCTCCCAGATGCCCCTCACTGCCGGCTGCCATCCTATAGGAGTGTCTGGAGGATTCTGCCTGCCTCCTGGTTTCACTCTCACCTCCTTCCCTCTACATGGTGGCCCAGATCGTCCTTCTGAACTCTGTAGCCTGAGAAACCAACCCCCTGATCCGGGGCCCCTGTGACCGACGGTGTGCCCTCAGGGAGCCGGTGGGGCCCTGGTCAGCTGCCAGCCCTGCGGGATGTGTCTGCAGCCCTCCGTGGGCTGTGGACGCCTCTGCCCCGCCCGCTCAGACCGGCTCTGGGCCGCCCTCCCCAGCGGGAAGTGCTCCCTCCCCAGCACCCTGTGTGCTCTGTCCTCCCTGGGTCTGAGCTGTCCCTGGAGCCGGCGGAGCGGTGGCCGCTGCTTGTCTGGGGAGGGTGTTGGGGAGGCGAGGGAAGGCGTTCCGCTGCCCTTGCAGAGGGGCTGACTCCCTGGGATTGGGGGCACTGAGTCCCATAGGCAGGCCTGCTCTCGCCGTCTCCGCCTGCTGGTTGGTGCATTTGGAGGGCATTTCCAGAGCTGCCTTATCCGCCCCTGGCTCCTGAGCAGGATGACTGCAGACTCAAGCCTTCCCTGTGGCAGGTGCCTGGGCTGTCTCACCTGTGGGTTGTGTGCCTCTCTAGGGGTCAGCGGGTAGCTGTGGCACCCAGGGCCATGCTTTGGCACAGGCTGAATACCTTGCCGGGTTCTCCACCCCCCACTCCCCACCCCCAGAGCGTAGCCAGGACTAGCGTCCTCCCTTTGGAGCTGGGCCCAGTGCTCCCTTTCCGCTGGCCGCCCAGATCCTCCGCACCCATGTGTGCGGCAGCTCAGTCCCCCCTGTCCCTGAGGGTGAGAGAGAGGCCCTGGACAGCTCGAAGGGCAGAACTGGCCCTGTCGCCTGTGCGGAGAACTTGACAAAGCGATGCTTAGAGTCTGGCCTCTCGGGTCTGGGTTTGGACTCCTGGTCCTCTGCTCTCGTGGGCGTGTGGAGCCGTGCGAGCTGAGCTGTTTCCTGTGGGTGCCACTTACTGGCTGCCAAATGCAAAGCACAGCTGATTAGTCAGGGGTGTGCTTTTCTTGACCACTTTTATTTAGTTCATTGCTTTTGACTGAGTGTTAAAAATATTCTGCAGCATATCTATAGTCCTCACGAGCAGCAAATGTGAGAAGAAATGCAGTTTCTGAGAAAGCTTCAAAGAAATACTGGTCTTTATCTTTTCCCCAGCCCTTCCGCTGAAACCCACCAGAGTCTTTTTCTGAGCACTCTTGTTCTATAAATAGAACGACAGCTCTCCTTGGGTAGCCCGAGATCGCAGCTCTCATCCGCTCTCTGAAAGATGTGTGTGTGTGTGTGTGTGTGTGTGTTGGAGTGTATTTGTTTTAATTTTGCTTTTCTTTTATGTGTGGCATGTGTAGTGGGAGATGCAAGAAAAATACTCTAGCATTTATCCTTTAAAAAGAACTTCTTTTAACTTTTCTGGGTCTCGGCCTGTGATTTTGTTGTCTTTTAGAATTTTTTTCCTTTTTCTTTTTGCATTTGGGAAAGAGATGGAGGTGACTGCTTCCCCTGCAGAGGTAAGGAAGATATTTGGGGGCTAGGAGAGGTGCCTGGGTCCATGAGCGGGATCTGTGGGGTCCCGAGCAGAGGCTCGCCTCGGTCGGGGGCGGGTGGTGCAGGGATTGTGGGTCTGCACTGTTGGGCACGGATGCAGCGGCCTGTCTTTGAAGAGCATATTGAAATAGCATCTACGCATGCACTTGGGTCTGAAAAGAATCCTCGGACGCAACCCAGCAGTCCTCCCGTAGTGCAGGCCGGTTTTTACCTGAAGCTCCTCGGTTGTCAGGAGGCCTTCTCTCCGCCATGGGCCAGCACGTGTCTCTCCCGCATCGTCGGGCCATGCTGTGTTCGTCTCTCCTCCTCAGTGACGTGGAAGAGGGGTGGGTGACCTCCTCAGAGATAACAGTGAGGGCTCCCGCCCCAGGATAAGTGCAGCCGTTCCTCACTAGCTTTCCCCCAGAGTTGATCCTCTTGGGTGTTGGAGAGGTTGCTGTTTGTACTGCTGGGCCAGCCCCGAGGGAGTGGGGCTCTCGGGTGGACCTGTGCACGGCCAGGCGCTGGTGGGGTGTGAGGGTGAGTGTGTGTGTGTGTGGGGGGGGGCGCTGTCTCCAGCATTCGCCTGTGGGGAGCAGCAGTACCTCCTGGGTTCTGTTGCCTCCCCCGTTAGGAGCTGGCTGATGGAGGGACAGATAGACAGCAGTGACTAGGTCTCGCCTCTGACGTGTTCGGGTGACGTAGGGTTTCTGTGTCTTGTTTCATCTTACGTCATCTTCAGTGGCCACAGGTGCCCAGGTGCTTCGTACAGCCATTTAAAAGTGCCCTGAAGTGCAGAGCTGCACAGGGTTAGGTGATGCGATGAGAAGCTTCTCTGGACTGCTGTCCTTGTCCTTGAACAGCGTTTCTGTCCGTTCTGCCTCTGCTGCACAGGGAGATGCTGGGCATAGCACTCGTTGGGAGCCTGGCTCCGGTGTCAGGGCACCTTACTGCTTAGTTTTGACTGTTGGTGGCTCCAAGTGGTCCAGCACGTCTGGTGACGAGGCAGGACCCTGAGCACTTGACTTGTAAGTGGTGTGGCTCCGGGCTTGGGGTCCAGGACGCTGCCCTGTTCTGGGCGTGTGTGCTGAGCTGAGCGGACTGCCCTTCACCCCATGCTTCTCTCCGTACTCCTGCCTCGGTGGCAGGCTGGTCAGATTTGGGGGTGGAGGAGTCTCAGTGACGTTGCTGGTGGCACCTCTCTGTGTCGCAGTGTGGATAGACACACACGCCCGGCCCATGCACAGGGCCGAGGGCCGAGGACCGAGGACCGAGGAGGGGCAGGCCTGGGCCGTGCCGAACCCCGTAGCAACCTACGTCGACAGTTTTGGCAGCTGGCTCCTGAGAAATGGCAGGAGGCCAGAGAGCACGGAGGCCGGGCCAAAAACAGCTGAGAACTACCCAGCGCTGACGCTGGAGAACAAGGGCCCGGCTCCTGACGCCCGTCCTGTGTGCCCTCGCCCCCTTCTGCCCACCCCCATCCAGGGCACGCGCCGGGCACATCTGGGCCTCTGGCCCCGCCTCCCCGCTGCTCAGGCAGGCCATCGCCCCCTGGAGGATAGGGTCAGCCTCCCCCACTGCCCACTCAGCCTGTCCACAGGTTGGGGTTTGCACAGAGGGTGAGAAATAGCTCTTCTGTTAGGCCGTCGGCCCGTTAGAGAGACACACAGATGCTCTGGGCTGTCAGTGGATAAGCGCAGCACCGTGGAAACGCACGCTCATGAATCCCTTTCTGTGCTTCCAGACCGTCATCAAAGAGGGGATGCTGACCAAACAAAACAGTTCATTCCAGCGATCAAAACGAAGATACTTCAAGCTTCGAGGGCGGACGCTGTACTATGCAAAAACTGCCAAGGTGAGACTCAGTGGAGGACACTTGACGAGAGGAAACCTCCCAAGAAGCTGCAGGGAGAGCTGGGCTCCGGGTCCTCCCTGGGGAAAGACCTTTGATTCTAGATCTCATGTTCCGAGTGCGTTTTGTAAGCCTCTGGGGTGCTGGGTCTTATGTCTTGTGAACATTGATTTTGCTAATTCATTTCCTTTCTCTTTAATGTCGTATGTCACCAGTGGGGAGATATGGGGAGGGAAAGGTCACAGAAGTAACCATGTTACAAGTAGACATCGTTGTTTTGAAAAGATTGGGGATCACTGGCTTAAAAACCCTCTTATTTTGGCCTAAAAATCTATTTTTTTCCCCTCTAAGTTTTCTGTATTTTTTTTAATCATTAAAAAAATTGATGATGATGATGATGATTTTTTGCGTTTGGCCGCACTGGGTCTTTGTTGCTTTGCAGGGCCTTTTTATGATTGCATTGAGTGGGGAGCTCCTCTTCATTGCGGTTCTTCAGCTCCTCGTTGCGGGGGCTTCTCGTTGCAGAGCACAGGCTCTAGGCCTTCGGCTTCATTAGTTGCAGGATACGGGTTCAGTATTTGTGGTCCGTGGGCTTAATTCGCCCTATGGCATGTGGAATCTTCCCAGACCAGGGATGGAACCCATGTCCCCCGTATTGGCAGGTAACTTGTTATCCACTGTACCTACACCAGGGAAGACCCTTTTTTTTTCTTTTTTCAAAGCATTTTTAGAAACACTGTATAGAAACTTAATGTGTGCAACTTGATGACTTTGGAGACAAGTATATATACCTGTAAAGCTAACTAAAAATATGCTTAAAGTGCGTTGGGCTTTTTGGTGTGTGAAGAGAGGCTGTCTCTGGGCTTTCTAGCCATGATCTTTCCTCCCGTGTGTCATCTTTGTAAGATTTATAGCTGGAATCACCAGGCAGACGCCAGTGGCAGAGGAGGAGCTGTTGAGAGTCTCTGAATCACTGCCTGGCTTAGGCGGCTGTGGTGTGGCACACTTCAGACACTAGTGTGTCTACAAACCTAGGTTTTGGTGTTCTAAACACCAGTCTTTGTGTTCAGATGCTAATATTTTAGCATTATTAATAAAAAAAAACTGGAATCTGAGTAATTTGTATTTTGAGATATATCCCTAGTGAGTTAGTACATTAAAATTTGAAACTGTACAGAGTAACTTGTTTAGAAAGGATTCTGACCACATCCTTCATTAAAAAAAAAAAGACTTGTGTAGTTATTTTAGTTCAAGGGGCGGGGGGAGTTACTTAAAAGGCTGAGTCTTTTCTAAGTTGCTAGTGTTTCCTCCAGAGGGGACAGTAAGGTTAACAGGAGCTGGGGGGCTGTGACAGGGGGACTTGGCGGGGAGAGTAGAATGGGGAGGGGGTGTCCCAGGCCTGCTTCTAGACCCTCCTTTCTCTTCAGGACTAGATTGTCTCTGCCGTGCCCCTTTGTTTTCTTTCATGGCTGGGTCCCTTCTGTTTGGGTCAGTCTGTCCTCCCCTAGAGTCGTTCATTTTAGCCAGTACCTTTCTTCCCAAGTACGCAAGGTGGAGAAAGGAAGGCTGGAAGGACAGAGGACCTCCACTCTGGACCCTGCTCTCAGGTGGACTCGTGGGAGGACGTGTTTCTGACTTCACTGGCGCAGGTCACTAGGGAGCTCCCTGGACTTAGAAAAGGTCTTGAGCTTCCCTGTGAGCCCTGCGTGCTGTCAGCAGTGGGTCGGGTGAAGTCACTCGGGGTCCGTGTAGTTCTCACACGCTTGGCTGGGGTCGAGGGAGAGCGGTGGGCAGTCCGGGACGGGCATGCCTTCGCCCCTCTGACTGTGGCCCCTGTGTTCTTCCAGTCGATCATATTTGATGAGGTGGACCTGACCGATGCCAGTGTGGCTGAATCCAGCACCAAGAACGTGAACAACAGCTTTACGGTGAGTCTGTGGATGCACACCTCTCTCGATCCCTCCGCCACCTTTGGTTTTCCTGTTTAATTTGAATGGGGTGTGTGTGAGCAGTTCAGACTTTTCACCCTTTGCCCTCTGATTGGAGCAGTTCCTGATAAATTTTGAGTTCAAGGTTCGAAATTGTACAGCGGCTGGAGAAAAACCGAGAATTTGGCAGATGTAAGCAAAAGAATGAGAGGGTCCAAACTAATTGTTTAAACACATTGTAGTTTGCATTTCTGTAACTGTTTTACACAGAGATTCATTTTTCAGGATTGCTGTAGAAAATTTGGGAACACAGGAAAGAATGTGGAAGCAATTAGAAAATAACCGTAATTTAGCCACCTCAAAATAGAATGTTGATATTTTTTTAACAGTTGTACACAGAGAACTGTTTTTCATGATCGTTGTAGAAAATTTGGAAATACAGAAAAGAATGTGGAAGCAATTAGAAAATAACTGTAATTTAGCCACCTCAAAATAGAATGTTAATATTTTAGTATACCTGTTTTCTTTTTAAAACTTAACCCTCCCACCCCCATATATAGAAATTATGTTGTGCTTTGTGCAAAAGTTCTAAATGCATAAAATCATGTGACCTCAGAGCCTGGGAGTAACCCAGCTGCTCACTTTAGAGTGATTATCTTTACATCTAAATGTCTGTCTCTTGAGCAGCATATAGCAGGAGATGACAGTGATCCTTTTGATTTGATCCTTTTGATGAAACACCTGTTTGATTTTTTTTTCTCTTGACAATTTATGGTGATCACTTCCCATGTTGATTGGTATAAATGTTCATCATATTTTTTAATGTCTATACAGCATTTCTTGTATGATTTTACAATTTTGGCTTCAGGGGATGACTTTAGAACCTACTGTGTAAGGTATGAGTCTAATATTAATAACAGAAATAGAGTATTTTAAAATATTTTTCTTAATGTTATTAAGTAATTTTATTTAGAAATACAGTATGCTTCCCAATTTTTAAAAATTCTTTGATAACTCAGTCAAGGTGGGTAATTTTCTTCGTGTTTAGGATCCAACATTTTGAGTTAATGTTAGTTTCAGCTACTTTCAGGTTTTATTTATTTGTTTATGGATTGATTAAGTTGTTGCTCCAAATGGGATATTCCTTCCTCCATTTAAACTTCTGCTTATTTTATTTTGGTGTAATTAACTGTTCTTGGTTTTCCTTTGTGGCTTATGGAACTAGTGAGACTTGCCTGATGGCTTCTCTTATTTTAGTCCTCATTTTATTTGGTCCATTTTACTTTTCCTGCATTAGTTTATTTTTTACTTACTGGCTGGGGAGAGACATTTTAAACTATGTAAATGAATTATTCTTTGATTTGTGGCTTTTAGAGTGTTTAATAGGAATAGGTGTTGAATTTCACTGGAGTGTTTTGAACAATTATTTATTATAGATGATCAGTTTGGTTTGAGTATTTGTACACTTCTTTCAGGTGTTTCTTTTCTTTTCTTTTAGCTGTGCTAGGTCTTAGTTGTGGCATGTGGGATCTAATTCCCTGACCAAGGATTGAGCCCGAGCCCCCTGCATTGGGAGCACCAGGGAAGCCCCCTCGTACAGTTCTTAGTAGTAAATTGTTCCTGATAATGTTGAATAGTACAACCTAATTTTGGATTTAGAATTTTATGAAAGCATGTTTGTGCTTAACTCTTTGGGTAGGAGGTATCCTTTGTTATGTTTTGATTTCAGAGTGCAAGCAGCCCCAGAGAAATCATTTAGTAACTTTTCATGATTTTTTTGTGCTCTGGAACATTTTTATAGTTTTAGAATTTCTTGAAAATTTGAGATAACTTAGTTTTCAGGGAGATAATAAGACTCTGAATAAACCTAAAAGGTTTGTTTTTGATCATAGGAACTTTTTAACTTCTTTAGTCCATTTTTGTTATTTGCTTTCCCACTTACTCCACACCTTTTAATTTAGTAATATGTATTTGCACTTTAAACATAAATGTCTCTGGTTGAATCCCCTTTCACATTTCTTTTTTTAAAAAATCTATTTTTATTTGAAGGATAACTGCTTTACAATATTATGTTGGTTCCCTTTCGCACTTTTAATTTTACTTGCTTAGCTTTTGTTTTTTTGTCATTATTCACTTTGAAAAGAATTGTATTCGAGTAAAGTTGATTTATAATATTGCGTTAATTTTTTCTATACGGCAGAGTGATTCAGTTATATATATATATGTTTTCCATATTCTTTTACAGTATGGCTTATTACAGGATATTGAATATAGTTTCCTGTGCTATATAGTAGGACCTTACTGTTTATTCATTTTATATATACTAGTTTGCATCTGCTAATCCCAGCTCTTAACCCATCCCTCTTCCGCCATCCCCGCCCCTTGGCACCCACAAGTCTGGTCTCTATGATGTGAGTCTGTTTCTTTTTAGTGGGTATGTTCATTTACGTCATATTTTAGATTCTGCGTATAAGCAATATCACACTGCATTTGTTTTTCTCTTTCTGCCTTACTTCACTTGTATGATAATCTCTAGGTCCATCCACCTTGCTGCAAATGACTATTTCAATTTTTTTGGCTAAGTAATATTCCACTGTTATGGAATGGAACACCTCAACTTCTTTATCCATTCATCTGTTGGACATTTAGTTTACTTCTTTGTCTTGGCTATTGTAAATAGTGTTGCTTCGAACATTGGGGTGCATGTTTCTTTTCAAATTAAGAGCTTTTTAGTCTTTTCCAGATTGATACCCAGCAGTGGGATTGCCGGATCGTATGGAAAATCTACTTTCAGTTTTTAGGGAACCTTCATAATGTCCACCATGGTGGCCGCATCAGTTTCCATTGCTTCCAGCAGTTTGCGTTTCTCCACAGCCTCTCCAGCGTTTGTCATTTGTAGACCTTTTGATGCTGGGCGTTCTGACCAGTGTGAGGTAGTACCTTATTGTAGTTTTGATTTGCAATTCTCTAGTAGTTAGTGATTTGGAGCATCTTTTCGTGTCCCTCTTGACCATCTGTGTGTCTTCTGGGAGAAATGTCAATTTAGGGCTCTAACCATTTTTCACTGGGTCGCTTGCTTCTCGTTACTGAGCTGTGTGAGCTGTCTGTGTGTTTGGAGATTAAGCCCCTGTCAGGTGTATCATGTGCAGATATTTTCTTCTAGTCTGCAGGTTGTCTTTTCGTTTTGTTTATGATTTTCTTTGCTGTGAAAAACCTTGTAGGTTTCGGTTTGATTGGGTCCCATTTTTTCTTTTTGCTTTTAAGAGAACTTGCTCTTAAAAAGAGAGAACTGGTTCTTAGATTATTCAGCAATTCCATTTTTTATTAACTAATTCATTTTCTGTGTTTGTATTTATTGTCTTTTCTGCTTTTACTTTTAAAAATAACGTATTAATTGACTCTTCTTATTTCGTGTATATCAATAATTAAAAAAACATTAAGGACTCTGCATTTAACTCTGAGTGTATTTCTGTTCACATTCCGATATTCTAAAAGTTGTTTTTTCTTCCAGTAGAAAAATGTTATTAAAGATTAATTGCTTTTTTGGTCAAGTTATTGAAGAAAAATTTTAAGTGTATAAATAACATAGGAAGTTTAAACCATCTATATTCCTATTACCCAAAGATACTTAATAATATATATTAATTGGTGTCATTCCCACCAATTGGGTTTTAGTTTTTAACCTACTTTCTTTACTTATAATGAGCTTTTCTTATGATATCCTTCAAAATCTTGCTTATTAATGTTGTATAGTATTCCATCTTATTTAAATGTATAAGTTTAACTAGTCCCTATATTGTATTTTTTTCCTATTAAATAGCACTTTAATGTACACTTATAAATAGATCCTTTTTTATATTTCTGGTCATTTCCATAGCTTAAGTTCTTAGAAGTAGAATCCTGTTTGAGGTAGAAAGTGTGAACTTTTAAAAGGCTTTTGAAAAGTAAATGAGGTACTGATACATGTTACAGCTTGGATGGGCCTTGAAAATATACTGAATAAAAGCCAGACACAAAAGACCACATATTTTATGATCCTATATACATGAAATGCACAATAGTCAAATCTGTAGAGACAGTGGATTAGTGGTGGCCAGGGGCTGTTGGGCGGAGGAGTGCTAATGGGCACCGGATTTTAGTTCGGGGTGTGTGTCAGAATGTTCTAAAATTAGATAGTGGTGACGGTTGCACAACTTTATGAATGTGCTGAAAACCACTGAGCTGTATGCTGTAAAAGGCTGAATTGTACAGAAATTATGTCTCCATAAAAATAATAGGGCACTGTGCTCTGGTACGATGTGAATTACTATGGAACTTTGTCAGCCTGGTTGGAGAAAGAACCCTGATTTATACCGTGTCTCTATGGGAAAACGTGTTCAGGGTGCCGAATAGTTGACTTACAGATGTCAAGCTCATTCCTGTGGGGGCAGTCGTGGATGATTCCCAGCTCTCAGGGCAGAGGCACTGTTTCTTTCACATTTACTTTAGATTTTGTTAGTGCTGTAAAAGCTAGCTTTTCATCTGAGCATGTACTGAAAGGACATTAAAGCTTAATAGTGAGGCTCCCCAGAAATACTCCAAGGTAAGGAGACCCCCCCACCCCCCTTAGCAGCCTGTGACAGCATCTGGCATTTGGGGATACCTGGTGGAGTGTTTGGAGCCACTTGACTGGTGCCCAGCTCCCCGAGGCATGCTTCCATAGAGAGTTGGTAGGTTCTGGGCACTCCCCCACTTCTAACTTCCTGCAGTGTTTTCTGTCTGAACTTTGAACCTGTCCCTTCCCGTACAGCACCCTGTAGGCATCTGCGTGCAGGTCCTAGAAGGCAGGGCCTGGCCTTGGACTTTGCCCGTGCCTGGTGCCATGTGCTTGCGGAAGTGAGTGCAGAAGGAATGAATGTACTTGCCCAGAAGCTACTTCAGTTCTTGGAATATCTCATTTGGTTTTCCAGCTATTCCAGTAGTAATTTCCTAATTCCACAACTTATACTAAAATTGCGTGCCTGATATAAACAACCAGGCAGTGAAAGTTGCTGTTATCATGAATCAGCCAACAGATGGGAAGCTTTTTGTATCTGGCAAAGAATGAGTAAATTTTGCTCCACATTAACAAAGACTCCATTTTAATTTTTCCCTAAAATGGCCAAAGAATTGTCTCATAAAGACATAAGGAGCGGAGGCACAAGAGTCTTCCAGGGGAGATGGAAGGAAATATTTGGGGGAGAGGAGAGAGTTTTCCTGGTGATTTGGTGGTAAGGAACCTGCCTGCCAGCACAGGAGACAGGGCAGGGGATGGTGTCGATCCCTGGGTGGAGAAGCTCCCCTGGGGAAGGAAGTGGCAAGCCCCTCCAGCACTCTTGCCTGGGAAATGCCGTGGACCGAGGAGCCTGGCGGGCTGCAGTCTAAGGGGCCACACAGAGTGGAACATGACTTAGCGATTAAACAACAACAGAGATTTTTATACAGGTTTGATGGAAGAAATGCTAGCAAGGAGACTTGCCTTCTGTTTAAGAACAAAGTGAAGTTGGGATGCAGCTAGAGACACAGATGTGGCTTTAGGTTCTTGATAAGGTGGAGCTGTGGCCACGTGAAATCTCAGAAGATGAGAGTAGGCAGAGTCCTCTGCGTTCTCACCTTCAAGTGGGATCACCCCTTAGAAGGCCAGAGAGCATAATGGCAGCATGAAGAAAGGGGATTTGCCAGCCTCATGTCCCAGCCTCTGTAGCAGCGTGGAATGTTTTCGATAATTAAACATGTTAATGTTAATCTATGAAAACTAAAAGGCTTTCGGTATATTATTGCCAAATGGCCTTTAGAACTTGTATGAATCAAATTTCATGAAGTGGTTTCTATCCTTTCACAAATGCCATTTGTTAAAATTTTATAACATCTATGCCACTTTGATAAAAATGGTAATTTGTTTTATTTCATTGATTATCAAAGTGAGGTCGAACGTTTCTCAGTCTTTGGCCATTAGTATTAATTTCTTTATGAGCTGATTCTGTATGTGCTTTTGGATAGTCGGCTCTGTATTTGGGGCGGTTCAAAATTACCCCTATATCTTTCTCTTAGTTTGCCCTCATTGGCTATGCTTGCTTTAGTGGTTCCCTCCTACCCTCCTTCCCCCCTTTTTAAAAACTAGGTTTCATACACCAGTAGTAGGCAAAAGTTGTCAGGGAAAAATGTTTCTCGTTTTCCCCTTATACTTATTTTCTTTCCATTATCTAACATGGGATAATTTAGGAATTATTTCCAGCCTTACCACAAAATTTACAGATTTGTTTTCAAGGTATATTTTAACTACTCTAATTCTTCAAAGGAGTTTGTCAAAGCAGCATTTCTGCTTTACTGAGTTTGTATATTGTAAACAATTTTAAAAATTGAAAATGATTTCCCACCTGAGAAGCGCACAAATGAGTGGACAGAGCTCATCTGTAACCACTACCCAGATTCAGTGATATAACCCTACCGAGATTCAGTGGTGTAACCCTACCCAGATTCAGTGGTGTAACCCTACCCAAATCCAGTGGTGTAACTCTACCCAGATTCAGTGCTGTAACCCTACTCAGATCCAGTGGTGTAACCACTACCCAGATCCAGTGGTGTAACCCTACCCAGATTCAGTGGTGTAACCTTACCCAGATCCAGTGGTGTAACCCTACCCAGATCCAGTGGTGTAACCACTACCCAGATCCAGTGGTATAACCACTACCCAGATCCAGTGGTGTAACCCTACCCAGATCCAGTGGTGTAACCCTACCCAGATCCAGTGGTGGAACCCTACCCAGATCCAGTGGTGCAACCCTACCCAGATCCAGAGGTGTGACCCTACCCAGATCCAGTGGTGTAACCACTACCCAGATCCAGCGGTGTGACCCTACCCAGATCCAGCGGTGTGACCCTACCCAGATCCAGTGGTGTAACCACTACCCAGATCCAGTGGTGCAACCCTACCCAGATCCAGTGGTATAACCACTACCCAGATCCAGTGGTGTAACCCTACCCAGATCCAGTGGTGGAACCCTACCCAGATCCAGTGGTGCAACCCTACCCAGATCCAGAGGTGTGACCCTACCCAGATCCAGTGGTGTAACCACTACCCAGATCCAGCGGTGTAACCCTACCCAGATCCAGCGGTGTGACCCTACCCAGATCCAGTGGTGTAACCACTACCCAGATCCAGTGGTGCAACCCTACCCAGATCCAGTGGTATAACCACTACCCAGATCCAGTGGTGTAACCCTACCCAGATCCAGTGGTGGAACCCTACCCAGATCCAGTGGTGGAACCCTACCCAGATCCAGAGGTGTGACCCTACCCAGATCCAGTGGTGTAACCACTACCCAGATCCAGTGGTGTAACCCTACCCAGATCCAGTGGTGGAATATGTCTAGGCCCCACGAAGCTCCCCTGAGTGACCTTGCCCAGTTGTCCCCCCAGCCCCCCTCCAGAGGAACCACCATCCTATATCCAATACGCTAGATTTGTGTCGACTGTTTTAGATGGTTGATGTAAATGAGCTCAATTCTTTTGTGTCTGCTTCTGACCTATGTGTTTCCACGAATATCCCATGTGCATTTGAACAGAATTTGCACTCAGTAGTTCTTGTACACTGATTAGGACAAAATTTAATCATTTTCCTATAATCTTTTATAAGCTTCTGACTTGCTTTTCTGCTTGTCCTTGAGTTATTGAGTGAGATTTATTAAAATCTTCCACTATCCCATGTGCGTTTGAACAGAATTTGCACTCAGTAGTTCTTGTACGCTGATTAGGACAAAATTTAATCATTTTCCTCAAATCTTTTATAAACTTCTGACTTGCTTTTCTGCTTGTCCTTGAGTTATTGAGTGAGATTTATTAAAACCACTTAACCTGGTTTTAGCTTTCATCCTGTTAATTTTGCTTTATATATTTGCAGGCTTGTTATTAAATGCATACAAATTTAAGATTATATTCTTACTAGATTGACTCCTTTATTATGAAATAAACCTTTTGTTTCTTTTAATATTTTTTGCCTTAAAGTTTACTTTGATGTTGCTTTAGCTGCAATACCTTTATTTCGGTTAGTAGTTGTAAGTAATGGTATAGAATTTTCCATCTTTTTAGTTTAAACCTTTTTTGTTTATATTTAAGGTTGTAAGTAGCGTATAGTTGTGTGTGTTTTTAAATTGCCTTTTGGGTTATTTAATTGGGTGATGTCTTCCATTGGTTTATGTTTAATCTATACTTAGTCTTAGATACTCTTTTATTTGGGTACAAATCCAGTGTATTATTACTTGTTTTCTCGTCTCACATTTTTAATTTTTTGTATCTTTCTTTCTAAAATGGATGACTTATTTCATTTTCTCCCCTAATTTCATATACATATTTTAGTGATATTATTTTGCAGATTATAAAATATGTCCTTGACTTATTAACTTCCCATCCAGATTAGTGCTTCTCAGACAATGCAGAGATCTGAGAGCCTTTGAACTCTATACTCTTCATTAAGGGAAGCCAGTGGCTCAGAGGTAAAGAATCTGCCTGCAGTGCAGGAGACGGAAAAGATGCCGGCTCAGTCCCTGGGTCTGGAAGATCCCCGGGAGAAGAAAATGGCAACCCCCTCCGGTATTCTTGCCTGGAGAGTCCCTTAGGCAGAGGATCCTGGCGGGCCAGAGTCCATAAAGGCGCAGAGTTAGACATGACTGAACAGCTACACATGCATTTTCTTCTTTGCTCTTGAAATTTGAGTTAATTTCTGGTACTTGAAAAGGAGGCTTCTCTAGTTGCCTTTCACCTCTCTGCGGTTTGTGACATATCTTAATTTCACACATATCTGAAATTTCACAGGACATTATTGTACAGTCAGCAGTCACTTAGGTTTGCAGTGGACATTGCCTTTTCTGTTGCCATTCATTTCTTTCTGTATCTCTGTGATCCGTATGGGGTAATATTCCTTCTGTGAAAAACTCTCTTTAACTTTAGTGTTGGTTTCTATTTTTGTTTTGTTTATTTCATCTTTCTGAAGGATGTTTTTGCTTGTTATACAGTTCTAGCATGGCAGTCATTTTCTTTCAAGAGTCTAAAAATGTCATTCCATTGTACTGTAGCTTCTATTATTTTTAGTAAAAGTAATAACTTGTCCTATTGTTTTCCCTTGCATGATAATGTATCTCCTCCCCTCCCCCCCAACTATTTTTAAGATTTTTCTTTTCCTTTGGCGTTGTGCTGTTTTACTATGATTTTTCCAGGCGTGGGTCTCTGTATTTATCCTGCTTCGTGTTCTGGCAGTTCTGAAATCTGTAGCTGTGTTCCCCTTCTCTTGTCGGTTTTGGGGAAGTCTTGGTTATTAGCTCTTCAAGTGTTGTCTCCTACCCATTATTTTTCCTCGCATTTCTGGGACTTTTTCCTTACCTCTTTCCCCTGACTTCTATGTTTTGTGTACTCTTTGAAAGATATTTTCTGTTTTCTTCATTCTAGGTGTTTTATTATCCTTCTTCTGTGTTCTTAGGTGTTTCTTGTCTGTTGTTAAATCTGTCTGCTGAGTTTTTAATTCCACTTATTTTCTTTCAGCTCTAGAATTTTCAGTTGATTTTTTAAAAAAGGGCTCAAGTTCCATGCCAAAACCCTCTCCTCGATCTTGTCTTTAATTTCATTGAAAATATTAAGCGTATTTGAAAGTCTATGCCTGAAAACTCAAACGTCTGGTTCTACTCTGGGTCTTTTCTTAATTGCCTGGCTTTTTCCTTGCTTTTGTTCCCTTAGTGTTTCCTCCTGGAATACCTGTCAATCTTGGTTGACAGACATTGTCTGAAAAGTGAAGACAGGTTTAGGCTCAGGATGGTGGTCTCTTCCCAGAGAGAGGATTTATTAATCCTCTGTTTCTGGCCGGTGGGCACAGGAGCAGCAGGTCATCTAAAATCCAGTTTGTGGTCGATCGGATTTGAGTGTGGGCTTCGCTTTTTCTGACTGACTGATGAGTCTTCACTTGCTCTGCTTCTGTGGGTGAGTCCCTAGGAGTCTCGGCATGCGTTCGCTCTCCGCTGGCTTCTGAATTCCGTCGTCTCCGCCAGCCCTGTGGTGGTGTTCAGAATCTCCGCCGCTTTAGCTTCTGCCTGTGAGTCGGCACTCATCACTGGTTTGTTTTTTTCTATATCTTGTCACTGCATGATCTTTATAAGTATCTGATATTAAGATCACTCACTGCATACAAACAAAACAAGGTGTATAGCCAATATTTTATAATAGCTATAAATGGAATATAGCCTTTAAAAGTTGTGAATCACTGTGTTGTACACCTGAAACTTATGTGATATTGTACATCAGCTATACCTCAATTAAAAAAGAAAAGATCACTCATTATGAAATGTGAGAAATGTTAGATCCCATTTACTTGAAAGATAATGTATTTACTCTAGGGAATAAAATCTGGTCTTTATTGCAACTTAGGAAATTTGTTGCTCAGTCTTCTTAGGACCTTACTTTTATCACTTGATTTCCCACAGACTGATAATGAGGAGTTAATCTCTTTCAAATTCATCCTTTTCTTCTCATATTTCTAACAGTTCTCGCCTGCTCTGTTTTTGAAGTTCTTTTGAGCTCGGAAGTAAATGTTAGCACCCTCATTACTGAGTGGTCACCTGTTGATAAAGTCACATCTCTTTTCTACTGATTAATCTTTGCCATGACCTGTCCTCTATCTGATACTAATATCGCCATACTTTTTTTCCTTTGTTCACAATTTAATTGACATACTGACTTCCCTCTTCCACCCTTACTGTTACCTTTATATTTCCTGGTTATTTTAGGGTTAATCCTTGTAAATGGTAGATTGTTAGAGATCGTTTTAGTTCAGCATGGAGCAGTCTGCTAGAAGCAGTGGACAGCAGGCGTTCACTGCTTGTCAGGACTTCTGCACGTCTCACTGCTGTGTTTCCGTGCCTGCCTGTATTGTGACTTAATGCTTTCTTGGTCCCTCTGTCCTGTTTTGCATTTTTGTGAGTGGTATGTGCACCATTCACCTTTGTTTTTGATACTGATGTGTGCTGAAGTTTTCCTTTTTATTTTTTACACATTCACAGTGCACAGATTTTTCTCATGATGTCTCTGCTTATGGCCAGCCCACAGTGGTGACGTCATTTTTTAGTCAAGCTGTCTATCGGACAGTGTTGAGCCACATGGCGCATGCTACCCAGTGCTTTGCTTCACCAGTTACTCAGTTGTTCCTTTCAAACTGAGACATTGAGAAAGGACTGAAGAACAAGGAAGTAGAATAAGGGAGAATGCTCTGCTTTCCGCCAAGGGGCCAGAACACGGTGTTTCTCGTCAGACGCCTCCCACAGCACACTGTTTCTCGTCAGACGCCTCCCACAGCACACTGTTCTCTGTTGCTGGTGTTCCGGGGGAGGCATCAGAAACTAGCCTTCACGTTGTTACCATCTTTGAAGATATCTGTATGTTTCTGTTTGAAATCTTGTAGGATTCTCTCTTTGTCCTGAGCAATATTGCTTTTTGCTCACAAATTTGTCCTGATATATAGAACCTGTCGGTTTCCAGGCTCTGTTTTTTGGTTTTCCAACTTTGAAAAATGGTCTTTTCTCTGTAATTCTGGTTCATGTGCTTTGTCTTGTTCTTCAGGAGTTCTGCACATTCATTCATTCATTGTTTCGATATCTTTCTGTGCAGGGTCTCTGGGACCACATACCATGCTCAATGATAAATTTCAGTGGTGAGCAGAAATGGAGAAGGGCTGTTTGTCATCAAGATTGTATTCAACGGGGCTCAGTGACTCACAGTGAGGTCTAATTACAGGCTGAGACTGGCAATATGCATGGAAGTAAGGCTGCGTGGGAAGTATGATAAGCCGGGTGCCCGCTGGTCTGGCGGAATGGTGGGGAAGACTGCCCCTGAGGAGGTGATGTTTTAACTGAGACTTGAAGAGTGATTAGTGGAAAGTCACCTGAACTGAACAGAGTGAGTGAGTTTATGCACGTGTGTCAGAATCGTGCCTGTAGGAACTTTGGAATGGGTTAGGTCCAGGGCCTAGCATGTGCGAAGGTCGTGTGGTGGGGGCTGTAGTTCAGACTGTACGGAGAGGTGAAGGATGAGCCGTGTGGCCTGCTGAGGCCCGAGGGAGAGAGACCACAGGTGCGGAGTGGGTTTGGGACATGGACCTTCAGCCTGTCTGCTGAATGGTTTCTCTGGCAGGAATCCCAGACCTGCAGTATTGGGATGATTTGCCCTGGCTGCCAGCTGGGGGGTGAAGAGGAAGAGAAGGACAGGCCTCTGGTTCAGGGGATGGGGGTGGAGAGTGGGCAGCGACATGGGTGCCCTCAGCTTGGCCCAGGGCGAGATGGCTGAGGTGTCAAGCGCTCCGCCTCCGAGCAGCAGGCCGGATAAATGAGTTGCAGGGTCCAGCAGGGACCAGGGGCCTCGGGGTTGTGCAGGGGTGCGTGCCTGCGCGCTTCATCTTCCACATCTGTCATGCTTTTCTGCGTTGTTTTAATTTGTTTTCTCTAATTCATTTCTTAGTGCTTCTATGTGTGATTTTCACCCCATTCAGCATAGCTTTCCTGTTCTTTTTACTTCGTTTTAATCTTGACTTCTTGTTTGATAGAGAAAGTATTTTAAAAACGCTTTCTGTTTGACCTCATCTTTGTGGTGCCTCGGGGAGAGATTGTCCTTTGAGCACCTGCATTTGCTTTTGGATATCCAGAAGTTTTCACTGACTTCACATGCCCCACCCCCTCCCTGATCTAGCCATCTCTGATTTCTCTTTAGTGATTTTAGTTGTCTTCAAGTCCTGGATGGCTTCTCGTATAATCTTCCCGCAGTAGCCTGGAGCTGTGGAGCATCCCAGCAGTTGTGGGGCAGTTAGAGTGTAGTGCTTTTGTTTCCCTTTTTCTTCAGGTCAGTGTTCCATCATTGGGCTCTACCTGGGTTCTATTTTAATAAACATTTGATGGAATGTCACCACCTCCTTTAAAGTCATTTGAAGTTTTGGAAAGCAACAGAAACAAATCAAAGCAGTGAGACCACGGCCTCACCGGGAGACTATGGCCTCACCCCGCCCCCACCATCCCTCCCCGTCGCTGCTCTGAGTCCATGTGCTTTTGTTTCTTTTGTTAAAAGCTGTAACATAACGCCACTTGTGAGCAAGGGATTTTTGTCTGGTTTGTCCACTACTGACACACAGTAGGTGCTCAGAGTTATGTATGAGAGTGACTCGCTCCAGGGTGGCGAGCCCTGTTCCCTCACAGGCACACAGTAGGTGCCCACAGTTACATGTAGAGTGACTCGCTCCAGGGTGGATGTGTGATTTTCACCCCATTCAGCATAGCTTTCCTGTTCTTTTTACTTCGTTTTAATCTTGACTTCTTGTTTGATAGAGAAAGTATTTTAAAAACGCTTTCTGTTTGACCTCATCTTTGTGGTGCCTCGGGGAGAGATTGTCCTTTGAGCACCTGCATTTGCTTTTGGATATCCAGAAGTTTTCACTGACTTCACATGCCCCACCCCCTCCCTGATCTAGCCATCTCTGATTTCTCTTTAGTGATTTTAGTTGTCTTCAAGTCCTGGATGGCTTCTCGTATAATCTTCCCGCAGTAGCCTGGAGCTGTGGAGCATCCCAGCAGTTGTGGGGCAGTTAGAGTGTAGTGCTTTTGTTTCCCTTTTTCTTCAGGTCAGTGTTCCATCATTGGGTTCTACCTGGGTTCTATTTTAATAAACATTTGATGGAATGTCACCACCTCCTTTAAAGTCATTTGAAGTTTTGGAAAGCAACAGAAACAAATCAAAGCAGTGAGACCACGGCCTCACCGGGAGACTATGGCCTCACCCCGCCCCCACCATCCCTCCCCGTCGCTGCTCTGAGTCCATGTGCTTTTGTTTCTTTTGTTAAAAGCTGTAACATAACGCCACTTGTGAGCAAGGGATTTTTGTCTGGTTTGTCCACTACTGACACACAGTAGGTGCTCAGAGTTATGTATGAGAGTGACTCGCTCCAGGGTGGCGAGCCCTGTTCCCTCACAGGCACACAGTAGGTGCCCACAGTTACATGTAGAGTGACTCGCTCCAGGGTGGTGGGCCCTGTTCCCTCACCGGCACACAGTAGGTGCCCACAGTTACATGTCAGAGTGACTCGCTCCAGGGTGGCGGGCCCTGTTCCCTCACCGGCACATAGTAGGTGCCCACAGTTATGTGTCAGAGTGACTCGCTCCAGGGTGGTCAGCTCTGTTTGCTCTCTGGTTTCACCCGAGAGCCTGGTGTGGACGGGCGCTGGTGTCACTGAGAGCTTCCTTCACGCTCCGAACAGTCCCGGGTGAGCAGCAGGTGCTGGGTAGTCAGGACCAGAGGCCAACAAGGAAACAGCTCGGGCTGCAGCTGGGTCAGGAGGCCTTCCTGTGGGGGAGCATGGCTGGGGGGGACGTGGGAGACCTGAGGCTGAGGGGGCCGTGGGCAGCAGTGTCAGGGGTCTGGGGTCAGAGTGGCTCCTGCCAGAGGGAGCCGAGCCTGGGAGGGTGGCGAGGCAGGCAAGAGCAGAGGCGAGGCGTGCTCCAGGCCCTGGTGGGCCCTTTGCCACGTGTATTGTGAGCCATTAAGATCTGTGAAGCTAGTGGGTTTTGTCATGGCTGCTGCAGGGAAGCGGGGACAGGGTGGGCGTGAGGAGGTCAGACAGGTGGCCTCTTCTGTGGCCAGTGAGGGAGGTGGATGGGGACCCAGGCCTGGCAGGCAGGGGAATTCGACCCTGGTCTCCTTGTTGCCGGCACCACTCTTGGTCCTGCATGGTTTAGGAACGGTATGGAAGGAAGATGGGCCCTGAGCTGTCAGTGATGGATGCTTGCTGGTGAGCGCCCTGCCGTGGCCTGACGGTCACATGACGTGTGTCCTGCCTGCAGCTGCTCCACGCGCTAGCCCCTCACCAGGGCCATGTGGCGGCTTCTGTCCTTGGAATCGTCACCTCAGACACCGACTTCATGGTGCCTGCTGTCAGGGGCCCTGGCCCTCTGAGGGAGGCAGAGTCAGAGCCAAATTCAGTTTAGTGACGATTCTCAGGGCAGTAAGACAGAGGGGTGTTGTCTGAAGTGGGCACAGGAGCTGCTGGTGGACGCAGGGGCAGGCGGATGGCTGAGCGCAGGCGGGGGCACACGAGCATCACGGGCTCCCTGCCCTGCTTCCCCCTTGGAGAGGGCGGCATCTCCCTGCGCCTGCACTTCCGTCGGGCTGGCTGCCCACCTGCCGTGACCCCAGCACTGCCTGGGGCTCTCTGGTGTGGCCGAGCGGTACCCTGAGCCCCAGGGCTGGTGGGTGGGGGCTCTGGGTCCCTGCACGGTCTGCGCTGGGCAGGTGTGGAGGCTGCTCGCAGGGGAGAGCCAGGCCCTGCACTGCAGGGAAGGCACCCGGGGCATCTGCCTGTGTGTACCATGACATGGGCAGTTACGGTTTGCTTCATTTATGGGGGAGATTGAGTGCCATGTGGGATTTCCCGACTCCAGGCTCCCGGAGGAGGCAGGGACTCTGAATGTTGGGGGTTTGTGTTTCTCCCCCAGGTGTGAGACCCTAGATGGCAGGGCTGCGTTCAGCCCTTCCCTTGTCTCTGAAAGGTCCCGCAGCGGGCCTGGTGCGGGAGCCGGGCTCTCAGGGAGGCCTGGGGAGCAGGGCACGGGTGCCCGCTCAGCCTCGCACCTGCTGGCTGTCCTCGGGCAGATCACACTCAGCTCCGCGCCTGGGGGTCCTCATCTGGGGAGTAGGGGCGATAGCAGAACCCACTCGGGGGTGTCGGCAGGGTAAGATGAGTTAGCACCACGTGATGAAAGTGGTTGCTGCTGTTGACGATACAGCTGTAGAGCGTTTTCTTGGGTTTGGTGTCCTTGTGCTTCTCAAATGGAGCGTCTCTGCGCTGACTCCACATCTTGCTGGCCAGGACACTGGACAGTCTGTCCACTCCCACCAGGGTCACACCAGTGGCCTCAGCGGAGGTGGACCTTGAAGAGGAAAGACGAGTTTCACTGGAATATATGTGAATACAGCACCATTAAAAAGAGGCATTTCCTGCCCATTTCTGACAGCACTGTGAGTCCTCTAGTACCACCTCATTCCTTATCTGCCGTGTCCAGGGGACCTGGCGCTCCGGCCCCTCCCAGCCTCACCCCAGCACGAACCTGCCTCTCGTGGGCAGGGAGCACCCTGTGCACAGCCGCCTGCCTGCCCTGGTGTCTCTGGGGCCCCTCCACCAGCGGCCTTCTCCCCGAACTCCCCCGGCAGACCCACCGCACCCCTCAGAAGGTAGGGCGCGGGCACCCTCTTCCACGAGACCTTCCTGTTCATGTCGTGGGCAGAGAGCACGTAGCCGCCTCCACTCCCTCGGGGCAGCCATGCTCGAGCACCCTTTAGAGCTTCAGAAAAGGTTCGGACACCTTCCCTGGAGAGTTTGCTGCTGACTTAGAAGTGGGTGATTTTTCCAAACTTTGCTCAACTTTGCGGGGCAGCCAGACTGGGATCCGCAGTCCTGTGACAGGAGCAGTGGCTCCCCGGCGGTCACGGCCTCTGCGTCTAGACCCGAGGCCAGGGCTGCCTTTCACAGCTTGCTGTCCTCGAGTGAGGCTCATGCTGGCTGTGCGAGGAGCCGGAGCCGGGAATGCGGTTCTCTTGGTCCTTTCTGTTCAGAGAGGATGTTGAATTGTTTCTTCTTTGCAACACCCCCCACCCCTACCCCGGAACAAATGTCCGTTATTGCAGATGGTCCCGGGGGCCAGCCCACCTTGCTTCCCGTTACCCACTTACAGAGGGGTGGGAGCGACAGGACCTCGGGGCTCCCAGAGCTGGGGCTTTTGGACTCTGGTTGGTGAGCAGCTTTGGGAGTGGCCTGCTCCCTTTGCCGTGTGGGAGTTTCCAGGTTTGACAGCATGAAAACTTATTTACCCTTGCAGAATATAGACATATAATTGGACAAGTCAGGCTTTACCCTGGCAACCTGATTTCTAAAATCAAATAGAAATCAATTGGAAAAGGCACATGTTTTCAGAAAGACCTGTCTTCCCTTCATTCAGCGGTCCTTGTGGCAAACTCTGCTGGGTGTCTGAGGGTGGACGGAGGTGGAAACACGCTTTCTCTGTGCTTAGAGCCAGCTTCCAGGCTGTTGGATGTGAACAGACTCATGACTGAGCCCTGTGACAGGTGCCACATAGAGCAGGGTGCCCAGGACAGTGCGAGAGGAGAAAGAAGCAGCTCAGGCACCTACCTGGGGAGCGGAAGCTTCTACTGCGGAGGGGCTGTATGAGCGGGCCTGGGGGCAGGGCCGCTTAAAGTGTTGGTTATTTTTAAAAAATATTCTTTTAATCTGTCTGTGCTGGCTCTTAGTTGCAGCTCGTGAACTTTTGGCTGCAGCCTGTGGGATCTAGTTCTCTGACCAGGGGTCGAGCCCAGGCCCCTTGCATTCTGGGCGCAGAGTCTTAGCCACTGCCCACCAGGGAAGTCCGTCTTAAAAGTGTTTAAGTTGTAATGATGATTTTAAAGGAAATTTAAAGTGGAGGAAAAAAAGATCCTGCAGTAGCTCAGCAGCGGCTTTCTTCTCTCACGTCTCCTTCAGACTTCTTCACAGGTAGATGTTGCATCTTACATAATGTTATACACCCGTCGGCGTATATGTGATTTTATATTTTGGCTTCAGTTATTATTTCATCGGATAGGCGTTTCCACGTGGTGAGCATCTCCGATGACCACCTCTCTAGTTGTGGGTGTTTCATCGTGTGGACGAGTCATGGTTGATCAGTTTTATTTACTCCTGCAGTTTTAGGGACATAGAATGGTTTCGGTTTCTCCTGGTATGGATAATCTTAATGCAGGCGTCTTCGGTCACAGGAGGGACTAAAAAAACGAGCATGGCCTCCCCTGTGGAGCAGCTCCGTGTGGAGTCCCTGTGCCCAAGAGAGGGGCAGGTGTTCCTGAAGGTGGCCTCCGCTCCTCTGTAGGGCCTTTCTCACCTCCACTGCCTGACCTGAGGCTGAGAAGATATAACTTCCTCTGCTTTGTGTGATTCTGGTGTGGTTCGGGTTTACAGGCTCATTTTTGAACAAGAAGACTTCTCTATTTCACCTTCTGCTTAGCTGACCTTATTTTAGATGGCTCATCACGGAAACTTTCCTGTATCCCGAACCCACAGAGTTTCTGGTGAGCATGCCGTGTGCCTGTAGTGAGGGAAGGGAGGAAACTGGGCTGGGTTTGATGGCGAGGAAGCGGACAGACTGGGGGAACCCTGGTGTCAGAGACTGGGCTGGAGGAGGAGGAAACAGGAGCAGAAAGTTGGGACCATGAGCTCTGCAGTCAGCACAGCCTGGAGAAAGGCAGTGGAGAAGTCAAGAACACACCGATGTGTGGGGTGAGGGATGGAGGAAGCAGATGGAGCTTGGGCAGAGGACAGGAAGAAAGAAGGGAATGCTTGTTGGCATGATGTAGGAACAGAGTGAAGGGAAGGACACACTCGGTTTAGTCTTAAATTTCAGGAAGATGGGTTGGCCCAATAATGGCGATGGAAAATAAAGAGAGTTTTTGGTATAAGCTGAGTGAGAATTAAATTTAGGATACACATGTTTAGAGGGCTGTTTCTGCTTAACGCCATATACAGCACTGCATATGTGAAAGGGAGTATATGTTTAATTCTTAGTATTTACTGTTTAGAAAATCATAAAGGTATTATTAGAAGTAGGTTTGGCTGCTCTGTTAGTTTCCTGAGGCTGCTATGACAAATTGCCACATGGCTTAGAACAACAGAAATTTCTGCTGTCGTATTTCTGGAGGCCAGAAGTCTGAGATCAAGGCGTTGGGGGGCCATGCTTCCTACCGTGGTCTTGGGGAGACTCTGTTCCCTGCCTCGTCTGGCTTCCAGCGGCTCCAGGTGTCCCTTGGGGGGTGAGGCATCTCCCCCGTCTCTCCCTCCATCTTTGCAGAACTCTCTCCACCCTCCACTGTGTCCTCCCTTCTGTCTCTTGGGAGGACAGTTGTCACTGGAGTTAGGACCACCCAAATAACCCAGAGTGATTCCACTGTAAGAACCCTAATTATGTTTACAAAGACTTTTTTCCAAGTTAGCTCACAGTCACAGGTTCTGGGGATTAGAACATGTACATACTCTTTTGGAGGCCACTATTCAACAAAGGTTGAATAGGCTATGGTTGAATAGGCTATAGTCAAGGCTATGGTTTTTCCAGTGGTCATGTATGGATGTGAGAATTGGACTGTGAAGAAAGCCGAGTAACTGCAGATGGTGACTGCAGCCATGAAATTAAAAGACAGTTACTCCTTAGAAGAAAACTTATGACCAATGTAGACAGCAGATTTAAAAGCAGAGACACTACTTTGCCAATATAGTTCCATCAGTCAAGGCTATGGTTTTCCTAGTAGTCATGTATGGATGTGAGAGGTGGACTATAAAGAAAGCCAAGCACCAAAAAACTGATGCTTTGAACTGTGGTGTTGGGGAAGTTGGGAGTCCCTTGGACTGCAAGGAGATCCAACCAGTCCATCCTAGAGGAAATCAGTCCTGAATGTTCATTGAACATCCTAGTAGTCATGTATGGATGTGAGAGGTGGACTATAAAGAAAGCCAAGCACCAAAAAACTGATGCTTTGAACTGTGGTGTTGGGGAAGTTGGGAGTCCCTTGGACTGCAAGGAGATCCAACCAGTCCATCCTAGAGGAAATCAGTCCTGAATGTTCATTGAACGACTGATGTTGAAGCTGAAACTCCACTACTTTGGCCACCTGATGTGAAGAGCTGACTCATTTGAAAAGACCCTGATGCTGGGAAAGATTGAAGGTTGGAGGAGAAGTGGATGGCAGAGGATGAGATGGTTGGATGGCATCACCGACTCAATGGACATAAGTTTTGAGTAAACTCCGGGAGTTGGTGATGGATAGGGAGGCCTGGCATGCTGCAATCCATGGTGTTGCAAAGAGTAAAACATGACTGAGCAACTGAACTGAACTAAAAATAAAAAATAAAAAACACAACAGTTTCTTCCAAGACATGAGCTTTTTTGCGTATCATTTAAGTCTTTAACACTGCATACTAGATTTTTATTTTCCCTAATGTCATGTTGAGGCCACTGTATGAGAACAACTACCTACCTGAGGTGAGTTAATTCACTGATGGTGTCAGGGACTCCATTTGTCGTTCAGTAGCCTGGGATAAACTCTGTGGCCAGGCATGTGATCCTCAAGTCTTATTTACTGTGGCTGATCAAGAGATTAGCTCCTGCAATTGCTTGCCAGGAGGTATAAAGCTTCAGGACAGTATGAAAAATACATTTTTCACACTGGTTTTTCATCTCGTTATAGATCTAAACCTTGTTTTGGAAAGTTGCATTGCACAGCTTAACTGAGGGCTTTTGAGTAAGATCACAGCTTGACTGTCACCAAGTGGAAGAGAAGCAGCAGACAGTTTGCAGGGGACTCAAATCCCTTCTCTGAGGCCAGAGCAGTATCTTGTGTCCAGAAGCTCTGTTTACTGAGTTGCAACTTTAGGGATGATGGTCCTAGGGAGTCAGAAAATGGGAAAGATCGCTTTATTTTGTTTTTTCCTCACAGCCTGTGCCCCAACTTTTACTAGGGTTTATTTGGAAAGCAATCTGTCTTCAGAGCTATGCTTCGCCTTGAGAAGACCAGATTGCTCTGAAGTGAGGTGAATCATGACATGAAAACAGGAGTTTACAATCTGGGGCCAGCAGAGAGATATGCTGGGACTGCCTTACTTGGCAGCGGGGGCAGGGGCAGGGAAGGTAGGGGATGGGGACAGATATGACAACAGTGTAGGGTCAGAGAGACGATGTTACCTCAGGAATATGCTGGAAAACATAAAATATTCTGAACTTTATGAAAATTCATTGAAAGAAGGAAGGATGAGGGAGTGGTATAAGCCATATATGTAGTATTTATATACTAAAGTTGGTTTGATTTCCTGACCAGTGTTTGCATTAAAATATTGCCAGTATTTTGTATTATACATTATTATCAACCATGATTTTCTTTCATTTTCGTTGAAAAAAAAGACTTTTGGTTAATTTTTCACTTTCATTCAGAGGTCCTAGTAGAGAACACTCACAATTCAAAAAATATTAAAAGCTCAAAGTGTATGTTGGGGGTTCTCAACCTGGTCTGTGAGTAGACTTTAAGGAACACTTTGAATTGCATGTCAGTGATAATCAATATGCAACAAGGCTATTATGACAATGTGTTTTTTTTGTTTGTTTGTTTCTCTTCCAGGACACAGTCTCCATCAAGTGCGTGCAGGCGTGCTAAGTTGCTTCAGTCATGTCTGACTCTTTTGCAACCCAAAGACCATAGCCCGCCAGGCTCCTCTGTCCATGAACTCCATCAAGTAAATCAATGAATTCTGTGCTGTCATGGATCTGTCTCTTATACACATCTGTCAGTTTTCATTCCAATCCCAAAGAAAGGCAATGCCAAAAAATGCTCAAACTACCGCACAATTGTACTCATCTCACATGCTAGCAAAGTAATGCTTAAAATTCTCCAAGCCAGGCTTTAGTAATACGTGAACTGTGAACTTTCAGATGTTCAAGCTGGTTTTACAAAAGGCAGAGGAACCAGAGATCAAATTGCCAACATACACTGCATCATCAAAAAGTAAGAGAGTTCCAGAAAGTATTGACTATGCCAAAGCCTTTGACTGTGTGGATCACAATAAACTGTGGAAAATACTGAAAGAAATGGGAATACCAGACCACCTGACCTGCCTCTTGAGAAATCTGTATGCAGGTCAGGAAGCAACAGTTAGAACTGGACATGGAACAACAGACTGGTTCCAAACAGGAAAAGGAGTACATCAAGGCTGTATATTGTCACCCTGCTTATTTAGCTTACATGCAGAGTACATCGTGAGAAATGCTGGACTGGAGGAAGCACAAGCTGGAATCAAGATTGCCAGGAGAAATATCAATAACCTCAGATATGCAGATGATACCACCCTTATGGCAGAAAGTGAAGAAGAACTGAAGAGCCTCCTGATGAAAGTGAAAGAGGAGAGTAAAAAAGTTGGCTTAAAGTTCAACATTCAGAAAACTAAAATCATGGCATCCAGTCCCATCACTTCATGGCAGATAGATGGGGAAAGAGTGGAAACAGTGTCAGACTTTATTTTTGGGGGCTCCAAAATCACTGCAGATGGTGACTGCAGCCATGAAATTAAAAGACACTTACTCCTTGGAAGGAAAGTTATGACCAACCTAGACAGCATATTAAAAAGCAGAGACATTACTTTGCCAACAAAGGTCAGTCTAGTCAAGGCTATGGTTTTTCAGTGGTCATGGATGGATGTGAGAATTGGACTATAAAGAAAGCTGAGCGCCGAAGAATTGATGCTTTTGAAGTATGGTGTTGGAGAAGACTCTTGAGAGTCCCTTGGACTGCAAGGAGATCCAACCAGTCCATCCTAAGGAAATCAGTCCTGAATGTTCATTGAAGGACTGATGTTGGAGCAGAAACTCCAGTACTTTGGCCACCTAATGTGAAGAGCTGACTCATCGGAAAAGACCCTGATGCTGGGAAAGATTGAGGGCAGGAGGAAAAGGGGACGACAGAGAATGAGATGTTGAATGGCATCACTGACTTGATGGACATGGGTTTGTGTGGACTCCGGGAGTTGGTGATGGACAGGGAGGCCTGGTGTGCTGCAGTTCATGGTGTTGCAAAGAGTCAGACACAACTGAGCAATTGAACTGAACTGAACTGATAATGAATGTATTCATTTCATTTTTAGAAGGGAGAATTTTGTCTTAATCGTTAGATACATTAAGTCATCGGTGGACCCAAAAAATGAGGTATGTTATTATGTGTCATTTTGTGGAATGAATTTAATTCTGCCTCAGGAAATGAAGTTGAAAGAAGGCAGAAATTGTAATAACTCAAATCTAGTTTTTAAATATCTGTTCAGTCTATAAATGTCAATTTGGTGGAAACTTAGTCAAGCACATTATCTGTTACCTACAAAGACTGGAGACAAATGGAAGTATTATATTTTATAAATATTAAAAATAAAATCATGTGTTTTCTTCCAAAACTTAGCATTTTCTACTTCAAAGAATTAGAACTTTTAGAATATAGATTTGATTTCTAGAAAAGATGAAAACTCATGTAAGATTTGGTATAAGAACAAAGTTAACCTTTTCCTCTCCCCAGAAATAAACATTAAACTAAAGAGAATCAGAATTCTAGTCATAAGCTTTTATTTTTTGCACTTGAAGAACTGAAAGCTTTCTCTGTTTGTTATTTTCTGAGGGAGGGGGTTTCCTGTGTGTCTTTCTGAAGCCCTGGGGATCCCCTCATCGCTTTAGTCCCAGCTACGTTTTCCTATACACCAAGCATCCTTTGAACCAATAAGGGCTTTCGTGGCCTTCACCTTCCCCAGGCAGAGCTGTCTGCATTTTTTTTCTTGACTGAATCAGGATATGATTTCCTGGTATGAGGCTTGAAGTACCTCCAAATGCAGGCTCTAGGGCCTACCTCAGGGGAAGTCAGAAGCTGTCTGATTTGAAAGGATAAGACATTGGATTCTTACGCTTTCCAATCATGCTCACAATACCTGAGATTCTATCTTTAGAAATATAGTACTTTAAGAAGGATTGCTAATGTTAATATCCTTTAAAAGGCAGTCTTTCCTAGGAATCCTACTAATACTAATCTAATATTTTGGCTAGGGCCATTGGGATAGCTACACATAAATGCTAAGAAAAGAGGTTAGTGGTAAGGTACAAGAGAATCCAGGAGGGAAAAATGAGGTCCCATCTGGCATGGGGGACTGGTCTGGCGTGGGAGGCAGACATGTCCTCCTGGATGGGCCTTGGCCATACCTCTACCAGGGGAAAATCTCAGAGCTCAGGCCATGCCCACTCCCACTGCAATTCTAGGAATGACTATAGGGAATCAGGCCCACTTGTCAATTTGCATTCTACCCTAGTTGGTAATAAAGGAAGTCTAAAACCTGTATCAGTTTTTCAAGTCATTATGGGTATGAAAGATAGAATTTTCTTTTATGCCTGGGATGTTAAAATTTAAAAATCACAAGTGGTGTTTTAAATGGATCATTAGTGCAGAGCACTTTATTGTAATTCAATAAAGAATTCTATGTCTCCATTACACAGACTAATGACACCTCCAGACATATTTACAGTAATTTTCCCAGCTGATATAGTTTAATTAATGATATAAGGACATAATTACATGTTTCAGTGATCTCTCACATATTTACAGGAACTGCTGTAACTAGCTTAATTAGAGTAATTATGTAAATAGCTGATAATGCACAACAAATTACAGAAAAAAAAGTCTCCTAGAGTCTTATATGTTCAGTTTCTAAGCAAGTTTAGGAAAGGAAAGCATTTACATCTGAGGATTAAAGTTAAGACTCTATGGCCTCTAAGTTTTGTTGTTCCTAAACCAGGCAGAACATAACTGTTGGAGGTTTAACAGTTAACTTTCTTCCTTTTGTAGATCTGCTGCAGACCTCATGTCCGTTGTTGTTCTATGAAATTGCTCATTCTGCTTTGCCACTGGCTCGAGTTTCACGATGAATTTTCTGTCATGTTTGGTAGTCTATTGCATTCACTGAGAATTTGAGAGGGTGCTTAGGAAACAAACCTCACACCTCTCTTTCATTTCCTTTCTTTAATTGATGTGTAGTCTGTTTCCATCACACGTACAGAGACGTTTCTTTGGATCAGGCTCCAAGTCCTCTTTCTGGAGTTTAAACATATATTTGTAGAGTCTATAATTGAAGTTCTACTGTGAAATTCTAACTCTGGTTTGCCCACCGCTCAGTTTCTTTTGATGTTGCCTGTCCTATTGCAGTGATCAGCCGCAGAGTCCCTAGGAGGAAGCAAGAGCCTCCTTTTAAAGTGAAATAATGCCAGGGACTTCCCTGTTGGTCCAGTGATTAAGACTCTGCACTTTCAATGCTGGGGACGTGGTTTCCATCCCTGGTTGAGGAGCAAAAATCCTACCTGCCACACAGGAAAAAAAAAAAAAAAAAGTGAAATAATGCCCTTCCTTGATCAGCTGGTATGTTTTCAGTAATTGATGTCAGGCACGCCCGCTCTCTTCCTTTACTTTCAAAGACTGCTGGATCCATGTCTTCATGTATCTGATGTAAGAAGACCTCAGGAAACTCAACAGAGCCCAGAGAAGTATCAACCTTTAGTAGATTAGATGGTCAGGTTTAAACTATATTTTGCTGAAATGAATGACTCTTGTAGGCTTTCCATCTTCCTCCTGTGCTGAGCTTTTCAGTCTTTCCCCCGCCCTGCCTTACTTCCCAAGGTCCCATGGCAGGAAGCTCGTCTCTTGACTATCCTGTGAACACACTCCTGAACCTTTGTGTTCGTTTCCTTTACAGTCTCCTTTTCTACTGGATTTTACCCATTTTGACTCCCTTCTAGTTTACCTCCTGCCCCAAGGCTATTATGACAATGTGTTTTTTTTGTTTGTTTGTTTCTCTTCCAGGACACAGTCTCCATCAAGTGCGTGCAGGCGTGCTAAGTTGCTTCAGTCATGTCTGACTCTTTTGCAACCCAAAGACCATAGCCCGCCAGGCTCCTCTGTCCATGAACTCCATCAAGTAAATCAATGAATTCTGTGCTGTCATGGATTGTGTTCTTGGAGGAAAGAGGCCCGTGTCTGATACTTCCTTATTCTCTTCCAGCACCTATCATGATATTGGTTCCACAGCAGGCATTCAGCAGATTCTCACTGTGGATTCAAGTGTATTTAATCAAGACTTCTGCAGGTAGCTATACAGGCTGTGTATGTATACCTTTGAATGAATGAATGAATGAATGAAGTCACTCAGTCGTGTCCGACTCTTTGTGACCCCATGGACTGTAGCCTACCAGGCTCCTCCCTCCATGGGATTCTCCAGGCAAGAGTACTGGAGTGGGTTGCCATTTCCTTCTCCAGGGGATCTTCCCGACCCAGGGATCGAACCCGGGTCTCCAGCATTCCAGGCAGATGCTTTAACCTCTGAGCCATACCTTTAGGGTGTGCTATCTAAGATCAACTTTGCAATCCTGTTCACTGTTACATGATGGCAGCCCCTTTTTTCTCAGTGCTACTTGCTACAGTCACTTCTGTCTTTAGCTCCAAGCCCTTACCAATTAGTCTCACTCTGCTGAAATCTGGGATTGGTCAAGTCACCTCTATAAGAAGATCCAGTGTCCTCCCTTAAGAAATTCACAGGCTAACAGAGAACACAGACACAGAAATACATAATTGCTAAGTCTTTTGATATATGTAATGACAAAAATATGCAGGAATTATAGAAGTGGTATAGGGGAGGAAGTAATATTTAATTGTAGAATTAACAAGACTAACAGATGTTGAGTTGAGAAAGAGGTCAATACAAAAGTTCAGGGTCACTCAGGTTTCTGGCTCTGGAGACTTCATAAATGACTTCTTTTGTGGGAGACAGAATTCTGGATAAGGAGGAGAGGAGTTGAAAGAGAAAATAATGGTTTGGGATCTGTGGTTTTTGAGATGCCTATGAGAGATGGGAGATGCCCAGTGAAGTATTGTTTTTATTGGATAAGTACCAAGAAATGAAAAAATGAGGAGCATCAACTTCATCAGCATATGGATGGTGGTTATGTGGGGTATTTGAGCTCTCAGAGAGAGAGTTAGGATGAGAAAGGGAATGGGCCAGGAAGAGAGCTCCCAGGAGTTCCTGGTGGGGAGGAAAGTTAACGAGGAACAGAATCAGGGCAGAAAAGCGTAGGAGCTCAAGGTGTCATAGGCCAGTTAGGCTTAACTGAGGATCCTGCTTTAATAAATCTGCAAGAATGATTTCTAACCAGCACATCCAAAAGTCAATATTTTACATAGTATTTTCTTTGCACATGAAACAAATGGAGAGGCATTTCCTTTCTAAACATTTTTTTACAGTATTTATTTGTACAGTAAGTTTTTTAGTAAGCTATTTTCTGTTTAATGGAAAATTTAAGTTATAATTAAACAATGAAGCGGGTGTCCCCCGAATGAATATGGAGAGTAGGTTAAGGTGTAAGAGCTGATGGTAAGATGAAATCATCAAGGCCCATTGATGGGCAAGGAGGAGGCAGAATTGCTCATCTTTGTTCACAGCCCTGCCTCCATGGCCAATTTCCTGTTACAATGAGCTGTGCTCTGCACCCATGACCTTGAAGCCCCTTGCAACAAACTATTGTAATCCATCCCCTTCCATTTCTGTGTACTTTTCCTCTGGTCATCTATGGTTCTCATCTTTGGACCCTTCCAAGTCTTTCCACTCTTCGGTTGATAAAACTTGGAGATTATCCATCAAGAAATCTCATCGGCTCTACCTTTAAAAAATATCCAGAATATGAACACATCTCACCACCTCCATTGCTACCACACTGTGGTAGCTGCCTTTTTTGCTCACCTAAAAATGATATTGTAACTGCTTCCAGTCTGCTTGCAATGCAGTACCCAGACCCTTTTAAAAGATGAATTAGGCCATGTTACTCTTTCGCTTGAAACCTGATGGTTTCCTAATTTAGAGTAAAAACCCAAGTCCAGATGATGACATGTGTGTGATTCACCACCTCTTTGGCTCCAGCACTGACTTTGTATTGATAACTTGTATTGGAGAAGGAAATGGCAACCCACTCCAGTGTTCTTGCCTGGAGAATCCAGGGATTGGGGAGCCTGGTCGGCTACCGTCTATGGGGTCGCACAGAGTCGGACACGACTGAAGCAACTTAGCAGCAGCAGCAGCAGCAGCAGCATTGTCCTATTGCCCTCAGCCACGGCACTCCAGTCATCATGACCTCTTAGCTGATCCTGGAATATGATTGGTATGGGCCCACTTCAGGACCTGCTTTTCTTCTGCCTGGACTGTCTTCTTGTCCAGATGGCAAATCTGTCCACGTGATTTGCTTCCTCTCTTTAGGTCTTCATTCAACTTTCCCTTTTCAGAGAGATCTTCTTAGGTACTCTGTCTACTCTTTCTGCTTCCCACCTCTAAATTCCCAGTGCCCCTTTCCTTGCTGAATTTTTCTCTCTAGCACTTAACCACTTTCTGATGAACAGTGTATTTGGACTCACTCTTATAATCGTCTCTTCCGCCACTGGAATATAGGCTCAAGAAGGAAAGAGACCTTGTTTCTTCACAGCTGTATCTCCTTAGCCTAGAAAAGTGCGTGACACACTTTGGCACTCAGTAAATATTTAATGAATGAATGAGGGGATTTTTAAAGAAAAGGTCATCATTACTTTGGCACAGCCTGTCAATGAACCCCACTCTCTTCCCTACGTTTCCTGGACTGAGTGAAGAATTCCTGAATTCTACCTAGGATAAAGGCCTGGATAGGGAATAACCAAAGACCATTCTCCTCTTTTTCCTATTATCTCCATCATGTCATCATTTTTATTGTCATCATCATTTATTACTCACGCTTTTATGTTCCGAGCTTCCCTGTGGCTCAGCTGGTAAGGAATCCTCCTGCAATTTGGGAGACCTGGGTTTAATCCTTGGCTGAGGAAGATCCCCTGGAGAAGGAAAGGACAACCCATTCCAGTTTTCTTGCCTGCAGAATTCCATGGTGGAGGAGCCTGGCAGGTTACAGTCCATGGGGTCGCAAAGAGTTGGACACAACTGAGCAACTTCACTTTCACTTTTCTGTTCCAGGGACTAGATCAACTTATTCCATTTCATCTTTACAACTACACTATCATTTAGGTATTGTCCTCCTTTTTCAGATGAGGGGACTGAATAAAAATTTCCCAAGAGCACACAACTAGTAAGTGGCAAAGTCAAAAAGTGTCAGACTGCCACCAACGCTAATTTCTCTAAATCTATATTTGTATATTATATGAAGTGAAGTGAAGTGAAGTTGCTCAGTCGTGTCTGACTCTCTGTGATCCCCCCATGGACTGTAGCCTACCATGCTCCTCCATGCTCCTCCGTCCATGGGATGGAAAATGTATATTTTTAATATACATTTTAAAATGGGGCTTTTGCAAATGGCTTGGACTATGAGGTAACAGGGAATGTAGTGGCCCAAACATAAAATAAAGCTACAACAACAAAGCTAAGCATTCTTGTAAAAGCATGTACTGGACTTCCGTGGTTGTCCAGTGGTTGAGAATTCACCTGCCATTGCAGGAGACTTGGATTCCAGCCGTGATCAAGGAAGATCCCATTTGCCACAGAGCAGTGAGCCCATGAGCCACAGCTATTGAGCCTGTGCTCTAGAGCCCAGTGACCACAACTACCAAGCCCGCATGCCGCAGCTACTGAAGCCCACACACCCTCGAGTCTATGCTGCACAATAAGAGAAACCTCTGCAATGAAGAAAAGCTCTTGCTTGACGCAACTAGAGAAAACCTGTGCGCAGCAACGAAGACCCAAGGCAGACAATAAATAAATACTTAAAAAAAATAAAAGCATATGCTCAGTTAAGTAAGTTGAATTATGGTAGTCTCTGCTGTGTTAGGGAGGTCACTTATGTCAATGGAAAATGATAGATAAGAGCTCACGCTGAGTGCTTCATTTAAAAAGAGATAATGAATTTTGTATTCTTAAAAGTCAAAAGTTAATTTCGTCTATGGTAAAGAATAGAAATAGAAGAACATAATACTATAACTAGTATTATTTTGTCTTAAATATCTTGGTGAAATTTTAGTCAGTTTCCAAAATGAGGCAATTGTAGTTTCCTAAGATCAATAAAACAGATTTAAGAAGTCAGTTTTTAAAATATATGTATAGGCTGTGAAACCTACACATTTTGCTATTCATTCAAGTAAAAAAAAAAAACATTTAATTCTAAAAACTGGTGACTATGATAATAGATGTTTCAGAATGATAATGTGGAGACATACTTTCTTCCTCTCAGAATAAGACATTTCAGTTCTTCTTCTTAACCTTTTTATCTCTTATTTACTTATAGAGCAAAGGTTTAAGGGATGTGGACTGAGAATGAATGTTCTGATGCCAGGGACCTTCTAACGGCATAAACTGAAGTCAGAGGTCTTTAACACAGTGCTTAGAGAGGCTGTTATTTCATCATGAGTTTTGTAACTTCATACAAGATACTTGAGGAAATTAGTATCTTATACTTCGATGTGTATGCTTTATTTCTTCAACAGGATTTTGTAAGAGAGAGGACACTTTTTTAAGAAAAATTAAGAGCATATCACTAACTTAATGTTATACCAGAAAAATATCAAGGTTCCTTGAAGTCACTGAAAATAACACTCCCACATAAACTTGTCACCTTAAAAACACTACGTTTCCTTTCTTTGATTTAAAAACTTGGCAACTAGTCTTTCTAGGTCACTTACTACACGTGTCTTCTTTTTAAGCAGCTAATGGAAAAGAAGTAGGAGTAGATTAATGGTAGGTAATAAGAAGGATAAAGTATCCATTTGTCAGAGTACTTCAGTTAGAATCTTTCAAGGAAGTGCTCTAAAATTATACAAGAAAACATGTGTGTCCCTTAGACTGATACAGAAGAATCCATTATATAAACCAGACTATTGTTGTGTATTAGCACATAGTATTAGTTTTGTTGTTATGGTATGTGCAACCATTTTTGGTTTTCATATATCTCATTCATAAACAACTGTTCAACTGTTTCCTCACACTTTTACTGCTTACTGGAATTAATTTAAGATGTAAGCATAAAAGATCTAAAGACCATGCAATGGTAATTATTGGAAATATACAGCTGAACTCTGTTCTACCTACGAGTCAAACCTTAAGATGTTAATGAATTTTGGGACTTCCCTGATGGTCCAGTGGTTAAGGCATTGCACTTCCAAGGCAGCGGGTGTGGGTTCAACCTCTGATCAGGGAACAAAGGTCCCACGTGCCACATGGCATGCCAAAAAAGTAAAAATTAAAAAATATACAAAAAGATGTTAATGAATTTAGTAATGTCCTCTACTTTGCCTTCATTTTTTTAGTGAAAGTTTCAAGAAAACGAGAGCTATTTTTTTCTTTTTGTTTTTTCTTCCACAACACACATTTCGGATGTTGGAACCTCTTACCTCTATAATGTAAAAGAGTAGGTTTATAAACAACTTCAGAATTTGATCTTCCTTAATTAAAAGAATAATACAATTACATTTAAAATGTTCTTAGCTAGAGATTATAAATACAAATACTTTTGTATCCATATGCTTTCTTCACAGTTTTTCTTGAGTGTACTTATTATTTACCTACCTGTATTTCCAGGATACATACAATTATATGTCCTGTTTTCTGAATTTCTTAAGTGAGAATTCTGCCTATGTTCTTAACTTTCTTACTACCCTACTTTTTTGCCCCACTTTCGACCACTGTTAACACATCCAGTGCCTGACTCAGAAAAAACCTGCTCTTCCTTCAGTGTTGTGGGAATTGATTTACTCTTTTCTATGTTACATCATGACTCACTTGGAAACTTATCCATTCATTAGCATCTGTGCTAAATAGTGGCGGAGATGAAGTAAATAGATCCAGATTCTTGATTTCAAGGGAACAGATACTCAGGGAGCTAATGCTTATAATGAAATCTAATATATTATGGTCAATCCTCTGATAAAAATATATGTAATGGATCATAGATGAAAGAGACAAATGAAGGATTTCACAGTGAAGGAGATGTTGAATTGGGACTGGTAGAGGTCTCCAGAAAGACTCAGAAGAGCATTTCCAAAAGCGGAAAAAGAATGAAGGAATAATATGAAAGTGAAAAGTGTATGGCCCTCTAGGGGACAGGCAGATAAAGAAAATGAATGTCTAAGCTAGGAATGGTAGAATGGAAAGGGCTAGTGATTGTGGAAAATTAGAGACTGCATGCCACAAGTAGAAAGCCATTACTTAGCTTCAACTGGTTGCTGCCATATAGGAATGTAGGCCTAATGTTGACAAATCTATTTTTTTCACAAGAAGTTAGAAGTCTTGTGAAATGGCCCAACAAAAATCTTTTAAAACACTGTTTAAGATCCAAATAAAACATAGGGCTAGTGAATGTGGAAAATTAGAGATTGCATGCCACAAGTAGAAAGCCATTACTTAGCTTCAACTGGTTGCTGCCATATAGGAATGTAGGCCTAATGTTGACAAATCTATTTTTTTCACAAGAAGTTAGAAGTCTTGTGAAATGGCCCAACAAAAATCTTTTAAAACACTGTTTAAGATCCAAATAAAACATATCTATAGGATGATTGGGTCTACAGGCCTCAAGCTGGCAATCTTGGCCAATAACACACTCCAAAAATGGTTAATTCTGGGTCAAGAACAGGGAATACACTCTGGGACATGGGAGAGAGGGTAGAGAGTAGAAAAGGATAAAGATGGAGAGATGGGTTGGAAATGGTCTATCAAAGACCTTCTATTTCTTACCCTGGCAGTCTGGACTTCATTCTACAGGTAATAGAGAACAATAAATAATTTTATGTAGAAAAAGGCCATGGTAATTAGATATACCAACTTCCCCAAAATGTTCAAAATAATTTACATTTAAAAATGTCAAACAAATTCTGAATGTAGATTTACATGGTCTGTTCACAGAGGTAGTGTGCATAGTAGTAGATTCAGTACTAGTTTGTAGTTCCAACTGGGATTAATCAAGTACTCAGAATTAAATGAACCATAGGACAACTCTATTAGCACCATCACCACATAGGTTTGCATATGCAATTGCGGATAATGGTTACTCGACTAGAATTTCTCACACTCTTAAAAAGGATTGTCAACATCCTCCCATTCTGAACATTAAGTAGGACTCAGCTTTACTAAAAAAAACTTGACATGCACAAATAAAATAAACAGGTAGACATTTACCTGTTTGTATGCAAAGCTGGGCCAAGGTTCAAGCGACCTCATGCCAGAAGGATGTGGTTAAGCTGTACCACTGTTTACCTGCTGCTCCCTTGGCCTGGCTACTGGCATTCCTTTAGCCACAGCTATCTACCCTAGGCCATCCCCATGACCCCCCTCTCTTTGCTCACTGAGGCCTGGTAATGAATGAGCTTGAAAGAAGGACATTCATATTTTCTAGCAGAGTTTTAGGGCAAGGTCACTGCATTGCTACCCCTGAACACACTGCCAGATTGTAGGTCTAAATTGAAGCTCACTACTTTACAAGTACTGAAATGGGTCTCTGATGATATATAGTCACGTATAGGGAGAAATCTGACTGTTACTGTGGTTTAGTGTTTTTGGCATCTAGTCCTGGGTTGGGTTATAAGCACTGTGGGAAAGAGGTGTTCTCATCACCCACCACTCTGCTCCCTCGCCACCACAGTTTCAAGTAGGGTCTCTGGGTTTACATGGGTCTAGAGTGAGTGTTGGGTCAAAAGATGAAACTAATGACTAAAGTTGGGCTCTGAGCTCTTAGTCATGATGGAGCCTAGAACTAGGACACAAGAATCCTTAACAGTGAAAGTGCAACCTCAAACTTCTATCAAACCCAGAGGTAATAAAGTGAGAAGAGTCATTTGACAGTAGAATTCTGGATTGGGAGTAATGAGATTAGCCTCATTTGGAGATCTTCATCAAATCACCTTTCCTCCATTTCTCAGCTGGTCCAGTTGTAAAATTAGAAATAACAATCTGTTCTTTCCTACTTGACGGAAATGAGTATCCCTTAGTATGTATTGAGATCTGCAAAAATTCTTGAAAGAATATATTATTTCTTAGTTAAAAATTATATTTGTATAAAAAAGACAATTCCCTTATATTCTACTCAGTTATGACAAATACTTCATATTGTAAGACTTATCACACATTGATAAAAGTTAGTCTTTAACTAGACTTTTACTTTCATTAATTTCTGACAAGTGGAATCATTACTTCATGTCTCTGAAGAATAATATAAACAAAAAAAGTGAAAGCAAAAACAACTTTTTAAGAATAGATGAAGCAAGAGAAAATTCTTGGCCTTTTGGGCCCTTCCATATGGTACATATTGACATTCAGGGCAAAGGCAGACCAAGCTTCCTCACAGATGTTATACATATAAAACCCAATTCTTCCATTTTTACTTTCACCGAAAAAGGGGAAAAAAGATATCCAAGATTAAGGGGAACTTTTGGACTCACTTTAATGGCTTGTCAACTTCCTTGTTCAAACTTTCACTACTTTCATTATCGGTTTCAAAGACATATATTTTGGAATCACTTTTTGCTCATTTTCATTCCTAGTCGTTATTTAGTGACTTCTAACCTAATCTTCAATTATTCTAGGGAAAGCTCTGAGTTCTCATTTTCCCCATCACCTTTTAATCTTCTTACCCACTCGCTACCTCCAGCTAATTTACAAGGACCTTTTTGGTTCTACCATTCAGTACCCAGCGCTGGTTCTTTGATCTTTCTGAGAGAAGTGAGCCATCTACCGTTGCCTTTTGGTATGACTTTTGAAACCGGAAAATTCCAGTGGCAGGGCTGGCGGCGGCTGCTGCTGCTGCTGCTGCTGCGGTCGCTTCAGTCGTGTCCGACTCTGTGCGACCCCATTGACGGCAGCCCACCAGGCTCCCCGTCCCTGGGATTCTCCAGGCAAGAACACCGGAGTGGGTTGCCATTTCCTTCTCCAGTGCATGAAAGTGAAAAGTGAAAGTGAAGTCACTCAGTCGTGTCTGACTCTTTGCGACCCTGCAGCCTACCAAGCTCCTCCGTCCATGGAATTTTCCAGGCAAGAGTACTTAGATAAGTTTATAAAACGAACAACAATTATAAGTAGTCATAGAAATTTACAAATTGGGCCTATTATCAAAAAAAATTTTAAGCATCAATATTTTTTACTGTTACCTAGTTATACAATGAACAGTGTTTTTCACCTTCATATCTGGGGTGGAGGAGGTAGAGAAGGCAGTTGGGGCTTAAGTAGTATTTCAAAATCACCAAGGCCTAGCCTCCATCCCTAAGAAATTCTGATTTAATTGGTCTGGGAGGGCCCCGAGTATTAGTAATTTTTTCACAGCTGCCCAGATAATTTGAATATGTCAGAGTTGAAAACTACTGCTATGATTTTGCTGCTTCTTATTTCTTGGAGCTGAGTTTTTTTCCCCAGTGAGGAAGAGGCTGTGTGACAAAACTTCAGGCTTCTTACAGAGCAGAAGCTTCCTCATGGAATATGTTTCTTAAAAGTTTCCAGAAAGAAACTCACATATTGACAAGGCCAAATGATCAAACCCCATGAATGGCCTGTGAGAACTTTCAACTGAAAATTTCCTTTTTAACATTTTGTATTTGTGTGTGTGTGCATGTAGAGTGAACGAAATAGAATTTTTTTGAAAACTCTGCTCCATCTTTTGCTGAATGTGTCTACTTGAGCTAGTTACTTCCCTTTTCTAACTCTAAGATGAGAATAGTAATAGCAGGTAGATCACAGAGGTTTGTAAGGATGAAATGAAATAATGCATGGCCTACCTTAGCACTGAGCCTAGTGCTTGGCACATAGGAAGTTGTCAGTGAAAGTTAGGATTATTGGTAAAGGGAATTGTACTAAATAGCAACTTGTAGGGAGCAATGTATCATTTTCTCTAAAAGTATCTTTTAATTTTTGTTTAAGGCTAGCTTTAGACCTTAAAGGATTCTTTACAGAAAGTAATATTTAACTGCGTATAGGTAACTCTAGACTTTTGATGCATAGCTAAACAGTTTAACTAAATTTAACGATGATTGCACTGCCAAAATATGTTCCTACTATTATGACTAGGCTAGGGCACAGCTCATATGATTATAGAAGAGTAAACTGGGGTCTACTTTTCCTCTTAGAATCCTTAGCAAGATGCTAATGACAGTGTGTAGGTATGCTCCACAGGTGAAAAGATGCAAGCAGGATTTTTAGCCCTTTAATAAAATGCTTTATAACAGTCTTAAATGAAATTTTAGAAGTAAAAATTTCTACCTCTTACTCCATTCTCTTACCCTAATATGGTTATTTAAATTTCTTCTTGCCTTCTTCCAATTCTATTTGAATGTTGGCACTCATATTATGTCTTCGTTGACTAAAGGGTCACTATGTCACTTTTGCACTTGATCTTTTCCCCATAGGCTGCAGAGTTCAGTCATTAACAATGTGGGCTCCAGTGTTAGAGTCCTTAGCTTCCCAGTTTCCACCACTGGCTGTGTGACCTTGAGCACTTGAAGGTCTTTGTGCCTCAGAGAATTGCTGTGAAGAGTCAGCTACTCTATACACTTCAACTATTATTTAATAGTGTTTTGGTAAACCCTTTCAACTTGCTACATGATTTAAGTATTTCCATTAATTCAGTGCCACTGCCAATGCAGGAGACAAGAGATGCGTGTTTGATCCCTGGGTGGGTAATAGCCCTTGGAGGAGGAAATGGCAACCTGCTCCAGTATTCTTGCCTGGAAAACTCCATAGACAGAGGAGCTTTGTGGGCTACAGTCAATGGGGTCGCAAAGAGTCGGACATGACTGAGCAACTAAGCGTGCATGCGTGCACGGAATGTCATTTTTTACCAGTGAAACATTAACATTTTGAGAACTGAAAATTATATCTATCCTTAAAACATTCCAGTTTCTCTTATTATTTTTTCCAGATTAGTTGGATATAGCCAAGTATATTGAGCAGGTATGTGTAGCTAGAAGAGAATAACAACAAAAAATGTATGGTTATTTGATAAAGATTCTATCAGACAACCTCATAAGACATTGTTATGGAGCTCTAGATTACACAAAATGATTTCTCAACCTCTGCTGGTTTGGTGTGTGTCTCCTCAGAGATGAAGAATTATTGTAAATTCTCTTATTCCAGTGAGTCTGATCGAGGGAGGGCTTCTTGGTTGGAAGCAACTTCAGGTAGGGTGCTGATAAGAAGAGAGGTGAACTCTTTGTGCTCTAAGCTTTCCATCTTCAAATGAAAAGTGACCAGCTGAGGAATTCCAAAGACTAGGGGATGATCTGTGATGCTCATTCAACAGATGGTTGTCACACACCTGTTACTTGCCAGGCCATGCAGTGTCAACCAAAGCAGATGAGGCCTGACCTCCTGGAGCTTACTGTCAAGAAGGGGAGACAAATATTATTCAAATCATGAATTGAAGAAGTGTAAAATTATATCTGTCACATATTCTAGCTAGGAAAGTGCCCGGAGTGATGAGAGTCTAGACTTAAGGTACTTGACTTGGTGGGGAGGTCGGGGAAAGTATGCCCTAAGAAGTCACAGTTGTGCAGAGAACAGATGGATGAGCCAATATTGATCAGGTGAAAAGGAAGGAAAGTGCATCCCAGGCAGAAGGAACAGAAAGCACAGAAGTCCCGAGGCAGGGGGAAGCAGAGCAAGTAAAGGGAATTGAAAGAAGGGCAGGTGGCTGGTCCTGTGACAGAGTGGAATGAACTGCTATCACATGGATGGAGTGCTGGTGTGCTGGAGCTGGTTTACACCAGAAAATGAGAGCCCACTGCAGCCACTTCTTCCCAACTTCATGTTCAGTGATGTGAAGGTGGTAGCTTGAAACTGGCCAAGGTGGGTGCTGCTGTTCAGTCACTAAGTCCTGTCTGACTGTTTGTAACCTCATGGACTGCAGCACATCAGGCTTCCTTGTCCTTCACTATCTCCCAGAGTTTGCTCAAACTTGTGTCCACTGTGTCAGTGATGCCATCCAACCATCTCATCCTCTGTCATCCCCTTCTCCTCTTGCCCTCGATCTTTCCCAGCACCAGGGTCTTTTCCAATGAGTTGGCTTTTTGCATCAGGTGGCCAAAGTGTTGGAGCTTCAGCTTCAGCATCAGTCCTTCCAATGAATATTCAGGGGTGATTTCCTTTAGGATTGACTGGTTTGATCTCCTTGCAGTCAAGGGACTCTCAAGAGTCTTCTCCAACACCACAGTTCAAAAGCATCAATTCTTTGGTGCTAAACCTTCTTTTTGGCCCAACTGTCACATCCATACATGACTACGGGAAAACCCATAGCTTTAACTATACAGACCTCTGTTGGCAAAGTGACATCTCTGCTTTTTAAAACAATATCCAAGCTAGTCATAGCTTTCCTTCCAAGGAGCAACCACCTTCAATTTCATGGCAGCAGTTACTGTCCTCAGCGATTTTGGAGGCCAAGAAGACAAAATTCAGCGCTGTTTCTACTTTTTCCCCATCTATTTGCCATGAAGTGATGGGACTGGAAGCCATGATCTTAGTTTTTTTAATGTTGAGTTTTAACCCAAGTTTTTCCACACTCCTGTTTTACCCTCATCAAGAGGCTCTTTAGTTCCTCTTGGCTTTCTGCCATTAGGGTGGTATCATCTGCATATCTGAAGTTGCTGATATTTCTTCCAGCAATCTTGATTCCAGATTGTGATTCATCCAGTCCAACATTTCACATGATGTACACTGCATATAAGTTAAATAAGCAGGGTGACAACATACAGCCTTCATGTACTTGTTGCCAAATTTGAACCAGTCCATTGTTTCATGCCTGGTTCTGACTGTTGCTTCTTGACCTGCATACAGGTTTCTCAGGAGATAGATAAGGTGGTCTGGTATTTCCATCTCTTTAGGAATTTTTCACAGTTTGCTGTGATCCATACAGTCAAAGTTCCCTGATAGTCAGCTTCTCTGATAGCTCAGTTGGTAAAGAATCCTCCTGCAGTGCAGGAGATCCTAGTTTGATTCCTGGTTTGGGAAGATCCCCTGAAGAAGAGAAAGGCTACCCACTCCAGTATTCTTGGGTTTCCCTTGTGGCTTCAGCTGGTAAAGAATCCACCTGCAATGCAAGAGACCCTGGTTCAATCCCTGGGTTGGGAAGATCCCTGAAGGAGGGAAAGGCTACCCATTCTGGTATTCTGGCCAAGAGCATTCTATGGACTGTATAGAACATGAGGTCACAAAGAGTCAGACATGACTGAGAGGCTTTCACTTTCACACAAAGGCTTTAACCTCATCAACGAAGCAGAAGTAAGTGTTTTTCTGGAATTCCTGTGCTTTCTCTATGATCCAGCAGATTTCGGCAATTTGATCTCTGGTTCCTCTGCCTTTTCTAAATCCCACTTGTACCTCTGGAAGTTCTCAGCTCATATTTGGTTGAGGCCTAGCTTGAAGGATTTTGAGCATTACCTTGCTAGACAGTACATTAAAAAACAGAGACATTACTTTGTCAACAAAGTTCCGCTAGTCAAGACTATGGTTTTTCCAGTAGTCATGTATGGATGTGAGAGGTGGACTATAAAGAAAGCTGAGCGCAGAAGAATTGATGCTTTTGAACTATGGTGTTGGAGAAGACTCTTGAGAGTTCCTTCGACTGCAAGGAGATCCAACCAGTCCATTCTAAAGGAGATCAGCCCTGGATGTTCATTGGAAGGACTGGTGTTGAAGCTGAAACTCCAATACTTTGGCCACCTAATGCGAAGAGCTGACTCATTGGAAAAGACCCTGATGCTGGGAGGGATTGGGGGCAGGAGAAGAAGGGACCAACAGTGGACGAGATGGCATCACCGACTCAATGGACATTGAGTTTGGGTAAACTCCGGGAGTTGGTGATGCACAGGGAGGCCTGGTGTGCTGCAGTTCATGGGGTTGCAAAGATTCTGACACGACTGAGCGACTGAACTGAACTGGACTTGCTAGCATGTAAAATGAGCTGAGATGGATGGGTCATGAAGGAGAGTTAAAAAAAAATGTGATCCACTGGAGAAGAAAATGGCAAAGCACTCCAACATTCTTGCCTTGAGAACCCCATGAACAGTATGAAAAGGTGCGGGTATCTATACTGTAAAAACCATCAACTCTCTCTCTCCAGAGAGCTGGATTATCAGCACATCACTGGGTTGAACTACAGGAAGCTATGCCCAGATTCAGAATCCAGCCATTCCATATGGCTCTTAATCTGAGCACTGAAGCAGGCAGGAGACATGTCTTGGGAAAGAGAGACTGTGACACCTTTCACAGCAAGAATAGTCTAAATGGTATGAAGAATGTCCTCTAACATTCTGTCTTTACCCTATCTTTTCTTTTCTTTTCTGTTCTTTCTGTTTTTATAAATAAAATGGCTCAAACGTTCATGGCAAGTACTGAGGAAGGCCTACTACTCTCCCTGTGGTTCTTAAGGATCCCAAAATGGATGCCTTCTTCCTCCCACCCACCTGTCACCCTGACCTCCTGCTGAGTTCCCTGTAAGCTCTCTTCATCCTGCGGCCTCTGTCTGCTACTGGCTGTCGACACTGCTTTACCTTCACAAAGTCATAAAGTCATCACCCATCACAAGGCCATCAAACATCTTCCTTCATTGCCCAAAATAGCACCAACACAAGATGCAAAAAAGAAATCACTTTAATCTTCAAGATTAGGTCTTCCTGCCCTCAAGTGTCAGCCTTGACTGATCTCCTTCCATGGCTCTCAGAGCCCTACTTTCTCTTTCACCCCTCACTTTACCACTCCCCCTGCTTCCGCCTTATATTATTCTTTGGAAAATTGGTCATTCACCTAGATCCAGATCTCCTGGAGTGTGAAGTCAAGTGGGCCTTAGGAAGTGTTACTATGAACAAAGCTAGTGGAGATGATGGAATTCCAGCTGAGCTATTTCAAATCCTAAAAGGTGATACCGTTAAAGTGCTGCACTCAATATGTTAACAAATGTGTCACAAGTGGACACAATCCTGGAAAAGGTCAGTTTTCATTCCAATCCCAAAGAAAGGCAATGCCAAGGAATGCTCAAACTACTGTACAGTTGCGCTCATTTCACATGCTAATAAGGTTATGCTCAAAATCCTTCAAGCCAGGCTTCAGCAGTGTATGCCTGAACCANACAATCCTGGAAAAGGTCAGTTTTCATTCCAATCCCAAAGAAAGGCAATGCCAAGGAATGCTCAAACTACTGTACAGTTGCGCTCATTTCACATGCTAATAAGGTTATGCTCAAAATCCTTCAAGCCAGGCTTCAGCAGTGTATGCCTGAACCAAGAACTTCCAGATGTAAAAGCTGGATTTAAAAAGGCAGAGGAACCAGAGATCAAATTACCAACATCCGTTGGATCATAGAAAAAGCAAGGGAATTCCAGAAAAACATCTAAAATATGTCTTTGATTACTTGAAAGCCTTTGACTGTGTGGATCACAGCAAAGTGGAAAATTCTTAAAGAAATGAGAATACTAGACTACCTTACCAGTCTCCTGAGAAACCTGTATGCAGATCAAGAAGCAACAGTTAAAACCAGATATGAAACAATGGAGTTGGTTGGTTCTAAATTGGTAAGGAGTATGTCAAGTATTGTCATTCTGCTTATAAATGTCAGGCTGTTTGAATCCCAATCTGGACTCAAGATTGCTGGGAGAAATGTCAACAACCTCAGATATGCAGATGATACCACTCTAATGGCAGAAAGCAAAAAGGAACTAAAGAGCCTCTTGATGAGGGTTAAAGAGAAGAGTGGAAAACTTGGGTTAAAACTCAACATTCAAAAAACTAAGATCGTGACATCTGGTTCCATCACTTCATGGCAAATAGAAGGGGAAAAAGTGGAAACAGTGACAGAATTTATCTTCCTGGCCTCCAAAATCACTGCAGACAATGACTGCAGCCATGAAATTAAAAGATGCTTGCTCCTTGGAAGGAAATGTATGACAAATGTATGTTATGTATGTGTTATAAATGTAATGTTATGACAAATGTAGACATTGTATTAAAAAACAGATGTCACTTTGCCAACAAAGGTCTGTCTAGTCAAAGCTATATTTTTTGATCATGTATGGATATGACAGTTGAATCATGAAGAAGGCTGAGCACTGAGGAACTGATGCTTTCAAACTGTGGTGTTGGAGAAGACTCTTGAGAGTCCCTTGACTGCAAGGACTGCAAACCAGTCAATCCTAAAGGAAATCAACCTTGAATATTCATTGGAAGGACTGATGCTGAAGCTGAAACTCCAATACTTTGGCCATCTGGTGGGAAAGTGGACTCATTGGAAAAGACTTTAATCCTGTGAGAGACTGCAGGTACAAAGAGAAGGGGGTGACAGAGGATGAGATGATCAGATAGTGTCACCAACTCAATGGACATGAATTGAGCAAACTCTGGGAGATAGTGAAGGACTGGCAAGGGTGGTCTGCTGCCATCCATGGGGTCGCAAAGAGTTGGATATGACTTAGCTACTGAACAACAACAAATTCTATACTAGGCTCAATGTGTATCTTTGCGTATCCAGAAACCTCATCATATTGTTTGCTAAACCAAAGAGCAATCAACAAGAGTCACCCTCAGGAGTAGAAAGTGCTAATAATATGTGTGAAATTTTTTTTCTTTACTTTTAAGCACAGTTCACTTCTTCACCAGTCAAGGGTCTTTGGTTTTTATTCCTTATTTTAAAGAAACATTAGTTTTCTTTCACCTTCAAAAATTTGTTAGAGCTGAAGAACCAGAAATACCATCTCCTCTTTAAATCTTAGTAACCCCAATTCACTTTAGGTTGCAACAAACAATCTTCTTGTGTTACAGAGATTTGATTTGCTCTCTTGGGTCAGATTCTTTTGCATTATTAGAATGAAATGGCTCACATTCATATTCCTCCTCCCTCAATCTGGAACCTGCATGCAGAGTGCTGCTGCAGGTCCTCATGGCCAGTGACCTCAGCTAGCTTGCCTGCTCTCAGCACCATCCTCCTGAGCACAGAAGCAAGAATGATGCTCAGGATCTGTCTCCTCCACCTCCTCATCTTTTTACTCTCTTAATGCAAAATTCCTCTGTAGATTTTAAAGAAAAGATTCTGTGTGCCATTTCTGCCCCAGAAGAAAGAAGCCACCACAGGAGAATAGAGGGGAACCTGCATTATTATTGAGAAAAGACCTGACTAGGTAAAACTGAGCAAAGTTTGTCCCATTGTCCCATCTCCTCAAACTTCTTTTGTTTTCCTCTCCAGGACCTTCCCCATGCCCATAGAATCTGTCCAATCGTTCTACACTAAGGTAAAGATGACTGATAAGACTTGATACATTATTGCTTTTAGATCTATTTGCATTTCATCAAGAGAAAAACCGTTACACGATAGAGTAAATCATTTTGCAAAAGGGTACCTTTGTAAAATCTTGTTATTTGTCCCAGCTTAAGTGTTCCTCTTTGAGGTCATCATGAGGAGAAATGGAAGGCTTGTGTTTTTTGGATGGGGAGGTCCTGTTACAATCAACTCAACACCTATACGTAAGGTTATTCCTCTATTTTTTTGGAATTAGATTGAATGGGCTTCTCTGTTTTGAGGGAAAAAATCTTGGAGAGGTTGAGAGAAGGGAGTTAGTGGCTTCTATTCAGTTTCTCTTACATGTGTGTTGCCTTTCAGCGCTGGCCTCAATGAACAGGTCTAGAAAGGAAAACATTAAAAGCTTTTGTCAGTCTTCCTCTGAGAGGTGATCAAACCATCAGTCCTAAGGAAAATCAATCCTGAATATTCACTGAAAGGACTGAAGCTGAAGTTGAAGCTCCAGCACTTTGGCTACCCGATGTGAAAAACTGACTCATTAGAAAAGATCCTGATGCTGGGAAAGATTGAAGGCGAGAGGAGAAGGGAATGACAGAGGATGAGATGGTTGGATGGCATCACGGCAAGCTCCAGGAGACAGTGAAAGGCAGGGAAGCCTGGCATGCTGCAGTCCATGGAGTCACAAAGAGTCGGACACTACTGAGTGACTGAACAACAACTCTTCTTCTAACTTTTGCCTTTCAACAGATCTAATTCAAATAAGAAATATTAAAAAAATGGAAGCATCTTTTCAACACCTGGGCCTTGTTCTCACTGGTAATTTACATTTTAAGGCTTTGACAGCACACTGAAGCAAAGTCAAGCAAGCGTCACGAGGTCATGACTGGGTTGGATTTTGCAATTTGATCTACTAATTCCAGAATTGAGGACTAGAGATCTGTGCAGATGGAAATGAAGGCCAATTAGACATGATTAACATGTAGATTCAAAAATAAGATAGCACAGCATTTTACTCTGAGTCTTTGCCAGTAGAGTTTAATAAATTAAAATGAAATGCAGTCAAGTTGAGACATCAGAAAACGAGGTTAGGCAATATGCAAACATCTCAAGACCTGGTTAATGGATCCTGGCACTCTGGGAAGATGAATTCCTTCAAGCTGACCAGTGGGTTCTTTGTGGTTTTTGTGCCTTATTCACTTTCTGAAGAAAAGGACCTGAACAACAAAATAGGATAGAAGACAGTATCTTTGATTCAGACAAATATGAAAACTGAGGATTTATTTAAAGTTTCAGAGTTGCCAAAACTTTTTAAAGTTACTAATATTTAGGAGTGTTTGCTTCCCTTAATTTTTGCATAGGGTCGCCTACCACAAGGTTCACTTGTAAGGGCATTGCTTAGCTGCTGGGAAGGGAAAATGAAAGAGTTAGTTAAACAAAAATGATATTTTGTGGATACAGAGAGAATTAGAGAACAGACGTAAAGGTCCTAATTCCTGGATTATTTTTTTAAGCACTGCCTTTGCTCCTCCTAAGATTTTTGTTTTCATAAAGCTTTAGGCTCTTATAGTGCAAATTGCGCCTTGCTTAAGGGCAGCAAGATTTACTTAATGACTATCTGCAAATCATTGTAGAATCTTAGGGGAGGAATGTTATTAGAGTTGAGAGCAGTAAATGCTCTCTGTGCAGGGAAGAGCTTCCCCAGCTCCTGGCCGCAGGCTTTGATCTTATTAGCCCCCGTAATGAATTTCTCCCTTCAGTTTTACAGGGACTTTTTCTGAAGAGAGCAAAGCTCAGTGCAGACATTATCTAATTCTTCCTTGTAACATTCATGTAAGCTTGGGTAAGGTAGGTGTTATTACTACCTAACCCATCCCACAGATGGATAAATAAAATAGAAAGTTACGACTTTCCCAAGGTGAAAGAGAAGCTGAACAAGAGCCAGGAGGCTTCCATTTGGGATTTCCCAATTGTCAGCCCAGAGCTTTCACCTTCTGACTCCGGGGTCACCAAGTAGTTGTGTGGAAAGTGATAGGTCATGAGGGCTATGACTCGAGTATGGTGGATACATATTCTGAGCCAGAGGTCCTGAGTTAGACCCTTTCTGCACTGACTGAGAGATATTAAACAAATTATCAGTCCTCTGGAATTAGGTTTTATTCTCTAAAACAGGGTTATATTAGAAATGTGCTCCCTACAAGTCTGCCAGATTAGGTGAAATAATACATTTTCAAGTTACAGCATGTGATGAAATTGTTCAATCACATTAACATCCTAAAGGGTAAAGTCTATAACCATGAGGTTGAAATTCATAAATGGACCTTCTAAGGTTGATAAATCAATCCATTTTATTATCTAGATTCATTTAAAAATATTCAATCAAAATACTCCATCATTTTCTGTTACTTTACTTTTCTGAGCCTTATTTTTCTCATGTGAATAAAAGCGGTGAGCACTGTATCCCACTCATGGGGTCTGTCTTGAGAATTAAATGTAATGATCGTGCATAAAAATGCTCAGCAGGCAGTGGGGCCATGTAAATGTTATTATCAGACTGATATTAGCTGAAAGTTGTATTTCCCAAGAAGGAGGTAGATGCTGAGGGTTATCCTTTTGCCATTCCTCTAAGTCCTATGGAAGAGGATGATAGGATTAACTCATAGGGATATGGGAGAGAATGGGTACCATGTCAATGACTTTTAAAAAAAATTGAAGTATAATTGGTTTACAATGTATTTAATTTCTGCTATAGAGCAAAGTGATTCACTTATGCATATACTTACATTCTTTTTGTATTCTTTCCCATTATGATTTATCACAGGATATTGAATATGGTTACCTGTTTTATACAGTAGGAGTTTATTGTTCATTCATTCTGTATGTATATTAGTTGCATCTGCTAATCCAGACTGCCACTCTATCCCTCCCCGTTGGCAACCACTTGTCTATTCTCTATGTCTATGTCATATTTTATTTTATGAAAAAATTTTTTAAATTAATTTATTTTTTATTTGAAGGATAATTGCTTTACATAATTTATTTACTATAGATTTTATATGATTTTAATGCAGCTGATTTGTGTCTTTGATTCTTCCATCCATTATTTCATGACCCTCACTCAGATGTTTCACCTGTGCTCCTAGAAAAACACATCCTCCTGGTGACCGTAGATCTGTCACTTTCTTTCCAAGGTTTTCTCCTCATCCCTCTGTGTCTCCCATAACTCCCCAAGGTGCCACAATATACCATTGCTGCTAGGCCCAGTCAATGCGCACTGGGCATAGCCACCACTGCACCTGGTGCTCTGGGCTCCTCCTGGAGCCTAAGGGCACTGAGTTCTCTGGAATTTTCAAACTACCACAGCCAACCTGTGCCCTGAGCAGAAGTGGGAGTCTCTGTCTTGACGGAGTTATACCTTTCCCCACGGGTATCCCTCCTGTGTCCTGATGTCAACAGATTTTTAGGATAACGAATTCCAGAAGAACATAGTCTTTGGGGTTTGGATCAGGAGAGAAAACTGAAGGACACTTACTGTTCTGTACTTAGAATCCCTTCTCCTCTGACTAGTAAAGCTATATTTTAAAAAACAGGATCATAACTACCAAGTTTGTCTGAATTTTTCTCTTTTTAAGGAAGAGTTTTCCACCTGGAGGCACCTCACAATTTCATGTAAATAATCTGTGGCAGACAGATAATCTAGAATAATAAATATGTTTAAATAGTAGCTTGAGAACAGACTTCATTCTCTGTTTTCTCGTAAAGATATAACTGTGACATAAATACATACAAAGTCAAACTTAATAGACATAATTTTAAAGTTAATTGTTTACTTTTTTTTTTTTTATAAATCCTATGAACTCCTGGGCTTAATTGACTTTATTTAGTATATGAATGTTCTTCAAATTTATAGTAGCTAATTCTTAACCTTCAAACAGATGAGAATGAAAATAAAAGGAAAAATTCATTGACTCCACATACATAAAGTTTCAGAGATTATTGCATTTTTTTAGACCAAATAATGTCCCTATTCACAGCTGAGAAGTCTGTGTTCCAATGATTTATGCAGTCATATTTCTCTGAGGGGGGAAATTATCTTAAATATTTTGTTTTCTTTCTTTCTTCACCCACTCTATTTGTTTTATATCTAATCTCACATCTGGAGATAAAAAGTAAAATTTATAGATTTAAAAATGAGATTAACTGACAATTTGTTGTTCTTATTTTTAGAGCATGAATAAAATTTCCCTTAGCATCGAGGAAAGACTAATGACAGTTATCAAAACTGAATTGGTAAATTTCTTCAGCTATTTAATATCTAAAAAATGATATCACTTCTTTTTTTGACTTGAAATATATAGAAGATTTCCTACTTACTATATAAGTAATATTGCTTGGGGGGTTTTGTTAAATGATATCTAAGACTGAACATAGCAAAGCTTTCACGGCACTTGAATGCCTAAATGGAACACAAATCACTGCCCTCGCCCTGTAAGTGGAAGCTTGGCTCAAATATAAATTCCAGAAGAACCTCCATGTCCAAAGCAGAGGCATGACTAGACTTTATTATACATCTAGACTAGGCTTTTAAACACATCCCCATTAGAATATTAAGATTTATGATGCTGTTTGCTGTGTGTGTGTGTGTGTGTGTGAGTGTAACATTCTGTTTCAGTACATTAAAAGTACTGGAACAAAAACATTGAAATGTTGTCCCCCAGGATTTTTCAAGGATTATATTTATATGATTGGAGCAGGGAACAAAATCTAAAAGTTTATAACTAAATCAATGCTTGTGAAATTTCCAATTTGTTCTCCTTGGATGAATAATGTTAGACTAAATGTTAGACTATCACACTGAATTGGAATTTGGAGGTGTTCTTGAACCTGAAAAGTGTGTGTGTGTGTGTGTGTGTGTGTGTGTATGTGTGTGTGTATAAAATCGCATCCTGGAGATAACCTAAGGAAATCGTTACACTGACCAAACTCCTAACTGAAGACATCCTAGCTAAAGAGACGAAAGGCCATTTATTTTACTATTGTTGTGCTGTGAGGTTTTGACGAGCAGAGCTTTATAATATGCACACACAGGAGCCATAAGAGAAATCTCCCTGCTTAGCTCGTTTGAATGATCATTAGGAAGCATTTCCTCCCCAGTCAGTATTTAACAGGAGAGGGAAGTTTATCTCTTTGGCGCATTCAAGACTTCTGCCGGTTACATACAGTATAAATAAAGGGGTTAAGGAAAGCCAAAGAACTTCCAGAATGACTGTAGGCTACAGGAGCGAGAAGACAGCACCAACAATGTGGCATATTTATAAAAATTGGCAAATCACAGACTGAGGCTGGGATGGAAAGGAGAGTCGCCTTGTCTCCGTTTGTCCCAGTGCAAAAGCAGTTAAATCAAGTTAGAGCCTGACCTGCTGGGAAAGTACGGTTAGCAGCTCACAATTATCACTGTTGTTCAGTTGTAAAAGAAAGAAGGGGTTTTTGTTGTTGTTGCTATATTTTGTTTTGATCTGAAGGAGTGTTTCAGCAAGTTTCGGAAGAGGAAGTTAAATCCATGCCAAAGTATCTCTAATTTTTGCGGGTATTCCCTTCTCTCTCCTCCAGAGCTGGGAATTTCCCTCCCTTTCTCCATGCATGACCCTCTCCCCCACCCTACTCTCAGGGGAGCAGCTTGTAAATAAGCTTTTCCCTAGATCTGCCCCTTTTTAGGGAATCCACGCCTAAACAGAAAGTTTTTGATCTAGTTGACTACAGTACAACAATTCAGGTAGAATTTTATCCTTCAAAGAATCTGTTTTTCCCACCCCAGGAGACAATTTTTCATAGGCACACAAGAACATTTTCTCACCTGATTATCTCAAAGTTAGCATATATAAAAGCATATAATTTTGTAATTTTCAATTAGGAATTCATAGTTTTGTAAATTTAAATTAGTTTTGAATTTGAAAGTTTAAATGATTGCATAATAACTTATCATTCATCACAATACAATAGAATAAAAGGATAAAGATAATATATTAGTGCTTATAACCTATTTCAGTTTCCCCATTCACAGCACACTACTGAATAGTTTTTGAACATTGACATTTTCCATCACCTATAATCATATTTTTATGTAACTCTAATACTTTAAAAATCTTCAACAAGAAAATAGTAATTTTTTTCCATTTTCAAAGATAAGAATAATTAAAATAATTCTAATTCTGAACAATATTATTTAATGACCCTAGGTTGGCTGTTACAATGCTGGTAACAGATTGTAATTGTTCATGTTATTTCTTGTATAGCACAATCAAATATGTGTATTGTTAGGTCTGTACACTGTTATTTTAAAAGAGTCTAGAGTAGTCTGGGGTTGACTGTGACCCTAAGGGCCAAAGAAATGAGCATATGTACCTTGAATAATTTATTCTTCTCTACAGAACTAGACTGGGGAAAAGGATCAGTATTACTGATTATGTCTTTTGCCTTGGGCTCCAATATAGCTTGGTAGGGCCCTAGTACTGATCTTGTTTTCACATAAATTTTTGATATTTTTTTCATCATGACATTGTTTACTTTAAGATTTTTAAAAATTATTGCATTAAAACATGATATCTCTAGGTTACTGAGTTTGGGGGTCTTCCTTAAATTGTGTGCTCAAGGCAAAAGCCTCACCCCCCTTATTCTAGTCTGGGACTAGATTTCTGTTTTGGCTCTGTTTTCCCCAGTCTCTGGAATGAGTATCAAGGTCATCTCTGATGACTTGGGATACTTAGGACCTGAAACAGTGCTCGCACAGAATAGATATTTGATAAGTGGTTAATGGTATTGCTGATAAGCTAATCCACCAAGCCTAATCTTTTCCAATAAGAGTCCAGTGATGTGGGCCTGGAGCCTCAGTTTCTGAGAATAGTTCGAGAATGTCTCTACATGAATCTTTGCAAACCCATCTCAGATGCAGCCCCTGCCCCTTGATTATGACTGGCATCTACAAGACAAGAGAACACAGGGGTTGTAGAGCCATATCCCCTGGTTCACAGCTCAGCTGGCCCACTCAACAGCTTCATGACTCTAGGCAAGTTACATAATTTTTGTAATCAGTTTTTTTTAAAAAAATCTGTATCATGGGAATATTGATAATACCTGCCTCATGAGCTTTCTGTGAGGATTAAATAAATATATGTATCTTAGACCACATCTTCTAGGAAACTGCCTGAGGCAAAAGCTTTGGGGTTAACTCTATTAGGGAGTGAAACTCCAGGAAAGAGGCATGAGAGGAAAAGTAATTTAAAGTGACCCTAAGGGCCAAAGAAATGAGCATATGTACCTTGAATAATTTATTCTTCTCTACAGAACTAGACTGGGGAAAAGGATCAGTATTACTGATTATGTCTTTTGCCTTGGGCTCCAATATAGCTTGGTAGGGCCCTAGTACTGATCTTGTTTTCACATAAATTTTTGATATTTTTTTCATCATGACATTGTTTACTTTAAGATTTTTAAAAATTATTGCATTAAAACATGATATCTCTAGGTTACTGAGTTTGGGGGTCTTCCTTAAATTGTGTGCTCAAGGCAAAAGCCTCACCCCCCTTATTCTAGTCTGGGACTAGATTTCTGTTTTGGCTCTGTTTTCCCCAGTCTCTGGAATGAGTATCAAGGTCATCTCTGATGACTTGGGATACTTAGGACCTGAAACAGTGCTCGCACAGAATAGATATTTGATAAGTGGTTAATGGTATTGCTGATAAGCTAATCCACCAAGCCTAATCTTTTCCAATAAGAGTCCAGTGATGTGGGCCTGGAGCCTCAGTTTCTGAGAATAGTTCGAGAATGTCTCTACATGAATCTTTGCAAACCCATCTCAGATGCAGCCCCTGCCCCTTGATTATGACTGGCATCTACAAGACAAGAGAACACAGGGGTTGTAGAGCCATATCCCCTGGTTCACAGCTCAGCTGGCCCACTCAACAGCTTCATGACTCTAGGCAAGTTACATAATTTTTGTAATCAGTTTTTTTTTTTAAATCTGTATCATGGGAATATTGATAATACCTGCCTCATGAGCTTTCTGTGAGGATTAAATAAATATATGTATCTTAGACCACATCTTCTAGGAAACTGCCTGAGGCAAAAGCTTTGGGGTTAACTCTATTAGGGAGTGAAACTCCAGGAAAGAGGCATGAGAGGAAAAGTAATTTAATAAACAGCAGGAAAGAACGGGGGCTTCCCTGGTGGCTCAGTAAAGAATCCCTGGTGCAGTAAAGAATCCACCTTCAATGCAGGAGACCCGAGTTTGATCCCTGGGTTGGGAAAATCCCCTGGCGAAGGGAATGGCAACCCACTCCAGTATTCTTGTCTGGGAAATCCCATGGACAGAGGAGCCTGGCGGGCTGCCGTCCATGGGATCACAAAGTCAGACACAACTGAGCAACCAACTCGTTTTTAGGAAGGAACAGAGGGGAAGTATAAGAGGGTATGCTAGTGGGGGGGCCACAGGTTACAGGTTCCATGGTCTCACAGGACCTTTCCAAGAGCTGTAGGAGAATATCTAAAAACAGGACCTCAGAAAGGCGGACAAGCAAGCAATTTATCTTGTGGCTCTTTCCTACGTCATGTTTTTCATTGGTCAAAGTACAATCCATGGGGTTGTAACCCTACCTCATGTCTGAATTATATTAACCAACCCTCCAGGCAGCTGTTAGGAAAGCAAGAATCTCCATGGGCCCCCTTCCCGCCAGTGTGCTGGCCCAGTGGTCTCTCTGTGAAAGTCAGAAGCTAACAGAGTGGCTCTTTCATCTTTAGTGACCATGGTGGCCGTCCCCAGTGGTTCGGTGTTAAAGAATCCACCTGCAAAGCAGAAGACACAGACGATGAGGGTTCAATCCCTGGGTCAGGAAGATCCCCTGGAGAAGGGAGTGGCAACCTCCCTTCAGTATTCTTGCCTGGACAGTCACATGGACAGAAGAGCCTGGCAGGCTACAGTCCATAGGGTTGCAAAGTATTGGATGTGACTGAGCAGGCAACTCATGGCTGTAGCTTTATAATCACAGGGACAATAAGAGCCATATTATTGGAAGCTGAAGTCTTCCCAATATCCCCAACCCTGGAAACTGCAGCTGTCTTCCAGCAAAATAATTTTTTGTATGTTTGAGGCAAGCACTTATTTTTTGCACTGGCTGGTCCCTCTGCCTCATAAGTGGTTCTTGTGGTCTTCAAATATCAGGATTCTTTTGGTCATTTTAGAGCCCAATTCAAGTACAATTAATACCTCCACAGAAAGGCCTTCCAATTACTAGCACAGCTTTCTTCATTCTCAGATAAACAGCTACACGAATACCCTTCTTCTCTTAGACTTTTATTTCTATTTGTAAAAGGATGTACTTTTGCCCACAGATGAAGGGCATTTTATGTCATCAAAGGAAAGGGCGTGAATCTGGGCCCTCAGCTTGCTCTCACACCCTGCAGCTTGGCAGTTCACACAGCCAAACCACAAATGGAACTAATGGCTCATTATTTGCTTCCCATCACATCTGACCTGCTATGAATCAACCCCGTTTCCCTATCAATATCAAATTTGGCTTGTTCAGGATGTGAAAAGATGTCATGTCTTTTCCTGTTTCTTCTTCATCCTCCTTGTTGGTTTAGTCGCTCGGTTGTGTCTGACTCTTTTGCAACCCCATGTTTCTGTCCGTGGGATTTCCCAGGTGAGAATACAGGAGTGGGTTGCCATTTCCTTCATTCATTCTCTTTAGAACAATTAATTTTGATTTTGAACTCTTGGCTTGTAGTAAGTTTCAGGCTGGAAACTAAAATTTGGAAAGAAAACGCAGTGAAACACAAATATAAAAAATCCCTTTAACCTTGTTTCCTTCCACCTCATCGCTTCGCCCTCCCCATGGAACATGAGTCTGGTAGACCCTGCTGCCACATCCTTTTTCTTTAATCCAGATACTTGTATCACTCATGGTTTCTTACTCTCTTTGGTCAACATAATGTTAAATAGTCCTCAAGTCTTGAGAATTCATCTTAGGCAAAGATAATGCATGATTAAAAAATTAGAATAAAAAATAGTTTAATTTAAGGTCCTTCAAGGAAAAAGAGTTAATTGATCAGTTAATTTCCCCGTTTCAAAATTAACAAGGGTCAATTCTAGCCTTTGCTTTCTTATTTGTCCCACTGCCAAGTAACTTCTATATGAAGGATAATGATCAGTACTGGCATTTTTACTTAGCAAATCCAGAGTTAAACACTCTCATCAAAGGTTGAACCTCTCGGCTTCCATACAGACAACCATCTGTTTGTTGAATACTCACTTCTGTGACACCTTGGCCTTGGTCATTCAGGATCTGGTTGGAAACCACCAGTGATGGGAATGTACAATCGTATGAGACAAGTCTTTTCATTTCAGAGAAGCTCTAATCCTTAGGAAGGTCTCTTTGTTTGCTTGTTTGGCATATTGATCTGCAATCTATCTCCTTGTGGTATTGACCCGCTGATTCTCATTTAGCCTAAAGTAGTGTTTCAGTGGAGAAGGCAGTGGCACACCACTCCAGTACTCTTGCCTGGAAAATCCCATGGCTGGAGGAGCCTGGTAGGCTGCAGTCCATGGGGTCACTAACCACTGAGCGACTTCACTTTCACTTTTCACTTCCATGCATTGGAGAAGGAAATGGCAACCCACTCCAGTGTTCTTGCCTGGAGAATCCCAGGGACGGGGGAGCCTGGTGGGCTGCCGTCTGTGGGGTTGCACAGAGTCGGACACGACTGAAGCAACTTAGCAGCAGCAGCGTTTCAGTAAGTGTGCTCTGTAGACCACCTGCATCAGTCACTGTGGCTCTCGTGGAAATGTGGGTCTTTCCCTCTTCTCCATATGGGGCCATTTGAATGGCAGCGGGTGGCTAAGAGCTCTGGTCTTTGCTTTCATAAACTCCCCTTGCACGTGTGTGCTTGAAGATCAGTGCTCTGAAGCTGAAGAAAATAGCAAGGTCAGTGTCTCTTATCGGCCTTGTCCTTCAGATAGTTGGAAAGAGGTATTACTATCACTGTTTCTCCACGCCATCTGTTCTCCAGACCAAGCCTCTGAGTTTTTTCAATTTTCTGTCATATAAAATGGCTCTAAGTCTCATTCTCTTTGAAGTGTTTTCATTTTAATGACATTTGTCCTAAAATGTGATGCTCAAAACTGAGCATAGTCCTCCAGGTATCCCCTGACAGGGGTGGAAGGTAGAACAGAATGAAGGGTTCTGTCTGTCTTCCTTAGCACAGAAACTGTATTCTTATAAAAGAAGCTATTAGTGAAATTACATGCGTTTTCTTGTCTGGAGAATCCCATGGACAGAGGAGCCTGGTGGACTACAGTCCATAGTGTTGCAAAGAGTCAGACACAACTGAAGTGACGTAGCATGCATGCATGCATTTGGTTCAAGAAGATCAGTTAGCCATTGAAATTTAAAAAATTTTTTGACATATGCACACTACTATTTTATTTATTTAATAATCTTTGGCTGCTCGGGGTCTTCATTGCTACCCCTCTAGTTGGGGAGAGCGGGGACACTCACTAGCTGTGGTGAGTGGGCTTCTCATTGTGGGGGCTTCTCTTGTTGCGGTGCACAGGCTCCAGGTGCCCTCAGGCTCAGCAGTTGTGATTCCCACACCTAGTTGCTCCAGGGCATGTGGAATATTCCTGGACCAGGGATCAAACCTGTGTCCCTGCATTGGCGGGTGGATTCTTATCCACTCCACCACTAGGGAAGTAGTAACAATTAAAATTTTGATCTAAAAAGAAATAGCTTAAAGAAACTGGATTTTCAAAAAGAAGAATATTCTATTGTTCGCTTGAGCATTATTTATGATAAAAATCTCATTACTCTGGGTTGCCAATTTAGAATTTTTGGTAGTCACCATGGGATTAAGATAAAGTGTCTTCTTCCTATTTATGCTAAGTGGATTCAGTAAGCAAAAAAATAGTCTAAAAGAGTGCAAGGATATAATTAACCTACCTGAGAGAACACATTTTCAAGCATGTAGTCTGATATCATCTGTTTAAGTACTCTTAATTGAGCATTATTTATGATAAAAATCTCATTACTCTGGGTTGCCAATTTAGAATTTTTGGTAGTCACCATGGGATTAAGATAAAGTGTCTTCTTCCTATTTATGCTAAGTGGATTCAGTAAGCAAAAAAATAGTCTAAAAGAGTGCAAGGATATAATTAACCTACCTGAGAGAACACATTTTCAAGCATGTAGTCTGATATCATCTGTTTAAGTACTCTTAATTTATATATCAATAAAGTAATTTTTCTTAGTTATGAAAGCAAGTCTATAAAAGTATCTACTTGCCAGTGCTCTTTTTGGCCTAATTGAATCTCATTGTATAGCTATGACAGAATCAAATTGCATTTATTTAAAAAATAAAATTCTAGGTTTTCATTAGACTGCTATCCTCCCCAGCTTGTCTAAGTTGAAAGAAAATTGACTGCTTGACAGAACAGCTAAGAGTTGATCATTTTCTTGATATAATTAAATATGTTTACATCTTTGTCCTTCATATTATAACCTGGTGGTTATTTCTAAATAACTTGATGGAGCAGGTGCTTCTAAAAATAGAACAAATGCAGGACAATTTGTAAATCTTGCCCACAAAGTCATTTACTAGTTAATAACAGTAGACCACGGTTTTTCTGTTCCCTTTCTTATAAAATTTTTAGTTTCCTTCCCAGGGCTCCTCTTCCTCCTTCCTCCTCTCTGGAGTTGAGCCTTAAAGCTTTCTCTCTTCTGAAGTGTTCATTCACCCTCACGGCTTTTTCTCCAATTACCCTCTGCCAGTCACTTCCTGATCCCTATCTTAGCTCCATCCTTTGGGCCAGTTGATGCTATTTGATTTCATAACAATGTTGTGAGGTGGGTTGTGTTACTCCTGTTCAAATACTGGGAGACTGGGGCTTAGAAAGTTACATTCAACATTACATGAAACTCTATCGTTTTCATGCATACAACAAATATTAAATTTCTGGTTGAGATTTTCTAGGTCAGATGTACAAGTGTAAACCACTGAAATTCTATAAAAATGCTTGCTAAAATGTCTTAATGAAAGAAACTGTATATTATGTTTTGCATTTCTGAAACAGTTAACTGTTTATGTCCTGATCTCCAGGAGCAATCTTTCTTTAACAGAGAAAAGTTTTGTAACTTAGTCACTATAGCTTTTTGCCACCTTGTTGAATTACTGTTATTATTGCTATCAATTTTTGCTATTTGGTGACTTGAATTTAAATAATTAATTCACTAATGACCAGCCTAGGATCATCATTTCACCAAAAAAGGGGAAAATAATAATAAGTAAGCTCTAGGAGATAGTGAAGGAAGAGGAAGAATGGTATGCTGCAGTTCAAGGGGTCTCAAAGGGTTGGACACAACTTAGCAACTGAACAACACAGACTTGATGGACAAGAGTTTGAGTGAACTCCTGGAGATGGTGCTGGACAAGGAGGCCTGGCGTTCTGCGATTCATGGGGTCGCAAAGAGTCGACCCCATGACTGAGCGACTGAACTGAACTGATCACAGTTCTATTTTAAATTTTCTGTGGAAGCTCCTTACTCCCTGGAGGCTCGGATGGTAAAGAATCTGCCTGCAATGCAGGAGACCTGGGTTTGATTCCTGAGTTGGGAAGATCCCCTCGAGAAGGGAATGGCAACCCATCCGGTATTCTTGCCTAGAGAATCCCATGGACAGAGGAGCCTGGCAAGCTAAAGTCCATAGTGGGCTGCACCAAGTTACATTCCCACCAGCTTTTCACAATGATTTCCTTTTGTCCTCATCTTTTCTGTTATTATTTGGTTACAGCCACTCTGACAGGTATGAGGTGATATCTCATTGTGGTTTTGATTTGAATTTCCCTGATGAATAGTGAGTTTATATACCTTTTATTATACCCTCTCTACTGAATGCTTTGTATAATTTAATAGGTTTCACTTATCCCCATTTACAGGTGAAAATTCTGAGGCCTTCAGAAGGTGAAATAACTTACTGCAGGTCACAGACAATATAAATCAGCTAACATTTGAACTAACCTCAATTTGGCCTCAAAATATTCACTTTTAGCAACCACCTTCTACCAAAATTTTATTCAAATGATAATCATGCCTCATGATACTGTAGGACATTAAGCTTTGAATTAAGGCAAACTATCTCCAGTATGACACATACATTCAAGAGTCAACTACCTTTACATACTATTCTCCTTGCAAGAGTTAGTATTTTTAAATTTTTCTTTTAAAATATTGATTTTCTCAATATTATTTATGCATCCAATTTTATAAAACTGCAGGTTGTTGGGCAAACTCATCAAAACAATATTTATTAACTGGAAAATAATGAAATTTTTCAGTACTGTTGATAATTATTATAGATTATTATTTTTTATTTATTATGACAAGCACCAAACACTGAAAGTGTGGATGGCAACCACATATATTACCAAAATATTGCAATTATAACAACAAAGAGTAAATAGGGGAAACTGTAAGTGAAGAGATTTTATTGATGCTAAATTGACTTCTAGATGAAAAGGGAGCTATTTTGAGGGTAAAACTTTCTTAATACCAGATAATTTAGCTTAAATTAGACCTAGTATAAGGCAATAAAATGTACCAAATTAATCAAATTCAAGGTCATGAATCTTTTATATGAAACTATTTTTCAGCTAAAGTTGAAACTTTAAAGCAATATTTCTTTGCCATTCCTAATACCAATAGATTATTTATTTCTCATAAATAAAGTGAAGTCATTTCTTTAAAATCTGATTTATTTGCTTTATTGAAGAACTCTAAAATATGGATGGCTAAACTTTTTAATGATTCTGTATGATTTTCAGATTTGTATATTATAAATTTCATGGGCAATAAATACATTTAGCTGAAATACACTATAAGTGTAACCACTTACTCCCTATCAATATTCACTTTAGTCTTATTAGATTAACTTAACTTTGTTTACCAGATTATCTTTTTTTAATAATAGTTACCAAGTTTATTCAGATATCAGGTTTGTTGCTGGTTTCTTTTCTTTTGATATTGCTCTGAAAATGAAATGACACTTTCCTAGGAATGAGAAGTATGTTTCCTTTTATTCCAAGGTGATTTGGAAGATGAAAATACAGATAATATTATTAGACTTACAGTGATTTATGAGCACTTTATGTAGCCACTACTATGTAGAAATAGTCTTCCTTTTCTTCCCATAAAGCAAGTGTATTTATTTTTGTTTTTAATCTAACAAAAGAAATTACCATAATTTCAAAAAGAAAGCTATAGAGGTCTTGCTTTCAGTCCATTTAGTCATCTGTATATTGAAGTTCTGGGCTAAGAGAAATCCTGAAAACTCTGAGACTTATGCTAAAATTGGTTTGAGACTAGTATGCTATAGACAGTATATAAGAGGATTCATTGTTACTTCCCATGAGTAGATTTTTTCAGAAATTCTTAACTGACCACATTGATTTCTGGCATAACATGAAGTGTCAACATGTTTCAACATGACAACAGGACCTACCTACCTCTGTTTTCCTCCATCGATATTACCCAATAATTTTCCATCGATTTGCAACCTTTTTCCTCTCTAAATATGTAGATTTCTGCCCTCTCTCATCAAATTATTTGCTCTACTCCATTATAACTTCCCTTTACATTTCTATAAGTAAATATAGTCCAGTAAGGACACTTTGTTGAAGAAAAAGTTTCTGGGTAGGACTAAGTGCTTTAGATTATTGATCGTTATGCTATGCTACTTTAATACCTGTCCAGCTGTGACAAATGATCCATATGGCTCATGTATACACGTTTATTTTCTATGACATAGTCTATTACCCTTTTAAATACAGCATAAAGGTATCATACTCACATATAATAGCAAAACAAGAAGCCAGTAAATTCCTCTTTTTTCCTTAAGCTGGTTTAAATTTGCTTTTTGTCATAACGATAGAAAAAAGTCATGAAAAAATATGTCACTTTTGCAGTCAACAGACCTTAAGTTGTCAAAAAATAATAAGGAATACCAAGCACTGAAGATTTATTCAATTTCAAGTTTGAAGATAAATGATAAATAGCAAAGCTCCTGGACAAACATTGTTTGTTGTATCTTTTCAAGTCACTACTAATTAAAAGACGCTTACTCCTTGGAAGAAAAGTTATGACCAACATAGATAGCATATTCAAAAGCAGAGACATTACTTTGCCAACAAAGTTCTGTCTAGTCAAGGCTATGGTTTTTACTGTGGTCATGTATGGATGTGAGAGTTGGACTGTGAAGAAGGCTGAGCACCAAAGAACTGATGCTTTTGAACTGCGGTGTTGGAGAAGACTCTTGAGAGTCCCTTACATGCAAGGAGATCCAAGCAGTCTATTCTGAAGGAGATCAGCCCTGGAATTTCTTTGGAAGGAATGATGCTAAAGCTGAAACTCCAGTACTTTGGCCACTTCATGAGAAGAGTTAACTCATTGGAAAAGACTCTGATGCTGGGAGGGATTGGGGGCAGGAGGAGAAGGGGATGACAGAGGATGAGATGGCTGGATGGCATCACTGACTCAATGTACGTGAGTCTGAGTGAACTCTGGGAGATGGTGATGGGCAGGGAGGCCTGGCGTGCTGCGATTCATGGGGTCGCAAAGAGTCGGACACGACTGAGCGACTGAACTGGACTGAACTGAACTGATTTGACCACTGACATAGGGGCTTTAGGGAACTTGGTAGAAATGTCAGCATATTAGTATATCTGCTGTTTGTTGCCTTCTTTAGTAATAGTGTACTAGAGGAAGCTAGACTTTTATTTGAACTGTTCACATAAAAGATGAGAAAAAATATATACTTTTGTTAAGAAATACTATCTACTTAGAATCAGCAATCCAAATGTTTGAGAATCAGATAATTATGTATTTCATGCAACTTGAAAACACTCCAAATTAATTGTTCTTTAATATTTTCCTCAAGTTATTTTTGGAAGATGAAAGGACAGGGAACTGTAGAAGCAATGGGAATAAAGTGTTAGGATCCAGCTAAAGCCAGAAAACAGAGTAAATCCAGATGCCCTAGGCTCTGTTCTCAATGTTGTTCTGTATGTACTTACAAAGATAATAGTTATATCTCTGTAATGTAGTATAGTGGTCATCTGAGTTAAATTCACCCATTCCAGTCCATTTTAGTAAACTGATTCCTAGAATGTCGAAGTTCACTCTTGTCATCTCCTGTCTGACAACTTCCAATTTGCCTTGATTCATGGACCTGACATTCCAGGTTCCTATGCAATATTACTCTTTACAGCATTGGACCTTGCTTCTATCATGAGTCACATCGACAACTGGGTATTGTTTTTACTTTGGCTCCATCTCTTTATTCTTTCCTGAGTTATTTCACCACTGATCTCCAGTAGCATATTGGGCACCTACTGACCTGGGGAGTTCCTCTTTCAGTGTCCTATCATTTTGCCTTTTCATACTGTTCATGGGGTTCTCAAGGCAAGAATACTGAAGTGGTTTGCCATTCCCTTCTCCAGTGGACCACATTCTGTCAGACCTCTCCACCATGTCTGCCCATCTTGGCTGGCCCCACACAGCATGGCTTAGTTTCATTGAGTTACACAGGTCTGGAATGGATGAATTTAAACCAGATGACCATTATATCTACTACTATGGGCAGGAATCCCTTAGAAGAAATGGAATAGCCATGATGGTCAACAAAAGAGTCCAAAATACAGTATTTGGATGCAATCTCAAAAACGACAGAATGATCTCTGTTCGTTTCCAAGGCAAACCATTATCAGTGTCCTATCATTTTGCCTTTTCATACTGTTCATGGGGTTCTCAAGGCAAAAATACTGAAGTGGTTCGCCATTCCCTTCTCCAGTGGACCACATTCTGTCAGACCTCTCTGCCATGACCTGTCTCTCTTGGGTGGCCCCACATGGCATGGCTTAGTTTCACTGAGTTAGAGAAGCCTGTGGTCTTTGTGATCTCATCCCTTATTTTCTCTTAAATCTTTGCTGAACACATATATTATTACATACCCCTGAAAGAGTTGATAATGTCCCTGATTTTACTCTCTATTATATAAATGTATTTTTTCCTCAAATGTATGTTTTGGGTGACATCTGGAACCTCAACACCCTAAGTTCAAGTGTAGAGCAACTAAGAATATAGCTGTAGTCTAAAAAGCATTTTATGGCTCCTGACTACCAGTTAATAATTAATTAATCAGAGAAGATAAAAATTTTAGTTGCCTTTATCAAGTGTACTCTGCAGGACTGATGCCTCTCTGTTCAACTTTATTTTTTGGTGATGACTACAACGACTTTTCCGTTTGTTATGTCACTTGACATTAATATTGTTTAACAAATCGAGAAATAAAATATTCAAAACAAAGAAATCCACAAGAAAAAGATTTTGACTCATGAAAGGGGTACCCCTAACTTTCTTTGCTGGGTAGAATGAATCATTACTGGGTAATGACCTCAGGACAAACTTTTTCAAACAAAATGTAATGTTTTCATTTTCCTTTTTCTTTGAATTTCACTCTTACGGATTTGTGGTTATAATGAAACATCCCTCATATTTATTTAAGAGGTGTCTTCTGAGACTTGAGGCATTTCTGTGCCAAAGTTACAGACTTCAAAGATGCCTGGCTGGGTACACTGGGAAGTTGGTGTGAAAAACTGGGCCGGTGGACTGTGGTGTTCTCTAGGACCAGTGGAGTCATTGTCAAGATTCCTCCCAGTCCTTGGAATTTCTTCTTATCACTTCCTGCCCTTGTCTCTATCCTTCATTTTTATCTCCCTTATCCATTTCCTTTTCCTTTCATACTGTCAATTTCTTTTCTCTTCTTGGCTCCTGTTTTCTCTCCATTCTTCCCTTCCCTTCACCCTTCCACTCTGACTTTCCTCCATTCTTTATTTCCATCTAGGCAATTGGCAGCTTGTAAATGCAAAATGCAAACTGCTACTTAAAAGACTGAGGGAATAAGGCTGACATATTTGTTCAGGTAACCTTTCTGTTCTTGCTCACTTGCCCTGTTGTCATAAGGACTCAGCTATGGTGTGGCTTTTAGCTATTGGTTCACTCTTGCATTTACAATCCTGTTCCTAGCCTTCCCCATTTGTACTCTGCATCTGTATGTGGTCTCCCTCTTTTTTATTATTAGACTGCTGAGTTCTGCTCTGTGCCATACATCAACTATATTTTGTGAAAAGCCCTTCCCTGGGACTGCCCAACCTATTTCAAGCTGGGCACAGCCATCTCCCAAGCTCATTCTGTCCATAATGTTTGCTGAGAAAGTTTATTCATTCATTCAATACATATTTATTGAGCCCTACAGCCCATGGGGTCGCTAACGGTCGGACAGACTGAGCGACTTCACTTTCACTTTTCTCTTTCATGCATTGGAGAAGGAAATGGCAACCCACTCCAGTATTCTTGCCTGGAGAATCCCAGGGATGGGGGAACCTGGTGGGCTGCCATCTATGGGGTCACACAGAGTCGGACACGACTGAAGTGACTTAGCAGCAGCAGCAGCAGCAAGTATAATAATAAAGTTAAAAGCAACAGGTCTTTTCCCTTTTCACATATTGAATTTTTTTTTAGTATCCCACTGTAAATTCTATTGAATCTAAGAAAACAAATATTGTTATACATTTCACCTGACTCCCTATAAAAAACACTGAATAATTAATTTCTATACAAAACTGAAATCAACAGACATTTTCAAGATAACCACATGGCACAAAACATTATTTATTGACTCTAAATATGATATCTTTATAAAATTAAGCAAAATCCCTGAATGATTGACAGAGTTTTTCATTTCTGATTCAGATATTTTGGTTTTTCTTAGAGCTTAAGCCTTAGATAGATGCAATAAGAATTCACTAATATGTACATTTCCCCCAGTTATTATTTGGTGGTTGTGTGTGTGTTTATCAAAATGGGAAAAAACTACATGGGAGATATTGAGAGGTCCACAAGGAATCTGCTTTATCTTAAAGAGCACACATTCACAGAAAAATAAGTTTTCCAAAGCTGTGTGTGTTGAAGTTCATGGAAGAGAAATCACCCTGGCTCTAGTAAAATGAACATTTCAGAACATGCGGCCCAAATGGAAACAAACAAACAAACAAACAGGATACTTCTTTGAGCCTGATGTCGTTTGTGCTTCAATGCAAAAACACAGCATTGCTGAGGACATTGAATGAGAAAGTTACATGAAAAGAGCTGAAAATAAAGTCTTCTAATCAGTCCTCTAATTTCCCACTAAGCCATCCCGGTTTATGCCTAAGATTAAGATGCAGTATATTCTCTTAAGGAAACTCTTGATGGTAAAGAATTATGAGGTGTGTGATTTCATTTTTTCCTTTATCATTTTCAGGCAGATATTAATGTTTCCACTGCAGAGGTGAGGGAACCAGAACTCCAAAGGGGAAGATTGGTTGTGCAAGGTCACAGCAGCAGAGATGCTATTCAAACTTAGCTCTATTTGATTCCCAAAACCATGCTGTTTTCCATTACACATTACTTTTCCCCCCTCTTGTTTGTGTTTAAGTTGATGGCAAAAAGTCACTCTGTCATTCAGAGTCGCTGCAAAGTGGTGTTCACTGAGGAGCCCGAGGACAGCCTTACAAACTCCCCCCTTGCTGTTGTTATTCAGTTGCTCATTTGTGTCCGACTCTTTGTGACCCCATGGACTCCAGCAGGCCAGGCTTCCCTGTCTTTTACCCCCTTAGTCCAAAGAGCAAAGGGGGCCGGATTAGGAATAAGAAGTTTCCTGCAGACACAGGAATGGTGGAAGGGGATATCAGAGACCAATTTACAACACTGTCGCAAAACAGGTGGAGTGGAAAGCCTGTTGAAAAACCCCATCAGGAAGCTTAAGAAAAGAAGAACGGATGAAGAATCAACGTGGGTGGAAGGCAGTGGGTAGACTAAAGAAGGAGAACATGGCTTGAAGGTGAATAAGGGAGATGGTTAGAGGAAGGAGAATGAATGAGGATTATCAGGAAGACACAAGTCGGGCTTTGTGGTGAGAGGAGAGGGTGGAGGGCAAGGCAGAGATGAGAAGGGGAAGAAACTTTGCCCAGAGAACAAAGGAAAGAAGAAACACCGTTTTATCTCCATTAGAAAAAGTGGAAGTTTGTCTTCTGTGACAGGTTGTCCCAACCCATTGTGTTGTGCTGAGATACTGAATTATCTCAACTGCTTGCCATTAGAAAAATGTAGATTCCTGGGGTCACTTTATAGCCAGTGCCTAATATTGTACCTAAGCTTGTGGTATTTACTGTATGCAGTGAGGAGATGGAAACAGTATATAATGGTAGCCCCCTAATTTCTCATCAATGAGCCAGAATCTTTCCTATTTTAAAGAGTATGCAGAGATGAAAAATAGTAATTTTACAAAGCAGAAATAAACCATCTCTTGGGGACAATTATGTGTGATTCATAGATTTCTTGGAGGTGAATTATAGTTTAAAATATAACATGTAGATTCTTCACCAGGTTTTAACAGTCCTGTTTAAGTTGTTGGAAACTTTGGTAAACTTCCTTAGATACCCAAGGTCATACTAGGTTCACAGCCCATTTTACGGAGGTTTGCAAATCTTTCAGCAATGATGAATTGGATTTCAGTTGAATTGCATGCAAACTTGGGCCAAGTTTTAAAGAAACACTGTATAGTTCTTTCAGGTAGAAGTCAGGTGAAACTCAAGGGGTCCAAAGTGGGTTTTGCTTTGAGTTTCTTTGGGGTTCTGCTTGAACTTGACACTCAAAGTGAAACTCAGGAGATCTGAACGTCTTGCAAACTCAGGCTCAAAGGGAGGTTTTTGGAAGCAAACTTGCATGTTGAAAATGCTGAACTAACAGTGCTAATGGGTACTTTAGTTTGTTTTGCCCAACCCTCTGAATAGAGTTTCATCTGGAAAGAAAAAAAGGTTCTCTTAATGGGTCTAGAGTTTAGTAAAGCTCTGCAGAAGGACTTTGGTCTTGCTGACAGGTTATATGCATATGCAACAAGTAGAATGCATAAATTGCCATAATGCTAGATTAATAAGAGCAATTGACTAGATCAAGCAAGTCCTGATATCACATCCCTGAGTTGAGATTAAAGGCCTTTGGGGGCGATTCAGTTTATCTGGGCAATTCAAGTGAAAACTGAGTGTATTACAAGCATTACCTAGATAGTTGCTACACTATAGATTTGACCACAGTGACATGAAAATATTCTCTTACTTATGAGAATGAATAACTGGAAAGAAAATTTTGCACCCCCCCAACATTAAGCATATTCACTAAGACCAATCTATGACAGTGCTTTAAAGGCACATCAAGCCTGTAGGTGAGCCAATCGCCACGACCTTTTATAAAACATGATTCTAATCTAAATATGGGCTGGTGCTAGAGCAGAGGGGATTTAATTAACTTTGACAAATAAATCTAAATATTAAAATAAACTTAGAAATTAAGGGGCTTTTTGAGGAAGGAAACAAGTTGGCAGGATTTTGGCATATCAACAAAAGGAAACCACACAAAGAAAAGGATTAGTCAAAATAAAGATCAAATAAAAATCAAAAATAATTTGGCTTCCATCCAGGAAATTTTGTTGCATTTTAGAAGCATGTCTTTCCTTCCCAAGTGTGACGAACAGAGGAACCACCTGATCTTCCCCTAAAGGTCATCAAGCACACCACATGCCGTAGCAGAGTCACTCCTGAGGCCTTGAGAAAATTCAGCAGAGGTGCTGTATTGAAATTCACACCTCATAGTCATAAATCTATAAACAACATGGAAGCAAGGAATGGTGGTAAGCAGATTCTAAGGAAATGATGAACTAATGTTCACACTTCAGAAATATTCACACAGTGAGTGCTTTAAGAAAATGAATAAACAGTATTTATATCTATCTACCTCTCCATCCATCTGTTTATCATCTTTCTATGGAGGAGACATTCTGAAAGATATTGTACATTTTTGGACTTCAAAGGGTCCTGTTTGATGTGTTATTAAAACCAACACCTCATAATCTGCGGGGCTCAGTTCAAAATCAAAATACAGAAAGCTTGCTCAGAAATCACACAGAAATGCTGTTAAAGGTATTGTATATGAAGCTTCTTCTTTTCTTTTGGAGTCTGTTTCCTCTTATGGGTTTTTCTAATTTCCTCCTTATTGTCATTTCAAGTGAAGAAAAATTAAAGTCGAATTTATTAGCACAAATCTTACTGCTCATCTTTATTTTGCTCACACAAGGTCTTCAGCACAAATTTAAGAGCATTGATTGTGTATGCCTAATTACTGAAATTGCACAGCTCATATTTTGCAATTCATCTGTATGCTTTTCATTCTTACCAGAAGAGTGGAAATGTTTCACAGAATTAACTCCTGTTTTTATTTCGTTTCTTGATATGCACACATTCTACCAACACTCTCAACCTTCAGTTTACTGATGAGTAAGGAAGGCCTTAAAAAAAAAAAAAGAAAAAGCAACTAGAGGATTTACAGAAGGCTTACTGAAGAAGGTGACATCCAAAGATAGTAGGAGTAAGCTACAGATGAGAAAGCTTCAGGATAATGCATTCTGGTAAAGAGGCAGGATTATTGTATGAGATTAAATATGCTTTAGCCCACCTGATAATTTCATTTTTGGCTTATATTTTCCTGTTCTTGAGTCTTTTGGATTCCCTGTAATCAATTGACACATTTTGTAAATGAAGTGCTCATATTCATTCTGAAAATGTGATCACCTCCAGCAAACTTCAGTGTCATTCAAAACTTTCCATTGTTTGGCTATAGATTATAAACCTAATCTTGACTAAGCTATTCAGATAAACATTAAAGATGTGTTGGCAGTTCTAATACTTTTTCTAGAACCACGTCTAGAAAGAAATTCAAATCAGATCACTAAATCCTAGATTCAACAAAGGAGTTAAAAGTAGAAGCATTCTGGAAACATTATTTCAATCTAATAGGAAACTTTCAGTGAAATCAATTCTGAGGTCTTTGCAATAATATAATCATTATACTTGTATAAGAAACTAATTGAGGCTATCATTTTGTTTTTGTTCAGTCACTAAGTTCTGTCCAACTATTTGCAACCCCCTGGATTGCAGCACAACAACCCTGTCCTTCACTATTTCCTAGAGTTTTCTCAAACTCGAGTCCATGGAATTGATGTTGCCATCCAACCATCTCATTCTCTACCACTCCCTTCTCCTCCTGTTCTTAATCTTTCCCAGCATCAGGGTCTTTTCCAGTGAATCAGCTCTTCATATCACGTGATTCTTTGCATCCTATCTTTTTAGGAAACCATTAGCTTGGATATTTCTCATATTTATCAATTTTTNGAATTGATGTTGCCATCCAACCATCTCATTCTCTACCACTCCCTTCTCCTCCTGTTCTTAATCTTTCCCAGCATCAGGGTCTTTTCCAGTGAATCAGCTCTTCATATCACGTGATTCTTTGCAGCCTATCTTTTTAGGAAACCATTAGCTTGGATATTTCTCATATTTATCAATTTTTTTATTTTTTTAAGATTTTTTAGATGAGGAAATACAAACAAAATTTTAATATACTCTTAAAAAGTATTATATACAAATTTCTCAGTTTGGAATACATTTATTCTTCAAGTTGTTTCACTATATTACAAATAAACATACTCAGAACCTAAATTACTTACACATACGTACATTCATCTTACTGGTATATGCAAGTAAATAGATATATCTACTTAAAGAGCTATTATACAAGGATGGATATGTTAGATGAATGCAAAAAGGAAGGGAAAAAAAGAATTCTCAGGGCACATATTGCAGTATCTCTAATTTTGTAGCCTCACACACCTGGGCTATGTAGGTAGCTGATAAACTGGCCCCGCACGAAGTCATGAAACTTGGAGCTATCCATTGGGGAAAAGTCTGCACAGAATCTGAAGAACTAATGGCCTGTACATTTTTTGAAGATGTAAGTCTAAGAACCAGTGTAGAAAACACAGTTTTTATTAACCTCACTATTAGAATTGAATAGGTCATCTTTAAAAATCAAAATTAAAAAGAAAAGAGGAAAATAGAGGCTGGGAAGCCAGTTGTGTGAGAGTGTGTTTACAATGAGGTTTATAATAAGGGCATAGATCCAGTCAGCGTTATGCACTCCATGGCCACATACATTCCCCTAAATCATAACCTCAGAACTATGCTTCATTAGTCATACGGAGAATCACAGAAAAAAATGTGGGTTGGTTTGCGCAAATGAAATACTACTCCAGGAAAAAGGCAGCTCAAAGTGTGTACCCTGGAGACGATGGTTCAGAAACGTTTTACACAAGGGAGAAACATAAACAGCAAATGCCATATGCTTTTGAACTGTTTTAATAGTAGAGGTGGCTTTCCATACTCATTCAATTTCCCATGTGACCAAGCATCTGATCTCCAGCTGTATTTAGTAGATCTATATTTGTTAAACAGAAATAAATCATCCATTTAGATTTTTATTTATTATGACCTAGAATTTACCTCAGTTTTCTGTCTTTTGTTATTACAAGTCTGAAGAGGAAAGAAGAGTTTAATATTGACAGATATTTTTGGACTTGACTGCTGGGAATATTTTTGTGATCTTCTTTGTGTGTGTGTGTGTAAGTTTCTTTGTGGAAAAGGACAGCCTTAAAAAGCAACTGGTCTGTTTTGTGGGCTGTTTCTGTGGTCTTGCCAGTGTCTGTTTATTTCTTCACAACCTGATGAAATGCCATCGATAATGGCACAGGATTATGTGACAGAGCAAGAAAAATGTCAGCCAGATCATTCTGAATCTCAGTAAGTCCAAGGCTGCTTTTATTCTTGAAATTTTCACTAGTGTGTTTTTATAAATTTTAGAAAGTGGCAAAAAATGAGCAAATACATGTTTTGTATTATCATGAAAATGGTTTAACCTTGTGGACCCTCAAAGGAACTTTGGGATCCTCAGATACTTTGTGAACCATTTCTGTGTCAGTGATGACCTTCTTGATTGATTAATACCATTATGGATAACATATTTGTTGATTAATAGCATTATGGATAACATATTATATACTTCATCTTCACCTTACTTGTTTTTCACTTAATGAACCATGAACCATGTGAAGTCATTTAGTTGTGTCCGACTCTTTGCTACCCCATGGACTGTAACCTACCAGGCTCCTCTGTCCATGGGATTTTACAGGCAAGAGTACTGGAGTGGGTTGCCATTTCCTTCTCCAGGGGATCTTCCCGACCCAGGGATCACACTCCAGTCTCCTGCTTTGCAGGCAGACAGTTTACTGTCTGAGCGACCAGGGAAGTCATTTTGTTCTAAAGATCCATCCACATCAATAAAAGGAAAGCTTCTTCACTTGCTCTTGTAACAGCCTACTGTTTCATTGTCTGGATTTACCGTAACATACTTTAATTGTTCTCCTTTGATAGACACTCTTTGCCCTATTTAAATTTTTTCCTATCATGAGCAACAGTGAATTACCTTGTAAATGAGAGTTTTACATACAGGCAGGTATAATTGCAGGGGGAAACTGTAGAAACAAAATTCAAATTGCAATTTGTCAAATCTGGTCAAATTGTCCTTCATGGAGTTTGTTCCATTTTGCATGCCTACCTAAGTTACATGAATAGGCTTTCTTCCCCAACTAGCTATTGAGAGCTTTGCTCATCTGGTAGGTGAGCAGTATTATCTTAGTTTAAATATGTATTTTTTTCTTGTGCTGAGTAAGGTTGAGCATCTCTTCCTACGTAAGGACCCTTTATATTTCTTTTTCTGTAAACTGTAGATTTTCTTTTAGATTGTTGCTCTTTTCCTTCTCAATATCTAGGTTTTTTTTTCAAGGCTTAGAGAAAGTATACAGGAGCCTTTAAAGTACTGCTTCTGCTGTGCATTTTACTTGATCTCTATGTGTCATTTGGTTTTAGATTTGCTCCTGGTGTCTTTTGCCTTGTAGAACTTTTCCATTTTTATGTATTCTGTTTTATAAATCTTTTTCTTATCCTTGGTTTTTTGCATTTTGAGACTTGGTTTAGAAAGGCTTTTTTTCCCCAGAGTTGTAAAGGAACACATTGAAATTTTCTTTCTGTACCTTTACCTTCTTATATCATGATTTGCATTTAATCACTGGTACATTTGTAGTGTACCTTTGTGTACAGTATAAAAGATTATTAACCCAGTTTAATATTTTTCTATAGCCTATCTGCTTTTCATAACACCATATATTGACAAAGCCCATCTTCCACACTGAATAAAATAATCTTTATCACGTAATAAATTCTTGAATAGATTTGGTTACAGTAGTATATGAAAAAAATAAAAATCTCACAAGGTAATAAAATGTGTTCTAGCAATGCAAGAATCACTTTATGTTAGATGGTATAGTTATATAACTTATTAGATTAAAAGATCTTTTACCCACTATGTTGATAAATGTCAATAGTAGGATCCAATGGACTGAGGAACCAGACCAAGACACTTCCTGATAAATCAAGAAAATTTAGTTATCTGGAACCTACAGAAGGAAATTATTGCAATCATGATATACAGCAAAGAGGCCAACAGCATTCTCCAATAACAGCCAGAAGACACTGGCAGATGTACAATTGCAGATATAAGTCCAAAGAGTTAGAGCCCCGTGAGAACTCCTAGAAGTTCAACTGACACCCTCCATGCCCAGCCTTGCATTCCCGTGGCTGTGGCTTTTTCCTGTGGACCACAGTGGATATTTGTGAGGGACCAGACCATGCCATCAACATTAGGTATACCATCAATCTTGGTGGAACCCAATGCATATTAGTCTCCCTGACACAGTATATGTGTGGTTTATTTCGTATATTTATCCCCTTTAGTCTCTTCAAGATACACATCCTATTTCAATTATTTTTCTAAACTTAGAGCTGTGGAAAAAGAAAAAGTATCAGTTATAAACTTCTTTGGTAGTAATGTGAACAACTGCTTAGCTGTAAGAACCCAAACTATAAGAAGAAAACAAATATAATTTCTCAACAGATGTAAAAAACAATTTCCTGCTAAAGAAAGTCCCACAAAAATAGAAATAGTAATAAACTAGGACTTTACCAAGAACGTATAGCCAACATTCTAATAATGAAATATTGGAAGAATTCTTACAAAGACAAGAATTTCTGTGAAACTATTACTATTTAGTATGTAGTGAAGGCCCTGAAAAATATACAGAGGAAAAGAAATTTAAAACATAAATATTAAAAGAGAAAAAGCAAAATCAACACTTATAGGAAATTAATAGCTATACAGGAAAGTAAAAACAAATCAATAGATACACTATAAGATACAAAAATAGTATTCTATATAAAAGCAATAACTGATAACATAATGTAAATGTATTGTGCTTATTCTNTTAAAACATAAATATTAAAAGAGAAAAAGCAAAATCAACACTTATAGGAAATTAATAGCTATACAGGAAAGTAAAAACAAATCAATAGATACACTATAAGATACAAAAATAGTATTCTATATAAAAGCAATAACTGATAACATAATGTAAATGTATTGTGCTTATTCTCAATAGCAACAATAATAAAAACTATAAGATAGTGATAATAATAATGCTTGTGCGAGATCCATATGAAGAATACAATCAAACGTTTTTTTAAGGTTGTCCAAAGAGACTTGAATAAAATGGAAAAATCAGCCATGTTCTTAGATGGGAAAAAAATATTATTTAAAAAACCCTTTGATTCTAACCCGATTAATTTATAAGTTTAATGCAATCCTAAATACAATATTATCAGAATTTTAAATTAAGCTTAATTTAAAAATATCTCTGAAAGATAATCTTAAAATTTAAAGAGAAAAATATGCAAAAATATTCATAAAAGAATAGGGGAAAATCATAGTCACGGAGCTTGCATTGCTATATATGACAACCTAAAGTTTTACTAATGAAAATTGTATAATGTTGATGGTAAAGTGGACACAAAGATCAATAAACCAGAACAGTCCAGAAGTCAACTATATTTGTATACAGATATGTGGCAATTTACACCAAAGGGGAAAGTTGATGAACATTACTAGAAAATTTAGCAAATGATTTGGAAAAAGTAAGGCTAGATACTCTACTCAATTCATACAGGTAGACATAGTCAAATTCCAGGTGGATAAAGAGCTATTCATAAACAAAAGTGAACTGGAAAGTAGAGGTCAGATGGTTTCCAACCTGCCTAATTAATGAATTAAATGGGATGTGTTACAAACTGGATACATAATAGACCCTTAATAAATAAAGACTCTTCATTTTCTCCTTCTTGCAATGCCCAACATGAGGTCATATTGTCTATATAAATATATCCAGAAAAAGTGATACCCCTTGCTCAGCATTTAAGTCATCTTTTACTGTCTCTAGCCTTGGGTCTAACCTGGAGCATCTCCTTATGGTAGGTTCCAATATATTGCCTATATTGTAAAATAGAGTAATTGCTTAGAGTCACAGCACATCATGGATGAAGAATGCTCCTTTAGGATTGGATTCCTAGGATTTAATATGATTTTTTTGTGCATTCTCACACAGCTAGAGTGCCCATGGCTAGCACACAAATTGTCTGGTCATTTTCCAAACAGCCTGAATGCTTTCTGAGAAACAGAGATGAGTAAATGTTTGTTGTAGTTAAATGAATATTAAGTCCCAGACTGCTCTCCTCCTGGGACATTAAAACATACAGAATGATCCTAAAGAGTGTGTCTCTTCAGAGCAAAGATAAAATGGACTAACCACTGGGTGAAAATAGCTGCTGTAAAAGTAAAACATTCATTTGACTAAATGTTGCAGACTCTTTCTCCATAAGCCCACATAATTTTAGCAGTTCTGTGTCATGTTTTATGAGTACATTTGTTGATCATGAAGTTTCAAAGAAAAGAGCTTTCAGTGGCTAAATCTTGAAAATTTTCACAACTCAGTCCATTTATACCAACTTCCATAAACCAGTATATGCTCTATATTGGTGTGTGCTTATCTATTCCATATTTGCTCATTGTTGCTTGCAAATCTAGTAGGCATTTATTGAGGACATAAGAGGGATTTTCTTTTCATGGTTTGGTCTCTCACTCCAAAGCAAGAAATGTTGCCTAAGGATGCTGAAGTTGTCAAAATTCAGCATGTTCTCTATGGAATATGCCATTCTCTTAAATATCTAACAATATAAATCAAATACAATGTATATTGATTATGAAGTGAAATTGGAAATCTTACAACAAAGCCAATGAAATCAGTGATGGAAAACTTCCAATGTATAGACGGATCTATAGACAAAGGAGGACCTGGGAGAACTAGATCAATTGATGACCAAAGAATAAATAATTGACAAGAAGGATAACATAATAGGCATTTCAAAGAGATTTATTTGCATATCAGTGTACCAAGAGAGCAGTTTGGAAAATCAAAGCTCTCAAATAATTTTCAATGACTCATGCTATGATCATTATGCAAATGTCAGACAGGTAGCGAATTGTATACCTTGCTAGCCTGCATCTTTGTCAGAAAACTTACCTTAGGAAGAATCAGCTCTTGATTCAGTCAGCTCTTGATTCTAGTAATTACTGCACAATTGCAATTTTAACTTGCATACCATTAGGTATGAGATAGTTTTATAAGTTTCGATTTTATTTTTCAAAATGAGATAAATCTTTTGTTTACTCTGTTCAAAATGATTTTATATCCTCTTTTACGTCGATTTACTTTAGGTGAGCTTTTTCCAAGACAAATTATCTTGTGGTAATGAAGACTTGCTCTTCAGTAAACAATTAACTCTACACTAGGAGAAACGACAAAGTACAAATTGAATAAGACAGGGTCACTATGCTAAAGAAGCATACAGGTGAGTCAATATATATCACATTTCCTAGTTTTCTCATATCTTTCAGGTCTTGCACACTATTTTGAGAGGAGACTCGATTATCCCCCTAATTCCTTTTCTTTATTCCCAATAAAACTAGTAGTTTCAAGACAGTGAAGACAATGAGCACAGTGGTTGCAAACTTGAGGTGAATGTTAGGGTCATTATTAAACAAATACTGCTTATGTTTTCTTGTTTGCATTGTACAAAAATCTTATTTATTATTCTTTCTGTTTGATGGAAGGAAATGGTTTATTGCTACCTGAGATCCTTTACAAATAATGATAGAAGCTCTGAGGAAAGCTGGCTTTTCTAAGGAAGTTTTATTATGTTTGAATATGAAGAGTGCATAGCTTCCCAGGTGGCTCAGTGGTAGAGAATTCCCTGCCAAGCAGGAGACCTGAGTTCAGTGACCTGGGTCAGGAAGATCCCCTGGAGAAGGAAATGGCAACCCACTCCAATATTCTTGTCTGGGAAATCCCATGGGCAGAGGAGCCTGGTAGGCTACAGTCCATGGGGTCACAAAGAGTCAGACATGACTTGGNAATTCCCTGCCAAGCAGGAGACCTGAGTTCAGTGACCTGGGTCAGGAAGATCCCCTGGAGAAGGAAATGGCAACCCACTCCAATATTCTTGTCTGGGAAATCCCATGGGCAGAGGAGCCTGGTAGGCTACAGTCCATGGGGTCACAAAGAGTCAGACATGACTTGGCAACTAAACAACAACAATATTATGAAGAATTGATTTGAAGATTTTCCCCTCTCTATTTCTTTGTTGAAATTTTTTAGTTCTAGAACTTGTTACGTGAAAGAAACAGAGGCTTTTTAAAAAGCATTAAAATAATTTAGCTTTTCATTCATATAAAAGAAAAAAATTTTTGAACATTTGAGTTATAAATGAATCACTACCTATACACACTGCCTAGCCAGGGCAGTTCCAGAAATGATGCTCTTGTCTTAAATGATGATGATCAATGTCTTTTAAAATGTATTGCTAGACAGGATTACATTGTTACTAGTAGAAATTCTACTCTCTACAATTTGTATTCAAGGCAATATTTATTTTATTTCTGACTCCATTTCTACCTCAATCTTAGTATCTAGGAAAAGAGAGATAGATAGCTATGTAGGTAAAGAATATTTATAATCTCTGTTTGTTATAACTGCAATGTCTAAAATAGGAAATTAAGCTTGCAGTCTAGCTCAAAGAATGATCTTCAGTTTGACCTTCAATTAGGATCACAAATTGAGGACTAGACATGCAGAACTGTTTCTGTAGAGCAAGTTTGCTAAAGTTAGTGAAACCAGATAGATTACAGCTCAGTAAAAATACACCAAGTTTGCAGTTTCTGAATGAGACTAAGAAAAATAAATTTAAAAAACAGAGAAGATTCTATTGATCAAAATCTTTTTAATGAGAGGGCTGTGTCTTTACACCTTTTAGTTAGTGGCGAAAGAAGATTCTGGTGACTAGCTGGGTCCTGGTTCTCTTTCCTGGCTTTCAAAGCTTGATATTTACTTGAAATGTGGCTTCTTAGTTATTCTGAGAAGAGAGTAAGTTTTTCTAAAGACACATTTTGCAAACTACTTGGAAGAGTGGTGGTGGTGTTTAGTAGCTCAATCATGTCCAACTTTGTGACCCATGGACTGTAACCCACCAGGCTCCTCTGTCCATGGGATTTCCTAGGCAAGAATACTGGAGTGTGTTGCCAGTTCCTTCTCCAGGGGATCTTCCCTACCCAGGGATCAAACTTGTGTTTCCTGCATTGTAGACAGATTCTTTACTATTTGAGCCACCAGGAAACTCACTTGGGAGGGTGCTGTTTCCCAAATATCTCGTTTTACAATCCTAAACAATCAACAAGCTAGGTCTCTTTCTCTCTCACTGCTATTGTACTGGCTTCTCAAGTGGCCACATTGCTCCCTTCCACCTAAGTCTTGGCAGGGCCACCTGAGGTCCTCCAGTCCTATTTTCTGCCACAGGCATGGCAGCTGCCCAACATCACAGACAGCTCCACCATGAAGCTCTCTGGGGCTTTTCCTTTCTCCTTTGTCAAAAGCGCAATTCTCAATGCCCAGCTTTACTCTGGACAAAACTGCTCTTTGTTATTGCCACAGTGGATGCTTCCCTACAGTGACGTAGAGAGGACTCCTCTGCTTTTCTGCCTTTACTAGAATGATAAAGAACAGAGAAAAAAGAAAGAAAGAAAGAAAGAAATTGGTCTCATAGGCAGACACTTAAAACTTATCTGTTGTCTTATCACAGATAGAACAAAGGACTGGAGTCAATTTTTCTGTCTCTTTCTGGAAATCTGACCTTACCAGGCTATGGATCTTATGGCCTAAGTGTTTCTTATTCTTTCTCATCTGTTGCTTGTTCAATGGGAAGGAGCAAAATGAGGAACTCCCATTCTCTCTCCTGTTTCCCCACCACCATTTTCAATAATTACAACAGTCTGCTTCAGTCACTTCAGTCGTATCCGACTCTGTGTGACCCCATAGAAGGCAGCCCATCAGGCTCCACCATCCCTGGGATTCTCCAGGCAAGAACACTGGAGTGGGTTGCCATTTCCTTCTCCAATGCATGAAAGTGAAAAGTGAAAGGGAAGTCGCTCAGCCGTATCCGACTCTTAGCGACCCCATGGACTGCAGCCTACCAGGCTCCTTCATTCACAGGATTTTCCAGGCAAGAGTACTGGAGTGGGGTGCCATTGCTTTCTCCATACAACAGTCTAATCTTGTAGCAAAGGAGAAATAACTTACTCACTATGATGATCCTGGTCTCTGGTCTTAGCCTCCAGGGCACAAGCAAATTCCTTGTGTTATGTTTTCTTGCGCCAACTAGTACTTATAGCATCTGGTCCCATCACTTCATGGCAAATAGATGGGGAAACAGTGGAAACAGTGGCTGACTTTATTTTTCTGGGCTCAAAAATCACTGCAGATGATGATTGCAGCCATGAAATTAAAAGACGTTTGCTCCTTGGAAAGAAAGTAATGACCAACCTAGATAGCATATTAAAAAGCAAAGACATTACTTTGCCAACAAAGGTCCGTCTAGTCAAGGCTATGGTTTTTCCAGTGGTCATGTATGGATGGGAGAGTTGAACCGTGAAGAAAGCTGAGCACCAAAGAATTGATGCTTTTGAACTGTGGTGTTGGAGAAGACTCTTGAGAGTCCCTTGGACTGCAAGGAGATCCAACCAGTCCATCCTAAAGGAAATCAGTCCTGAATGTTCATTGAAGGACTGATGTTGAAGCTGAAACTCCAATACTTTGGCTACCTTATGTGAAGAGTTGACTCATTGGAAAAGACCCTGATGCTGGGAAAGATTGAGGGCAGGACGAGAAGGGGACGACAGAGGATGAGATGGTTGGATGGCATCACTGACTCGATGGACATGGGTTTGGGTGGACTCTGGGAGTTGGTGATGGACAGGGAGGCCTGGCGTGCTGTGGTTCATGGGGTCACAAAGAGTCGGACACGACTGAGTGACTGAACTGAACTGAATGCTTATGGTAATGTGCATTTGAAGTAATCACTGCTTTTTTCTCCCATTTAAAAATTTTTATTTATTTATTTATTTTAGGCTCTGCTGGGTCTTCGGTGATGTGTGCGTGCTTCCTCGAGTTGTAATGAGCTGGGGCTATTCTCGAGTTGTGGTGCAGGGGCTTTTCATTGCAGGGGCTTCTCTGGTTGCAGAGTGCTGGCTCAGTAGTCGTAGCTCACAGGCAATAGTTGTGGAATGTGGGCTGAGTTGCCCTGGGGCATGTTGGATGTTCCCAGACCAGAGATGAAACAGATGTTCCCTGCATTCACTAGCAGGTGGATTTGTAACCACTGAACCACCAGGGAAGTCCTTTCCCCTCATATTAATGTAGATTTTTGTGATTCATCAACATTAAGTGACTACTGTGTATGTGTTAAGAACTGTGCTGTGTTATATTGGCATGCTTTATGGTAGATTATTCAAAGAAAAGGAAAAGGAACGAAAAGAAAAAGAAAAAAAAAAAAAAGAAAGACAGTGGAGATGAAGTTGGACAACACCTTTGTCTTCGACATTTTGCCTTACGCCCCTTCACACGTGCTCTCTTCCAGCTGCCACAAACCCCACAGCAGCTTGTCCCAGATGGCACTGGGGCCTAGGGAGTAGGAACTACTCAAGTTTGAAAGGCTTTCTCAATGTATGGATGAATGGATGGGTGACCATGTGTTTACTTTACTATTTTTAGTGTTTTCTGAAGTTAGATTATAGGAAACATGAAAAGCTGGGCAGACTTGGCCTCCAGAGTTTGTTGCTCATTACTATATAGTCTGGAAAACAACAACAAAAAATATGACCATCGATATTTATTGGTGACATTGCAGATCAATTCACATCTTCGTGTGAAAGACTTTGCTTTCTTTCCATCTCATAACATAACATGAAGAAATAACAAGTCCTTACTGTGGTCTCTGGAGAAGAAAATGGCACCCCACTCCAGTACTCTTGCCTGGAAAATCCTATGGACGGAGGAGCCTGGTAGGCTGCAGTCCATGGGGTCACTACAATTCGGATACGACTAAGCGACTTCCCTTTCACTTTTCACTTTCATGCATTGGAGAAGGAAATGGCAACCCACTCCAGTGTTCTTGCCTGGAGAATCCCAGGGACGGAGGAGCCTGCTGGGCTGCCGCCTATGGGGTCGCACAGAGTCGGACACGACTGAAGTGACTTAGCAGCAGCAGCAGCACTGTGGTCTCCAAAGCCCTACATGATCACCCCTTCTTACTGTTCGGACTCTTCTAGCTGCCATACTGTTTCTTTCTCCCAAGAATCTAGTCGACGTTGACTTTCTTGCTCTTTTCTGAACATGCTGTTATATGCTTATCTCAGAGTCTTTCCACTTACTCTTCCCTTTGCCTGGATCTTCCTGCCCCTAGGCTTTCTCCCTGACTTACTAAGATTGCTGCTCAGACATCACTTTAAAGAAAGGCTTTTCCCAACCATCCTTTCTAAACTAGTTCCCCTTTCCTATTCCCTTAACCAGTTTTATTTTATTTTTATAGCACTTACCATCTTTTGTTATATGTTTGTTTATGGTCTGTCTCCCAGATCAGAATACAAAACTTCTGAACTTTGATTTTGTTTATGGTCCATATTCCTAGCACTTACAACAATACTCGGGACAAACCAAAGAGTCACAACCATCAGTGCCCCTCCCTTGGAATGTACCATTTAAGTGTGCTGGCTTCTAACTTCTGCATCTCTCAGTTTGAGGATGCTTTCCAGAAATAGTAGGCTATTTTGTCCACCTGTGCATCTGACTTGAGGATTGATATCTCTCTCCAAACACCAAAGTGCTACCTTCAGTTGATGATTCTCCACGTTTGCTGCATAAATACTACAGCTCTGTAGTCCTTGAATTGAGGGAGAAGGAATACTTCTGAGACTGAAGTAGCTGTCTTAACCACACACTATTTATTGGCTAGCATCCCTTCCCAGTGGACTTTCCTGATGGCTCAGTGGTAAAGAATCCTCCTGCCAGTGCAGGAGATATGGGTTCAATCCCTGGTCAGGAAGATCCCCTGGAGAAGGAAATGGCAACCCACTCCAGTATTCTTGCCTGGAGAATCCCATGGATAGAGGAGCCTGGTCGACTACAGTTCATGGGTCACAAAAGAGTCCGACCCAACTTAGCGACTAAACAACGACAATCTCTTCTCAGTATCAGTTCTCCAGTCCCCTACCAACTTGCACCTCTCAAGTAAACAGTTTGCCTCGAACTCTCACCTCAGGATCTGTTTGGGGCCACCCAAACCAGTCTAATCAAGATTTTGTTATTGTTGAATGAGCTACTCAATTCAGTGGATTCTAGATCCACGTTTAGAAAAAAGGCTGAAGAGGAGACGGCACAGCGTAGTTTCACAGAAACTATGTAGAAGGTGGAAAGTTTGTTCAGCACCCAATGGATGGGGCTAGCGCAACCTAGGGAGGAGATAAGACTGTTAGAATATGGAAAAAAAAATGAAAATGAACTCTTGGCAACATCTGGAAATCAGTTTCTGCAACGGAACCTTCAGAAATCTATAAAGCTGAATACAGAAACATGGACACTCAACACGAACTTGTCGTGTGAAACCTGGGGAGTTGCACAGGGCACCATGCTCAGAATGACCCTTGTCGTTCAGTCCCTAAGTTGGGTCCGACTCTGCGAATGACCCTGACTTAGCTTAGTGCTCTGCTGTTGCTGTCTCGAAATCCTTAATAATATATATATTTTTTTAATCAAGGAGGCTTGCATTTTCATTTTGTACTGGGTCCCACAAATAATCTAGCCAATCTTAGGCATGTCATATTTTCTCATTGCAGTTGAGGAAGATGCATAAAATATAAAGAATTTGAAATGAAAGAAATAGATACTATAGCACTGGATGGTAGTTCACTAAAAATCACTAAGATTGTTCCTATAGTGAGTGCTTGTTTCTTATTTCAGATAATTATAGCTATCTTAGAAGCAGAAATAAGTGATCTGGCAATATTTCATGATATGATTTGATATAAATCATTAAGACATTTTTGGATGGATGTGATATGTATTCTTAGTTTACAGTTTGATTTATACAGAGAGAAAAACTCAATTGATACAAACTACTACAAAAATGCAATTGAAAAAACTATGATGGAACCGTTACAAAAAAGTCACATTTCTCACCTTCATTGACCTGTCATATTCTGTTTTTGTGGAATGTGCCTTATTTGCTGTAGTGACTTTAATTGATCACTCATGTGACATTCCAGTTTTGCCAAGAATTTTTGGTATTTACAATCTGACAACTGGCATGTAAAATGTTATTTTTCAAGATATTCTATTTTGTTTGTTTCCAGTTAAAACACTGAAGATTTTAAATGGTACACTGAAATACTAAAAAAGATGTCTTTTGATATGTAAAAGAGAAACATGCTTAAGAAAAAAACAATGATCCCGTATAGGAAATTTGGTTTGTGGATTTTCAAGCAGAGTGGCAAGAGAGTAAAGTATTGTAGCATTTTCCACTAACTAAAAACAGATGTCATGTGATGATGGGTGTTACATTTGAAGCTGACACCCACTTCAAAGAACAGGTGCCTCTAGATGTTTAAAAAAGAAAAAGCCACTCTTGTACCAGTCTGTAGCAGCTTCAGGAAGTGATGAGTGGGAGCAATGGGAAGACTAGCTTAGCAGCAGCTCTGGGTCACTGTGTCAGGAACGTACATCAGGGCACTTAGGTTCTCATTGTACTTTCTCCTGAGGGAGCCTTCAAAGTCAGAAGCTATATTGCTGGGTGATAGCATTTATTGAAAAGTAATGACTATACATGCAAAAGAATGATGTTGTGATCTTACCTTACACTGCATACAACAACTAGCTAAACATAGAAGACAGGTCTAAATGTGAGAGATAAAACATAAAACTCCTAGAAGAAAATAAGGAAAAACTTCATGACACTGCCTTGCCAATGATTTCTTAGAAAAGACACCAAAAACATAGGCTACAAAGGAAAAAAAATAGATAAATTAGATATCATCAAAATTGCAAAGTTTTATCCATCGAAGGACACAACAGATTGAAAAAGCAACCCACAGGTTAGAGAAAACATTTGCAATCCATATAGAGATTAATATCCAGAATATATAATGAATTTCTCCAACACAAAAGCAATGAAAAAACAAACTCAAATTAAAAATGGGCAAAGGACTTGAACAGATAGTTCTGCAAAGACGTATAAATGGCCAACAAACACATGAAAAAACATTCAACATAATAGTCATTAGGGAAATAGAGATCAAAACCACAAAGAGATCTTTATACCCATTCAGTTCAGTTCAGTCACTCAGTCGTGTCCAACTCTTTGCGACACCATGAATTGCAGCACTCCAGGCCTCCCTGTCCATCATCAACTCCTGAAGTTCACTCAAACTCACATCCATCGATTCGGTGATGCCATCCAGCTATCTCATCCTCTGTCGTCCCCTTCTCCTCCTTCTCCCAATCCCTCCCAGCATCAGAGGCTTTTCCAATGAGTCAACTCTTCGCATGAGGTGGCCAAAGTACTGGAGTTTCAGCTTTAGCATCAGTCCTTCCAAGGAAATCCCAGGGCTGATCTCCTTTAGAATGGACTGGTTGGATCTCCTTGCAGTCCAAGGGATTCTCAAGAGTCTTCTCCAACACCACAGTTCAAAAGCATCAATTCTTCGGTGCTCAGCTTTCATCACAGTCCAACTCTCACATCCATACATGACCACTGGAAAAATCATAGCCTTGACTAGATGGACCTTAGTCGGCAAAGTAATGTCTCTGCTTTCTAATATGCTGTCTAGGTTGGTCATAACTTTTCTTCCAAGGAATAAGCGTCTTCTAATTTCCTGGCTACAGTCACCATCTGCAGTGATTTTGGAGCCCCCCAAAATAAAGTCTGACACTGTTTCCACTGTTTCCCCATCTATTTCCCATGAAGTGATGGGACCAGATGCCATAATCTTTGTTTTCTGAATGTTGAGCTTTAAGCCAACTTTTTCACTCTCCTCTTTCACTTTCATCCAGAGGCTTTTTAGTACCTCTTCACTTTCTGCCATAAGGGTGGTGTCCTCTGCATACCTGAGGTTATTGATATTTCTCCCGGCAATCTTGATTCCAGCTTGTGCTTCTTCCAGCCCAGAGTTTCTCATGATATACTCTGCATAGGAGTTAAATAAGCAGGGTGTCAATATACAGCCTTGACATACTCCTTTTCCTATTTGGATCCAGTCTGTTGTTCCATGTCCAGTTCTAACTGTTACTTCCTGACCTGCATATAGGTTTCTCAAGAGGCAGGTCAGGTGGTCTGGTATTTCCATTTCTTTCAGAATTTTCCACAGTTTATTGTGATCCACACACTAATTAGGATGGCTTTAAAATTTAAAAAAAAGCAAGCTTTTCAAGGAAGTGGACAAATTGGAATTGTTGTGTATTACTGGTGGGAATGCAAAATGGTATAACCAACTGTGGAAAACATTATGGCAGTTCCTGAAAAAATTAAGCAGAATTATCATATAATCCAGCATTTCTACTTCTGAGTACATGCTCAAAAAAATTGAAAACAGGCACTCTAAGAAGTATTTTGTATGTCAAAGTTCACAGTTACATTATTCACAATTTCCAAAAGGTGGAAACTATCCAAATGTCCATGAACAAAAAAATGGATAAATAAAATGTAATACATATATTATATTATATATATGTGTATATATATATGCATATACACACACACGTATACAATGGAATATGATTCGACATTAAAAAGGAATGAAGTTGACATATGCTACAACATGGATGAACTTTGAAAGCATTATGCTAAGTGAAATAAGCCTGATAAAAAAGGACAAATATTGTATGATTCCCCTTAAAGGAGGGACCTAGAATAAGCAAATTCATAGAGACAGAAAGGAAAATAGTGGTTGCTATGGGCAGGAGGAGCGCAGAATAGGGAGTTAATTGTTTAATGTGCTCAAAGTTTCCATTTGGAATGATAAAAAATTCTGGGTATGGGTGATATTTATGGTTGCACAACATTATGGATGTAATTAATACCACAAAGCTGTACACTTAGGCATGGTTGAAACAATGGATTTTGTTTTATGTGTATTTGAGAGTCCCTTGGACTACTAGGAGATCCACCCAGTCCATTCTGAAGGAGATCAGCCCTGGGATTTCTTTGGAAGGAATGATGCTAAAGCTGAAACTCCAGTACTTTGGCCACCTCATGCGAAGAGTTGACTCATTGGAAAAGACTCTGATGCTGGGAGGGATTGGGGGCAGGAGGAGAAGGGGACAACAGAGGATGAGATGGCTGGATGGCATCATGGACTCGATGGACGTGAGTCTGAGTGAACTCCGGGAGATGGTGATGAACAGGGAGGCCTGGCATGTTGCGATTCATGGTGTTGCAAAGAGTCTGACACGACTGAGCGACTGAACTGAACTGAACTGAACTGAGCACAAACACAAAAAGAAAAGAAATCGTTTAATCAGAAAAGGTAGTGACTTTACTAGGTTTTTTAAAGAATGATAAGATAGGCATATGAATTTTAGACAAAAGAGAAATTACCAGATGTAAAGTGGCAAGTGTCATCATTGCCTCACATCATGGTAATGTCATTTCAGATATGTCTCTGCATAATTTAAGATGGTTGAATGGGTGGATAAATGTATTGGCAATTGTTTGGGCTGAAATATAGAACATAGGTAAGCAATTTAACAAGAATGAGATTATATAATGCACACTACTTTTAAAATGAGTGAGTGAGTGAAGTCGCTCAGTGGAGTCTGACTCTTTGCGACCCCATGGACTACCAGGCTCCTCCGTCCATGGAATTCTCCAGGCAAGAATACTGGAGTGGGTTACTGTTTCCTTCTCCAGGGGATCTTCCTGACCCAGGGATCGAACCTGGGTCCCCCACATTGGAGGCAGACGCTTTAACCTCTGAGCCACCAGGGAAGCATGTTATATTTCATTTGACTTAAATATAATGCAGTGGCTTCCCTGACGGCTCAGCAGTAAAAAAATTTACCCACAGTGCAAGAGACATGGTTTCGATCCCTGGTTCAGGAAGATCCCCTGGAGAAGTAAATGGCAGCCCAGTCCAGTATTCTTGCCTGGGAAATCCCATGGACAGAGAAGTCTGGTGGGCTAAGTCCATGTGGTCACAAAGAGTTGGACACGACTTAGAGACTAAACAATGACGAATGTGTTAGTTGCCCAGTTGTGTCCGACTCTCTGCAGCCCACCAGGCCCCTCCGTCCATGGGACTCTCTGGGCAAGAACACTGGAGTGGGTTGCCATTTCCTTCTCCAAAAGGAACTCTAGAAAGAAAGAAAGTGAAGTCACTCAGTCGTGTCTGACTCCTTGTGACCCCATGGGCTGAAAATATAATGCAAGGAAAAAAATGAAAATGAAACTGAAGATATTACTGAAATTAAGAGAAATGTTTCTTTCTATCTTAGGTAGACATTGGTTAAGAAAAGAGGATGGAATTTTATTTTTAAGCTACATGTTTCAATTTTAGACAATGTATGGATTATCTCCACGCAATGAAAGAAAGGTGATTAGTGCTCTTACATTTACATCTTTTTCACTCCAGTCTTGCAATTGTTGTTGCTTATACTATTTTCACTTTGTTAGAATTTATAGTATTTATATTCTATTCTGAAAATACAGTCTCCCAAGTTTTTTAGTCTTAATTTATGTATTTAAACAGATTTAATGACTATCATCAGTCTTTTCCCCTACAGTCTGTTTTGCTGAAACTTTAGTTTTGAGTCCCATCCAAGTTGGTTAGCTTTCACTGTTAAAAGTGTTTTTTTAAGAGGAGTTCTTTTCTCTGAATGCTTTCACACTGAAGAATGCATACACCTGTGCACCTGAATGGCTACTTGGCAGGGAACAATATTCTTGAGTCATATTTTCTCTCCTTTCAGCTCAGTTCATTTCAGTTGCTCAGTTGTGTCCAACTCTTTGCAGTCTCATGAACTGCAGCACCCCAGGCTTCCCTGTCCATCATCAACTCCCGGAGTTCACCCAAACCCATGCCCACTGAGTCAGTGATGCCATCCAACCATCTCATCCGCTGTTGTCCCCTTCTCCTCCTGCCCTCAACCTTTCCCAGCATCAGGGTCTTTTCAAATGAGTCAGCTCTTCGCATGAGGTGGCCAAAGTATTGGAGTTTCAGCTTCAACATCAGTCCTTTCAATGAACACCCAGGGCTGATCTCCTTTAGGATGGACTGGTTGGATCTCTTTGCAGTCCAAAGGACTCTCAAGAGTCTTCTCCAACACCACAGTTCAAAAGCATCAATACTCTGGGGCTCAGCTTTCTTCACAGTCCAACTCTCACATCCATACATGACCACTGGAAAAACCATAGCCTTGGCTAGATGGACCTTTATTGGCAAAGTAATGTCTCTAGTGAAGTCGCTCAGTCATGTCCGACTCTTTGCGACCCCGTGGACTGTAGCCCACCAAGCTCCTCCGTCCATGGGATTCTCCAGGCAAGAGTACTGGAGTGGGTTGCCATTTCCTTCTCCAGGGGATCTTCCTGACCCAGGGATCGAACCCAGGTCTCCCGCATTGGAGGCAGATGCTTAGAGCACCGTAAGCATTGCTCTGCTGTCTTACAGTATTGAATATTGCTATGAAGATATTAGAAAAGACCCTAATGCTGGGAAAGAGTGAAGGCAGGAGGAGAAGGGGACAACAGAGGATGAGATGGTTGGACGGCATCACTGACCCAATGGACACGAGTTTGAGCAAGCTCCGGGAGATGGTAAAGGACAGGGAAGCCTGGCATGTTACAGTCCAAGGGGTCGCAAAGAGGCAAGCGTGACTGAGTGGCTGAACAACAATGAGGCCTCACTGATATATACACACCCTCTCACCTGTAGATAACTTCACTTTTCTGTCGGCCTGAATTTACTTGACCAGTATATGCCCAATGTTGGCAATCAATATCAATCTTTCCTAGTAAATAATGTGTTCATCTGACCCGTTAAATCGGTTGTTCCTCATTTCAGAGAAAAATTTGCTGAATTATATCTTTCTTTCTCTTCCTTCCTTCCTCTAGTGTATTTGTCTACTTGCTGTGACATTCCTTTTGTCCAGATTTACTTAGAAGGCTTAGTTCAAACACTCTGTCTTCTATAATAAAGTGTGGGTGTGTTCTCACTAATTCTCTTCCCACTTATCTCTGGGGCCTAATTGTTCTTTCCCCTCAGGGCTAATGTATCACAGCAGTTTTATTCTTTCAATTTGCTTTCTCTGTAATGTAACAGCAGAGATGAAAGAAGGGAAAGAAAGTGAGCTTAACCTGGACTCCTGGCCTGGTGCAGTCCATGCTGGGAAATCTTGTTCTGCAGAGTCTTCCTGGGGTGTTACGTGTCCTGTCTCATGGCCCACTCCAGTTAGCCAGAGGTGTATCACATCCATGGGCTTTGGCATACTACCCCAGGATGGCACAGCACCTGTAAGATGGTAAGTACTACTGGCCTTCTGCCTAAGACAAACTTCTAAGTTAATTTTAGATGCTTCTACTCTTGAAGAATTTCTCTTGACTTTTCCCATAGCTAACAAGAGGCTCCTTTGTTTTCACCTTACAGATTATATCTGGGGAAGAGCTGGAAGCTATAATTGTCATACTATGCCCTGTCAAAAAATTTTCCCTCCTACTTACCCCTTTTCTAATTCTGTAGTCCAAGTTTATTCACTTTTCTTGGGGAGCTTGGAGGATTCTGTGATCCTGCTTTATTCTACAATATTTTCCTAGAACTCTTAAAAAAAAAAACAACCCTCCAAAATGAAAATTCCTATGTGAGGTACACCAACACAATGCTAATCAGTGTTGATTAATTCTGAAAGCCATGTTATTTTAAATCAAACAAGTGTTATAATATTTTAATACTAGTGCAAGATTGTAAGAAAATTATGGCTACTATTAAATAAATAGCATAATTTGGGAAAATTATAAAAAAAAACAACATGGAATCACAGGATGGAAAGTGACCCTAGATGAACACATCTTGACTGTGTTCTGTCTCTGTGGCATGGAGCTGATAGCATATTTGCAATCTGCTGTAGAGAGGCTGGATCCATACAACACACACAAATGGAAACAAGAGTGTAGCATGTGAACAAAGTGGCATTTCAAATCAATAAGGAAAAGCAAAATTATTCAATAAATGATGTTGTAACAAATAGCTAATCATTTGAGGCAGGAGTCTCTATGTAATTGTGTATTCCTAACTCAAGTAAAGTCCAAAAACAGATGCCAGAGATATTGTGTTTCTAAATGTTAAAACCAAACCTTTCAATGCCAGAGAATAACTGCTAATATTCTTATAATCTCTGTATAGAGTGAAAATTTCTATGTTTGATGCCAAAGATAACAGATTGAATTACATAGAGTGAAAACTTAGAGTTTTTTTGTAAAAACATCAAAGATTCAAAATCAAAAGAGACTGATGAATCTATTGCTGCATCTATAACAAAGGATTACTGCATAACGAGTTCACAAAAATAAATAATAAAAATATTCAACATGAAAGTGACAAAGACTATGAACAGGCATTTCACAAAAGAAGAATATAAAAGACAGACAAATATACTTTAAAAATTGGATATTAGGAGTAACCAAAAAATTACAGGGGTTTAAAAACCTGGCAAACTTATCATTTAAAGAAAAACAACAACAGACAGACAAGGATTGTTTTTAGTGATTTTTTTTGTTTGTTTTGGGCAAGGTTTTTTCATTGATGGAAGTACTTTGGTGAGAATTCAAAGTATTTAAAACTTTGACCGGGTGATTCCAGTTCCAGAATTTTATCCTAATAATGGAACTGTATCTGTGCACAGGAATTTTTATAGCAAGAGTGCTTATAATAGTGAATAAATTGTAAGCAATCATATGTTCAGTTAAGTGAATTACTGTGTATCAATGGAATAGAATTCCACATAACCTTTTAAGATGATGTTGTACAAGACTATTTAACGACATGAAGAATATCTATTGTAGAAATAACATGCAAATTATATAAATATTGGATACACTCTGCCCCAATAGGCCTGTGCTTTTCTCAGTGATGACATTTCTGAAAATTTTTATTTTATTCTTTTTCTTCATTTGTACATTCTAAATGGTCTACCATTAACTCTTATAAGGAGAAAAATGTTTAATTTTTTGATAGTAAATGTCAGAAGTTTTTGCCAGTAAGTGTCTTCTGAGGGAACCGCCCTGATAATATTTTGTGGTTTTGATGTAGTAACATCTGCTTTCTAGGGTGAATTTAATCCTGATGTAGTGTCAGTAGAGTTCCTTAATCAGAAAGACCAAATTGCTTTGTTCTCCTGAAACATCACAAAATTATTTTCCCAATCAGGCTTAAAAAAGAAGCTAAAAATGATGTGCCCTGAAAACATGATGGTGGAGTTAAATGAATGTGAAAATTAATTAATTTGTCCCTAATGACTACAGAGATGAAGAATAACAATGAGTGTCTGGGCAAGCTAGATTAAAAATCTGAAGACCCAGCTTCTAGTTCCATTTGGTTCTTCAGCTAGAATGTTCTTTGGAGCTAATGAGAAAAATAACAATAATTACAGGTATTATTATTAACCTCTTTATAACTATATATTAGTTTCCACAGCACTTTATTATCTAATTTTTATAACCTCTTTCTCAGGATATTAAGTTTTCTTATTTTTACTGTTGAAGAAACTCAGGTTCAGAAAGCCAGCTATTAGCCAGCTTCCTAGTTGCAGAAAAAGATGTGACAATATTTCCAGCTTGTTTCATTCACTAAAGCCCTGATTGCCCCAATAAAAACCTATTAAAGGCAGTAACTTTGGTTTACTTTAGAGGCAGTGGCTTACAAAGAAAGACCCAATAAATTCCCCTGACCAAAACACTTTCACTACTGTCATAATTCTATTCAGCAAATACTTAATAAATACTTCTAAATACAATCTACTACATTCTTTAAGGCAGGAGCACATGATTGTTGAAAATGATCCTTCCTCTGTAGAAATTTAAAATCCAGAGTGCTGGGTTTAGATCCCAGGTCTTTCACTCACTATCTGTGTGGACCCTGGACTTCACTGTGTCCCAGCTTTTTTTTCAATCCATAAAATGAGAACCATGATAATACTTACCTGGAATTTATTTAGGAGGATTAAGAGAGTTATATGTAATGTGCTTAGAATAGTGTTTGGTGCTTACTAAAGTACTAATATGTATTTTATTGTGGCTAATCATATAATGTTGATAGTATTCACTGAGAGAGCTACTGGTTTACTTCTTCAAATTTATAATTCCTTCAAGCCACATTCACAATTCTGAGCAACGGCCCTGTATGTATAAATGCATACATTGAACTGAACTATGCTTTTCTACTACCTGCTCCTCTGCTTGAGTATTGTATCTGAAAAATAAGATCAGGAATAACATTAAATTCACCAGTTTATTGGCTAGATTAAATAATACAAGAAATTAAAAAAAATTATACTCAAAATGTGTACCTATTACTGCTATGGATCAGTCACTTGTCTTCTCAGTTGCTTTCTTTAAATACAGAGGTTTAAGAGAAGATAAAAATCTGACTAAAAATCATAATTAGGGTCAAATCTAGAATGAACATTCACAACTCTGTAGTTCCTAAGTGTTTGAGGTACTGCTTCTTTTAAATATGTTAGATGTGTATAAGAGACAGGGAGTGGGTTGCCACTTATGGATCAGTCACTTGTCTTCTCAGTTGCTTTCTTTAAATACAGAGGTTTAAGAGAAGATAAAAATCTGACTAAAAATCATAATTAGGGTCAAATCTAGAATGAACATTCACAACTCTGTAGTTCCTAAGTGTTTGAGGTACTGCTTCTTTTAAATATGTTCCAGACATGCCAGACATTGTGAATAGATGTTTTTCTAAAATTTCACAGAATTCTGTGAGTAGGTATCAGGTGTAAGTTCTGTTTTAGTATTTCAATAGGCTTGAACACTAACCTTTTAATGAGTTTGTGATTTCATACAAAATTCTGAATGTGTATCCTTGCCTATTGGCAAGTATATATCTAATATATATAATATGATATATATGATATATATACTGAATATATTCAATATATAATTGAATATTATATTCAAGAATATAATATTCATACATTGATAAAGTCAGAAAAGACAGTCCATCTTCATAAATAATAGGAGAGTTATTTAAACAAACATGAAGAAACAGAGGAATAAGTGACTTGGTTAATTTAAGCACACAATGTAAATTAATATCAGTACTAATTAATTAAAGAAACTCTTGGCAAAGAACAGTTTTCCTCTAAGACACCTGAGATTGTTAAACTGTATATGCAGAAATGCACACTTCCTTTCTTAGTTTGGTTTATTTTTCTATGTCTTCATTGCAATTCAAAGAATAACAAAGAACAAGGACTGACCATATTTAGCAGATGAGCTCGTCTATGGAAGATATGCTTTTGATATTCTTAGGATATTTCAGGTTATTTCTTTATTCATAAATTATCAGACATTAAAAGGATAAACTCAATCACTTAATTGAGAGTTCAGTTGCATCCAATCTACCTATCAGATGAATCCACTCATTAACAAACAAATACAGTAGTGAGAATATCTGAAGTGGTTAGTATCTCGGAAAAGTCTCAGCCTCAGGCCAGGCTATTTTCACTTAAAATATAACCATAATCATGCACATGTCAAAACTCATTTACTATGAAGTGATATAGGTTTTGAAATAGGTTAATACTTGTCTACGGAGAAGGCAATGGCAACCCACTCCAGTACTCTTGCCTAGAAAATCCCATGGACGGAAGAGCCTGGTAGGCTGCAGTCTAAGTATAGCCAGTGAAATATACCATCTGTCTCTTATACACATCTTCTTNATAATCATGCACATGTCAAAACTCATTTACTATGAAGTGATATAGGTTTTGAAATAGGTTAATACTTGTCTACGGAGAAGGCAATGGCAACCCACTCCAGTACTCTTGCCTAGAAAATCCCATGGACGGAAGAGCCTGGTAGGCTGCAGTCTAAGTATAGCCAGTGAAATATACCATAGTCTTTTCCCTACCTCTGTTTCTGTCTTCCTTTGCTTATCTTGAAAAGCTCACTGTTTGAAATAGATTAAAATAACATTTAATGTTATAGCTTTAAAGCTTCTACTTTATAGCTAACTTGCAATTAGAAAAAATCTTTTATTCTTAAAAAAAAAATAATCTAGAATAGAAACTCAGAATAATCCTATGTTACAAAAGTATGACCAATTCTTATGTAGACTTGAAAGACTCAGAGTATTTAATCGTATTTACATTAAACAATGGAATAAAAATCCAACAAAGCCTCAAGGGTTTAAAAAATTGTTTTTGGAAATAAGAAAAGCTTAATTTAAGCAGTAAAGATAATTATCACACTTAAAAAAAAAGTAAGTAGCAGTGAATCACCAAGGACCATTTTACTATGAGTCATAATGATATGTGATCAGAGTCTTTAGTAGGTAGACTTTTTTTTTTTTTAAGAATACCCTTTGGTGGTTTTCTCCTGCCTCCGGATTTTTCATAATTTGACACTGCTTTCTGGGGTTGAGACTTTTCATCTCTAGAAGATTCACTACACTATAAATACAGTTCTTGTGGTTCACATGGTACAACAGAGTTGATCATACAGATGAGTCCCCTTCATTGTCACCTACTCAGCTTCTTTCTTCACCCCATCCTGTCTCATATGCAGATACGTAAAATGTTCAGTTGATAAACAGGATGGTTTAAGGTGAAAGGTGAGAAGGAAAAAAAAGATAATATGAAGTTTTTTGAGGGTGGATATATTACTTCTTTGTGTCCTCTCCTTGTGATTATAGCACAGTTATCCTGTCCATAATAGGACATCAGTAAATATTTGTTGACAAAGAGAATGAATGGATAAATGAGTAATCACTGAGGATGGTTTGGAGCCTCTTTAAATTAAAAAAAAATTTTTTTTAAATTTTACTTAAGTATGGTTGATTTAATTTCTACTCTACAGCAAAGGGACTCAGTTATACATATATTTATATTCTTTTTCATATTCTTTCCTATTATGATTTACCACAAGGTATTGAATACAGTTCCCTGTGCTCTATAGTAGGACCTTGTTTTTTCATCCTGTATATAATAGTTTATATCTTGTAACCTCTTTTATTGTACTTGGGAAAGCAATTTGAAAAAAAGAAAATTATCAATAAGGACATTGGAATAATAACATATGTTAATACTTTATAGAACATGTAAAACAGTTTCACATATTTATCTCATTTGAACCTCATAAAACTTTTGTAAAAGAGACAAGTGTTATTATAGGTGGAAAATACAAGGTTCAGGATCCAAAGATGACAGTGTTTTTCATCAATATCTCACTAACAAAGCCCCTACCTCTTGGAGTGTCTATCTTCTTGATAGCATATCACTAGTTGTGGTCACTGTGGTGAGCAACAAACCATCCCAAAGATTAGACTTACACCAGTTTAAGGATGAAATAATTAGTCTAATGAGTAGCTTTATGTATATGTGGACAGCATGGCGGGAAATGGAGTAGGATAGAAGCCTATAAACCAACATTATGCAAACAATAAACATTTAATGAGGACTTACTATGTGTCAGACACTTTGATAGGTCCCTTCTCATACATTTTCTCTGGTTTACAAATGAGGCTTTTAGAGATTGAGTGACTTGCAAGGTCACACAGCAAATAAGAGGCAAGGATGGAATTTTAATATCCAAAAAGTGTGATAAAGGTTTCTGCCTTAAAGAGCATAAAATTTGGTTAGAAGAAAAACCATGAGTTACATGCATCAACTGGATAAGTAGAGACGCAGCACAGAACAAACTCAGTTGTACAAATAGTGTGTATGGCATGAGCTAGGGCAGTAAAGTTCTTAGGAGAGGTGGAAAATTGGAGTTGGCCCTTGATAAGTGGGCAGGATTTAGTTACCTATAAGGAAAGTTGTTTCAGACAAAGTGAAATGCATCAGTAAATTGCCAATACAGGAGCAAACATAACAAAGTCAAGGGACAATAAAACCTGGAGGATTTCCATGACCATTAATACCTGCCATCTTACATGATTTAGGGCACGGTGCTGGATATGTCAGAAAATTCAGAGGCATCTGATATGTGAGATGAAAGATCAGAGAAGGCAGTCAAGGCCTGGGTTGGCTAACAAAATTTCATGACAGAGCTGTATGAAAAATTTCATGACAGAGCAGCTCAATTCTCATAAAATCTTCAGTTAAGTTCAGTTCAGTTCAGTCTCTCAGTCGTGTCCGACTCTTTGCGACCCCATGAATCTCAGCACGCCAGGCCTCCCTGTCCATCACCATCTCCCAGAGTTCACTCAGACTCACGTCCATCGAGTCCGTGATGCCATCCAGCCATCTCATCCTTGGTCGTCCCCTTCCCCTCCTGCCCCCAATCCCTCCCAGCATCAGAGTCTTTTCTAGTGAGTCAACTCTTCGCATGAGGTGGCCAAAGTACTGGAGTTTCAGCTTTAGCATCATTCCTTCCAAAGAAATCCCAGGGCTGATCTCCTTCAGAATGGACTGGTTGGATTTCCTTGCAGTCCACGGGACTCTCAAGAGTCTTCTCCAACACCACAGTTCAAAAGCATCAATTCTTCAGCGCTCAGCCTTCTTCACAGTCCAGCTCTCACATCCATACATGACCACAGGAAAAACCATAGCCTTGACTAGGCGGATCTTAGTCGGCAAAGTAATAAAATCTTAGAACCTACATATGCATAGAGGAGGAAAGAAGGGCCAGGAGAACACTCTCAATAAAGACATGCTGGGTATATGATGTGTTTTGATGGAAAGCATTATTTCTATGTACCCTGGCGATCAGGCTAAAGGGTTTGTGCTTCTTTAGTCAAAAATTTCAAATCACTGAAAGTTTGGAATTGTCTTCAAGAAAAACAGAGATAAAGACTTTGTTTTTGTAAAACTGACTAAAAGAAAAAAGAAATAGCAGCTTGAGTTAGAACAACTAGGAAGCTATTAAAATAATTAAACATTAGCATGTGGAATGGTCAGTGAAAAAGGAAGAGATAGATGAAAAGATCTGAGGGCCTATTGAACATGAATTGGGAAGACAAAGGAAAAGAGGGTGTGAAGGGGTCTGATCTGGTGACAAGTAGACAGAACATCTTGGTCTTGTGCAAGCTATTCTGTAATGTCCACAGCTCTCCACATTTATAATGTCATTTCACCCTTCACCCTTACGATGAACTTATGGAATGGATATCATTTTTCCTGTCTACAAAAGCGGAAATTGAGAGGTTAAGCCAGGGTCTCCAGGCCCCAAGCAAGTAGTACCTGTGAGCCTAGGGAGTTGGTGGTGGGAGTAGTGGGGATATGAAGACTTGGAAAGCATAATCCCTAGCTTCCACATTGTATAGATTCTGTTTGTTTATATTTTAACATTTTTGAAACTGGAATAATCATATAGTCCTTATCAATAAGGTGGCAGTTGAAATGTAGTTATTCTTGCCTGAGCATGTATGAACTTATCATAGCAGCTTATGCTATGGTCAATTCAGTTTAATTACATGCATGTTGATACTACATGTACTGAGTTTAATTGTCATAAAAGATGTCTTTTAAAAGAGTATACAACTATTTGCCATTAAAAGTGAAGGTAACTGTACAAAAAAGGCATGTAAACAGAGCAGTGGGGCATACCTTTGATATTTGCTATATTAATTTTCTGGACCTCCTTGAGCTCAGTTGATAAAGAATCCACCTGCAATGCAAGAGACCCTGGTTTGATTCCTGGGTCAGGAAGATTCACTGGAGAAAGGATAGGCTACCCACTCCAGTATTCTTGGGCTTTCCTTGTGCCTCAGCTGGTAAAGAATCTGCCTGCACTATGGGAGATCAGGGTTCAGTCTCTGGATTGGAAGATCCTCTGGAGAAGGCAAAGGCTACTCACTCCAGAATTCTGGACTAGAGAATTCCAAGGACTATCGAGTCCATGTGGGCGCAAAGAGTCGGACACGACTGAGTGACTTTCACTTTCACTTTTCACTTTTCATATTGGTTTTCTATTATTTCTATTAAAAATTTACATAAATTTCATAGCTTAAAACGATAGATGTTTATTATCTTATGATTCTGTAAGTCTGATACAGGTTTCACCAGGCTGAAATGAAGATGTTGATTGGGCTGCATTCCTTTCTGGAAACTCTAGGAGAAAATCTGTTTCCAGGTCCCCTGGACTGCTTGCTTTCCTTGGCTCCTGGATCTCCTCCTCCATCTTCAACACCAGCAACAGCAGGTTAACTCCTCAAATCACACCTCTCTAACACTTCTTCTATATTCACATCTCCCTCTGAGACTGACCTTAGCTGGGAAATCTCTTCTTTTAAAGACTCATGTGATTCGGTCAGATCTGCCTAGATGATCCAGGATAATCTCCCCATCTCAAGGTCCTTACCCTTAATCTTTACATTTTTACTTCTTAATCTTTACATCTGTGAAGTCCCCTTTGTCCTCATGTAATCTAATATACTCACAGCTTCCAGGAATTAGGACTTGGATGTCCATGAGGGTCATTATTCTGCTTATCACATTGGGTAAAGCAATAATTTGTCTTTTGAGAAATGACCGAGTTTCATATTTTCTTGCAAAGCAGCAACCAATATTTTACAGGACCCCAAAAAGGAAGTTATCACAAGGAATATGCAACCATATTATGCTTTATTATTGAGATATGTCCAGGAGATTTTATCACAAGTCAAGCAATGCAACTAGGTGAAAGAGAAATTGTCTAATCCATCAGAATGGATATAAAATAATGCAATGCCAAGAGATGGTCCTTGTAGAGATTTAGAATACAGAATTATAGAAGAGTAATGATTTTCTAGACTGTGTAAAGTCTGAGCCATGTAAATTCTCACTGTTTTAGGGTCTAAATTAGTTCAGCATTTCCTGTCCTGTTAAGTTCCAAATGTATATCAAACATGCTTTGTTAGAACTGAAAGTTGTCCTTTCTTCGCTTTTTGCCTTCTTTCTATCTAACAGTGAAAGAACAAGACAAGCTTTATCAGTCAGAATATGTGTTATTCCTGGGCAAGAGTACGTTAGTGGCAATTTCCAGTGTGGGTGGATTTGAGCTTCTGAAGGATGAATATTTTCCAGTTTGACTTTCTATCAACATCAAAGACTCTATTGTCATATCCCCCCGCCTTTACTGCTTCAATGTTGTGCCTGTTATAAAATATATTCTCAACCTTAAAATCTTTTACAGAGGTCTTGTTTCATATATTTAGGTTTATAGTTAATTAAATGGAAGATTTAATTAACACAGTAATGGCACAGTACGTACCTGTGCCAAAACTGTGCTAGAGGCTTCAACATGTGTCAGCATATCACATCGAATCCTGAGTTTGTCCAGGAGGTATATATCCCATCACTGCGAGCTAGGCTTTATTTGTTCCTAGCAGTCTGGACTCAGCTCTACATGATATTGACTACAGCGATCAATTCTCCTCGAATCCTGCTAATGTGGAGGCTATTGAAAGCTCCAATGGCTCTGGTAGATTTTAGAAATATCGTGATACATAGGCAAGGCAACTGCTTTTAAGAAAGCAATAGTTATATAGATAATTGGCTCCTGGACTTTTATTTAGCAAAAATCAATGTCAATTTTCAGTCATAGTTGTGTGAGGGCTGCAAGTAACTAAAATGAACCATAATTTGGATCTAAATCCTTATAGATTTTCTCAACACATGTGATTGCTCAATAAATGTTAGCATAAACATGTGACTGAAAATTTAAATTTAGGTATTGCCAAAACCTAAGGAGAATTAGCTGGTTCAATTGTGCATAAATAAATAAGGAATGTGAAAAAGAGAATCCGTTTATGTAAATTTCCAATTTCTCTTTAAATACTTCTGCTCCCATTTATTGGGGCCCTGCTGCTGCTGCTGCTGCTAAGTCACTTCAGTCGTGTCCGACTCTGTGTGACCCCATAGATGGCAGCCCACCAGGCTCCCCCATCCCTGGGATTCTCCAGGCAAGAACACTGGAGTGGGTTGCCATCTCCTTCTCCAATGCATGAAAGAGAAAAGTGAAGGTGAAGTCGCTCAGTCTGTCCGACTGTTAGCGACCCCATGGACTGCAGCCCACCAGGCTACTCCATCCACTGGATTTTCCAGGCAAGAGTACTGGGGTGGGGTGCCATTGCCTTCCCCGTTATTGGGGCCCTAACAAAGCCTATTTATAGAGGAAACATTACTTTGCTTGTATTAGATTAGTAACATTCTGACATGCCTCTTGAGAAACCTATATGTAGGTCAGGAAGCAACAGTTAGAACTGGACATGGAACAACAGACTGGTTCCAAATAGGAAAAGGAGTATGTTAAGGCTGCATATTGTCACCCTGCTGATTTAACTTCTATGCAGAGTACATCATAAGAAATGCTGGGCTGGAAGAAGCACAAGCTGGAATCAAGATTGCCGGGAGAAATATCAATAACTTCAGATATGCAGATGACACCACCTTATGGCAGAAAGTGAAGAGGAACTAAAAAGCCTCTTGATGAAAGTGAAAG